>VFFE01006968.1:346267-538107 GCA_008921705.1 Burhinus oedicnemus | reverse complement strand
CACTGAAGAACTGGATAGAGAAGCTGGAGAGGAATTTCAGGAGGATACCTCAAAAGTTCAACCACAGCAGGAAATAGCTTTTTCTCTGAAGACCATAAGTACTAGTGAACCAGCTAAGGTAGGGATACAAAATTTGGTTTATGTTACAATTTCTGATTTGGAAGTGCTCAAAGTCCATTGAAACATTGATTTGTGTAGGTAAGGTTACAATAAGAATGCTGCTTCAGGCTATATGTTTTTTAATATAAAGGTAATGGAGAGGTTGAATTTTAGATACAGGTCAGGAGTTTTAAAAAGGATGTCTGCTCTGAAAAGCAGTATCTTCTAAATCAGTAGTCACTTTCATGATTGTCAGGTTATTTTCTTATTTGAATACTAAAGCAGTAGTTTAAAAAGTTGGGTTTTGTGTTTGGTTTTTTTTTTTAAGCTGTATCTGAAAAAACAGACATCTGCTTATGTGTGCAAGTGGCTTTATTCCTGGCAGTATATGTTTTTTAAAGAACTTAAAAGCAAATACATGGTTTTGTGTTGGAGGCCATAGCTGAAAACGTGTAAACAGATAACTCATACCTGGATTGTGACATCAAGGTTGTTTTCCTGACATCTAGAAAGAGGTGTACTAGTGCATCCCAAAAGGCTAGCTTTTGCTGTTTAGAAATCTAAATTGATTTAAGAAATACTTTCCAGCTAAATGTAATGATTCTTTTGATCTGCAGTTGATATTTTTTTCTCACAGGGTGTTGGCACTGCCAGAATATCAGCCCAGTTTCAGTAGATTTTGATCAATTGTTTAGTGTTTAAAACCCTACCAAACTTCCTAGGTGATTTGATGGCATCAGCTCTGATGTAGACCTGGAGGCTTGAGTGCTCCAGTTACTCTTGAATCTTAAATTCAATCTGCTCATATGTGTGCCTGTATAGCTGTGTTAGTGGCCATTTTGTGAAACAAGACATAGTCTGTATTAAACTCTGCGTGGGGGCAAAGGACAAAAAAACCCTATTATTAACAACATGGAAGTTAGTTGGACTTGATAAAGGACAATTTGTGCATTGCTGTATCTGACAACACAGATGGTCTGTCAGTCTTTATCAAGTCTCCTTGCCATCAGATTTGGCTTTATTGTAATTTCATACATAGAAAGATGCCTTCTGATGTTGTTTGACTTGGCTGTTCCAAAAAGTTTTAGAAACAGTCTGTGACTGATGTGTGAAATGGATGACTTAAGTTTCCAAGGTAGGTAATCTAGTCTTGAGCAAATGCTCCAAAACATGGGAACCAAATATGAGGAAAAATAAACTGACATTAGAGTACAAATAAATTATTGTCCAGAATACCCTCATAAAGACCAGAAACAGCTGGATGTTGAACACTTCAGATTTTTACCTGGTGATGATGTCTTTTCCCATATTACACATTGGTCTGTGTGGAAACTTTTGCCATTTTGTCAGCAGGCACAGGCTTTAAATGAAGAGATACCTTTGGAAATCCTTAATTTGTAACAGTTTCACAAGTCACTGCTTCATTAATAAATGGAAGTGTTATGCATGTAACTATTTGTATTACCAAATAGGCTTTATTCATTGTTTCAGGTTTCCTTTCTGAACTTGTTGGTTAACACAGAATATCCTAGCAAAGCGTAGTACCCAATTCTTAATGTTTGATATCATTATCCACTTCCCCTCATCCAAAATTCAGTCAGAAGTATGGTATTTGGAAAAATGTCCAGATAACATTGGATGTGCCTGTATCATTACATTTGCAGTAATACTACATGCGTTAATATGCAAGCTGCAATGTGTTTGTTAGTCAGCCTGAGACAGCTGTATGCCATTTAAATCTTAATTGAGTTGCTTTACCTGTAGGTGGAGAGTGACTCAGTCTAACAAAACTATGATACTAATGACCTGCATCAATTCCCTTGCATAACTACGAGCTTTAAGTCCTCCTTTTGTTTTAGAGGCCACATCTGTTTTGTTAGAGTTCACATATTTATGTTGCTAATGATTGCTAACCATTAGACAACATTAGAATTGGCTAAGCTTGGAAATCCTGTAGGGTGGGAGTTCATTTTATCAGCATGGTTGGTATTAAAAAAAAATAAAAATTCAAGATTACCATATTTTCAGTAGATTAAGAGGAAATATTGCAATTATAGTTATTAAAAAACTTGTTTCAGTTGATGTGTAAGGGCACAGCAAGCTCCTCTTTTCATAAAAGGTTAGAGAACCACTACCCTCTAAATACATATGTTGGGGTTTTTTAATTAAAGCTGTTTAACTTCTTACTCGGTATGGTGTGATTGAAAAGAAAAACAAAGAAGTGTCTCCTCTTGCTCTTTCGTGTGTTCTGACTAAATTTTTGAGGTGCTTACATTACAGTGATGGAAAGAGTACAAGTTGGTGACTATAACTTAGGATCTGTGTACATCCACATCAAGGGCTGGATGTAGACTTCACTGTTTTGTGATAATTCCAGGTCCTGGCTGTTGTGGCACAACTACAGCCATGAATTCTCAATAACATAATGAAGTTTGGCGTTTATTGCCTGACTGAGCACTGTTTTCTAATTCAATTTTATTTGAAGCCTTTTGTCAGTAGGTCACCTGCTGTGGGATCATATGTTTTTTATGTTCTGACTTGCCTGTTGGAATGTCAAAATGGTTTTTTGCATTTTGACTTCTGTTTTACTGTACTTTAATTTCAGTAAGTGCTACACAGTAAGCTACAGTTACATCTTGTCTGTGTAGTGGGAACCTCCAAAATAGACCAGATAACTGGAAAATACTAGGAATATCTTTTACTTGGCAGTTCTTCCTATGGTAGTTTCCACTGAAATACTTTGACTGCTCTCACAAATATCTGTTATGCTAATATGAGCATACAGAGTGTATTGAGCAGTTGATAGGAATGACTGCAAATGCTTTCTAAATACTATAAAACTTGATTTATTGTGGGGTTTGAGTTGCGTATTTACTCCTGTACAGCTTGCCTGCTTGCCTTGCAACCAAATGCATATGTGTCACCATCTTGCATCTCTTCTGAATATATATCCTAGAATCTTTTTAGGATCTTAGTGATTTTTAGATTGTTCTCCCTTTCTTTGCGTATCATGTATTCAGAGAATTCGTTTGTGTGGTTTATCTTTGCTTGTCTGCAACAGAGAGTTTTGGCACTAGATGGCAGTCATAGTCTTGCAGCCTTGATTTAAAATTTTGAAGGATTTTAATATTGGCTTAATTTTTCAATGCCATCTTTCCAGCAGCTGCTAAGTATACTGCCAAAATAACACCGTATAAGAATGTTTTACTGTTGTTTGACTTCATAAACTTTTTGAATTTTTTTTTTCTATTTTTCAAATAGCCTGAGGAGGCTCCTTCGCTTGCTGTTTCTACTGAGCCATCTGTAATTGTATCAGAGAGCGATTCTGACAAGATCGCTTCCCAAGTGCCACAGATGCTGCAAGAGACAGATGTTTCTAGTACCAATATTAAGCAAAACAGTGTGCCTCCTCCACAGAGTAAGTATCTCTCAGTACAATTCATTCGTCTGAATTCAGGGTGTACTTTTTTTCCCATGGACCCTATATAGTAAGAATGCATTGCCCTGAGGTTTGGATTTAGAGTGCCGTATCAGGTACTTATGTATTTCATTTATATATCTTGCTGTATTTTAGCTTTCATTGAAGTACTTTGGCAAATGTGCTTTCACGATGAGGAAAAATTGGCTTTGTATGCTTGAATGACTGAAAATGTCTGTTGGCCTTGTCCAGTCCTTAACAGACGTTTGAACGTACTCTTCACCATCAGGACTGGAGCTCCATGCTGTGATTAAGTGGTTCTGCCAATACTGTTTCAAAGGTCTGCTTGCAAGTCTTCAGTGGAACAGATGGGTACTAACAAAGCAGTTAACAGGATGTTTAGCTACCAGAAATTTGGAAAAAAAATATAAGCAATTCAGTTTTCAACCTACTGGCATTTTTTTGACTTTTCAACTTAGCTCATTAACATCTTTTTCCACGTGCTTCCATGAAACATAGTAATCGTGCAGGAAGATAGTTGCTAATCTGGGAGTAGAATGGTATTGGGTGATGCACGCACTTTTGTTGTAGCCTAACAACACATACATCGAGCTGAACTACTGCAGGTATATTGCTTTTTAAAAATATGCTGGGCGCAGAGATGTCAAATGTATGCTCTGTTGTACTCAGCAGAAGTGCTTATACTGAAGCTTTCACCCAGTAACACAGAAAAATTAGCAGGGAAGTCAGCATGTGAAAGGCATTGCTTTAAAAAAAAAAAAAAGTTGTTTGAATTAGGCTTTTTAATGAGATTAATAAATACTGACATTTCGTAAGAAGTTCCTGGCTAAGTGTTGAAGTACTAAACCAGTTTTTAATGACTGTAGAAGAAACTAGATGATTTCACAGTATTAGACTGCACTAATTGCCATCTTGGTTTTGAATATATTAAACAACAGAATCTTTCAAGTCAAGGTGTCACTTGCAACTTTTGGTTCTGGTTCTAAAATATGAAGGCTTTTGGGATTGATTCATGCCTCAGCAATTGAAAGAACTTCTCTTATGTTCAGTATATAAAATACTTTACCTAATTTACCACTTTTGGCAGCCAGCATATTTTAAGACAGTCTGTTCTAATAAAATAACATAGTGCTTCTTTATTTGATTATGGATTCCATGTAACCACATCTTTAAGTAGTTCATTATTTTTAAAAATACTCTTCTGACATGTCACTTATCAGATTACAGTTTTTAGCCACTAAATATAAAAGCGAACAATTAATGTCAATTGTGTACATGTACATTATTTCCAGTTAGCCAAAAAATAATAATGAGCCTACTGTAAATAATTCATTTACAAAATTAATAACCTTCATTGTGTATCACTCTTTGTCGTGTAAAAAAAGTAGGTTGAAATTGGCAAATGTTGGTTTAGATGCACTTCAAGTTAGACTATTTGGGAGAAGCAGGTAAACAGAACTCTCCTCCAAAAATCATGCTACTTGATTGTTCTGAATTACTTCATAATAATATGGGGTGCACTATCCAAGATTTTAAAAGTCAATTCCGTGTAAACTTTCTCAGTCCTAACACTGTAGTTATGGTTTTTGGTTTTTTGTAGCGAAGTCTGAAGAAAGCTGGGAATCCCCCAAACAAGTTAAAAAGAAGAAAAAAGCAAGAAGAGAAACGTGAACTTCCTGAGATGGACATGTGTTGCTGAATACTGTCATGAAGATTATGCTGTTTATGCAATAATTTGTGAACATGTACAGAATTTTATATAAATTGCAAACAATTTTTAAAAACAGAACTGCTGTGAACACAAACAAAGGAATCAAAGGAAAGTAACTATGATCTAGCAAACAGAACATGCTACATTTGAAAGACATTCTGAAGAGTCTGTTTTTCCAACTTTTGGAGAGAGATCTTAATTAAAAAAACCTGGTTTTACAACACAGTGCCCTGTTTACAACGGATTATACTCTCATCTACTGCTGCGGATAAAAGATTGGTTTCAAGGAAGGGTTTTCTGTAAAAACAATTGTCTGTACAATAGTGGGTGTTTCTTGCCTCTCTTACGAGTGATGCATTAGAAGCACAGAATGTCAACCATTTGAATTTGTTTCATGCCTAAATCAAAGTGCTTTGATTAAATACATAATCTGCCATATCTTTACAGTAAGTTGGTTAGCAAGCCTGCTAGCTGTTACAGGAATCACAAGTGCAAATCATTAAACGTTTGTACAGTCAGACCTTCATGGTTTATTATATGAAGTTAACATAATAAAACTGCTTTGGGTTAAAAGTTTGAGAATGTGATTTGAAACTTGAGTATGGTTCATGAAGTTATTTTTGATAATGTCTATTACCTTACTTGAATTGTTGAAGATAACAGTATATTTTTAAGAATTGCAGTAATGTGCATAAAATTGGTTTTCTCCTTCGTTCCCTACAGTTCTTGATTGATTCAAACTCCCATCTAAAACTGTATCCTTTCAACTTTTAAACTTACGGAATGAATTGAAATCAAATGTTCCCTTCCTTTAACACTTTTTAACTTAGCGTACCCGATTCTGTTCTGCCATACCCAATTCTGTTCTGTTCTCTATCACTGAAACTGAAGAAAGCAAAGCAAACTTTTTTTCACTCACAAATTATTTGGGATTTCAAAGATATGTTGGAGAACTGGAGTATCTTCAGACAGCTTTAATTGACATTGTCAAGACCAGTTATCAGGAACACATTTTTTTACTGCCTTAACCTGTAGTATGTAGAATGTGTCTAGACTTCTGGACAGGAGTTAGTGTTTTTATATAAAAAAATAAAAATTCATGCAAGTATAGCAGTTGTAAAATAAAGACCATTTCCCGCTTGAAACTGTTAATTAAAATGGTGTTTAAGATGTGTTTTCATTTTCAGGCACTGTGTTATTACATGGTATCAAACTGGCAGATGTGTTTGTGTCTGTAAGGTGCATGCTTAGCCATGTACACTGTAAATAGCCTTTACGAAAATTTGTTTGATAAGGATGGTAATTAACATCACCTGGTAAATTCAGTTAAAGAAGAGCCAAGATTTTTTTTAAGTGATTGACTTCTGGTTTTGTGGCACAAACAGAATTGTTAACAGCTGTAACACGTGGTACTGATCAACAACCTTGTACTGTCTTACTGTACTTGACTGCAGTTCAACAGTATTGCAAGGCGAGAATAGTTAATGCAGGAAGCTGGTTTTAACTGTACTGAAAATGCACCTTGCTAATGGAGAGCTTTCCTAATAAATGGATACTAACTTGCACAGGTATTAACCCCTGTGTATCAGTAACATGTGACACTCGAAATTGATCTGTTAAAATAAATTGAGCATATTGATTTATTTACTGGGAGGGAGTAATGCCTGAGACTGATACCTGTCAAGATTCATGTAAAATAAATTTAGAACTGAAATACAGCTTTTCAAGGAGTATCTTAAGGCAAACACAAAAATAGGGTATTGCAAAATTGTGCAGAATCCTTTGCATGTAAATAAAATTATAATTTTACTTTTCTTCATAGCAAAGGTAAAAAGACTACCCTTTGAATTCAGGTTTGTAATGTATGTCTGAAATGTCTATTTCCAATCTGTATGTTGTGCTGCGAGCCTCTTGTAGAAAATACAAAGATTTTATGTAATGAGAGAGACTGCCCCCAAAGGCTTTCACTGCATAAATTCTTTTATTTCCTCTTGAAGATAAAATTGGTGATATTTCTGGGTTATTGAGCTCTAGCTCTTGAATAGCTTGTGGTTCTGAAAAAAGAAACAAACTAGCTAACAACATAGGAACTCTGCTAATTAACAGCTACTACTAAGCGTACATAGCCTTCCTTTCAAAATGTTGTTACCTATTTAGCAGCACCTCTTACTGTTTTCTTAATGTGCAGTTTCAACGTCTTAGAAAGCGAAACTTGCTTTATTTGACATTCATTACAGAGGTAGTAACTGTATAGTGTATTGTCTATAATAGAAACTTGGTTATCTATGTACTGTCATGTTTCTATGACTCAAGCAGTGGTTAGTCTTAATGATACACTGTGTCCAGACTTTGGTACTTGGATAGAAAGAGAAAACACCATTTAAAGAAACGTAATCATTTTTTTCTTTTTTTTTCTTTCTTTTTTTTTTTTGTTGAATGCATGGAATGGTTTCATAAATCAAATATGTTGGGTTTTTCTAAATACTCTGGAATTATTTGTATGCGTAATTTAAACTTGTTGTGATGATGTGTAATTGGATAGTCATGGCATATTTTTATTTCTTTTGTGGGGAGGGAAAGGTGTACAGAACTCGTGCTTGTTACGAAGGAAACAACTGTGCATTGGTTTGGAGGGGGGTGAAAGTTGTATTTCTGATGCCCTTTTAGAAGTCTAAAGAAAAAAGTGCAAGAGAAAAAGCACTACTTTAATATTTACTAAGAAAGAATGTACATATTAAAAACATTTCAAACTTTATAGAAATACTTCTAGTACTGTTGTGTTGTAACTGAACTGTATCTCACTGGAAACTGCCTTATTAATAGTTCCTAGCCATGGGATGTTCCTGTGAATAAGGCTTTTGAAAAGCGCAGACATCAGAATACATGGTTTAAGCAGACTTTCAGCTATTATTAGTCATAGTTGTTTTGCTTTTAAATGACTCCGGTTGGTTGCCAGTCAAGATTTCACTTGTTAAAAAAAAATGCAAATGTCTTGCAGCCACTTGTACCTGTGCATCTCATTCTAGTGACTGCTCAGCGCCAGTGAAGGACAGAGTTTCAGTTTTGCAGGCCAGTACTGAAAGATTTCTTCACCTGCTGTAAATGGGAAAAAAAAAATCTAAAAAAATTGAGTTAATTCTTAAAAGATAATGCTAAAACTACTTTACTGTTAAAATTTCAAGTGAATTGCTTTGTTTAAGAACTAAGAGCATCAGTTGAGTCAATTTGGGTGGGGGGAAGGACCAGGAAGGACTGTGTGACCAGTAGTTCTTAACCTGAAAGTAGTGTGGTATCACCACGGGTTTTATTCGCTGCCAGACTAACAGAACTGCTCTTAGTTGGGACGGATGTTGGGAACGAAGTGGGAGAACTCGAATTTTGTCAGATGGGGGGGGGGGGGGGGGGAGGAGCCAGCCATACTTAGGCTGGCCAGTTATGCTTCCATATTGTACGAATTTTCAAGGTGGTTTTCTCCAGACATTTGGTTGAGAGATTGGGAGATCCATGTGTTTTCCTTCAAAGACTCTACTGCTTTAGGCTAATGCGGTGTTGGACAGTGTCCTTTTCATAACCACCAACAGAAGAATGTAATCCATCAGTATTTGGTTTTCTGAGAGTGTGCGTTGGGGGAAACCTATAATTCAGTGAAACAAAGGCTGCAGTCTGGGCCCAGCTGAGTTTTGGCAGGGACAGTTTAGGATGGGGCAGCTACCTCAGGTGCCTGTTGCAAGTGATGTGATACAAGTAACCCCGCTGTGCCGGCATCATCTTTCATTTGTCTCAAATTACTTTGTTCCAGTTTTGTGTCTTAGTTACGCTGGCCTTTAGCTTGGCTGGAAAGCTGGAGTCTGAAGTTCTTTGAAACTTTCGGATAAATCTGTCTCCTTGCCTGCCAGCGTGGTCTGAGCAGCCACTTCAAGAAGAACCAAATCTGAGATTGTCCGCTGACTCGTGCGCTCTTGCAGACCACCTGGCCAGCGCCCTCCAGCAGCAGTGCCCCTTCACCTGCACCTGCACTGCCTGTTTCACTCGCCTCCAGGAGGCGCAAGATTAGGGGTTAACGAAGGCTAAGGCTGGGGTGGTACTCAAGCGGTATTCTTATTGCAGCTGGCTCTCCAGCATTCCTCCTGTAATGGTTTGGGCTGGACCGGCCACTGAAACGAACAACAGATGCTCTCTGACCTCTCTCCCTTCAGAGAAGAGAGCATCTCCCTTCAGGAAGAGGAAGAAGAGAGGGAAAGTGACTTACCAGTTTAAAAGAAACTAATCTACTTTAGTGAAATACTGATAATAAAATGAAAACATAATAATATCAAAAAAGGAAATAATGAAATATATACAATATATACAAAGCCATATTGAGCTCCCAGGATGACGATCACATCACTGGCAGACACTAGGAAAGTCCCAGACTGGACTCAGTGGTGGGTGGGAACTGGGCTTGGGATCTGGATTCAGGAACGCATGGATCAGGATCAAAGGCAGATGAACAGACAGTCCTCCTTGGATGCTGGCCATTGAAGAAAGAGGGCTGACCCTTTGATCCCTCAGCTTTTATACTGAGCATGAGTGGGATGGGATGGGATGGGATGGGATGGGATGGGATGGGATAGAATAACCTGTTGGTCAGTTTTGGGTCACCTGTCCTGTCTGCTCCTCCCCACGGGTGTGACCACTAGACGCTTTTCTGCTTCTGACCCTCCCATGGGGCAAGTAACAAAGTTGACTGGCCTTGGGTGTTACAGCAATAAGTATAAGCAAGAGCCTCTCTGCATCCCATTCCTTGGCATAAATTAGAAACAATCAAGTCATATCACTCTGGAAGCAGACAAAGTCTGTTAATTTCAGAGAGTTCTGTTAGAAGAGGCTTAACTGAAAAGTAAAATTACTGAACAGAAAATTGGTTCTGTTTTACCTCAAACCAGGACGGTCAAGTCTGTGGCCTGTGTAGAGTAGGGTTAATTTCGGTGTTACTTTAAGCATGAGACTTTCAGAGCTGATTTTAATGTGGGATTTCCCCCCCTCATAGATAACTTCCTTTTTTTTTCCCTGTTGCAGTCATGCTTGGCTGATTATTTTTAAAACTTTTGAATCATAGTAGAGATTTGAAATATTTTCTTCCTTTTTGGTGGAATTCTATTCTGCAGGTTCAAGGGACAGAGGTCCAAAGAGCTGTCTGCTCTGAACTAATGTGATGATTTAATTTTAAAAAAAAGGAAAATTTGTCTTTTTAATTAGCAAAAATAATGTTACTCAGATTTGACCTAGAGATTGAACACTTTTGAACACTAGTAGTAGTAGTAAAATGTATTTAAGTGCTTTTCTGGAGTAGGCTCAGGATGCTCAGCACTTGGTAGAAGTGAGCTGGAAAATCAATACTGTGCTATTTTATATTCGTATACTCCAGAGATGTGGTTCAAAGTCATCCAAGTCATGCAGCTGCTGTTAACCATGGAACTTCTTTATGGTGTTTTCGGAGCACATCTTTTACTGCAAGTCCTTAGTAGACATGCAGAGCAGCAGATTTTGCAATTGGTTTTATAATGATTAAAAAAACACTTTAGCTTTTACTACCTTGAATATAAAAAATACTTTGTAGACTGTGACAGAGACACGTAATATAAAGGTTCCAGGGTCTGGCATGTTGGTAACCAAGAGGGGCAGGTTTTACATACCCAAGGGTTGCCATGTGTTTTGGATTTCTGTAGTCACATCATCCGAATCCTAGGCTATGGGAAACTTCAGGTCAGAAGTCGTGTGTGTCACATCAGAAAATAGCTTTTTGCCTGCCCACTTCCAGGCGGAACGTCTGCCGTGCAGCACAAGGTCAACGTGTGGAAGCAGGATTGCAAGTGCTTCGCTTTGCATTAATAATTCCATCACTAAAAATCTTGACTTTGTGCTAGTATGCCGCTGGGATTCATCGCTCTGTGCTGCCAGAGAACATCGTGCTGGAATGCATTTTCTTATGTAAAGACTTAATGTAATGCTAACATCTCTTGAGAGCACCACACTCCCTCTTTCAAAAAATGTTTTACTGCTGCTTTGTGTTGCTACTGTATGGAGGACATGATACAGTTTGAAGCTTTAAACTCTTTAGACTTGATTGTTCCAAACATTTCTTGAGCAGTCCACCTCGAAGGTATTTTGACAGGTTAGCTGGGGGAGGAATTCCTAATTGCAAATAGTGTTCTTTATGTGTGGCAAACCCGTGACTCAGCCCTGCCCCAAATGAAGTGAGTTGTCAGGGGGGTGTTCTGCCAGGGCTTTAAGGACATCCCCATCAGCATGGTAAAAACCCTCAGCAAGGGGTGCTGACTAGCTTGCAAAAATTAAGGTGCCCTATGTGGCAGTTAAGTGGTTTAAGGGCTCATATACACTAAACATCGAAGGAAAAGGGGTAAAATGTGCAGATTTCCATTTTCAAAGTAAGTTTGGGTTTGGAAAATGTCATGTTGGTGATCAGGTTATTTTATGTTAGAGCTGAAAATTGGATGCTGAGAAGCCGAGCAAACAGTACAAGAGTGTGCAATAAGGAGGCTGCAGGATGTGTAGTAGCCATGTTGTACTGTTACATACCTACCAACTTGCCCCAACAAGTTTGACCTAATTTCAGAGCACTTTTAGATTCCTAATCAGTTTAAACATCGTCCAAATGTTCATGAGTTCTCAAGTCGGGCATGCATTGATGTACACTCATAATAAACCTCAGGCTGAATTTAGCCCTTAAAATCCCAAGTCAGTGCACATTACCTGAGCTGCAGCAGGAAGACGGCATGGAAGGCGACTGAACGAGATGCTGACTTAGTACCAAATAGGAGGAGCTGCTCTCCACAGTGACAAACACGTACCATTCTGATCTGCGGAGATGGGGTTTCTCTATGCCATGCCGAAGCCACTTGTATTGCAAAGGTTTGTACACAGATGTTTAACACTAAATAGGTTGCAACAGAGATGATGAGTTAGAATTGTGTGTTATGGCACTTAAACTTTCTCTGTGCTTTTACCAGTCCATTACTGAATACCAACGTGACTGGGAGATCTCTGCAGCATTGACTCAGTCAGGGTTTCCCAAAGTTGCTTCAGACTATAATCAAACATGTTCAGATGTGCGTGCCTATAAAATGTTTTAGGGACACAATACAGTAATATACTTTATACTGATAACCTGTATAGAGACACACAGCAGAAAGCAGTGTGAGCGTGAGACATACTTTTTGAAGCTATGTTTACACTGCACTTGGGGATCAAGTGCCAAATAATGCTATTTCAGTAGAATTAATATTGATATTTATGATGTTATTTGCTATAAAGTGGAGGATTAAAGATTAAGCTTATTATTTAAACTATCAATCTTACTTCGGGCATGAGGGATCCTAAGGGGATATTTTGGACATTTGGAGGAGCCTGCGATGAAGAGAAGCCAAGAGTGTCTTTGGTTTCTATAATTAGAAGAACATTAGCAGCCTTGATCTGCCTCTCTTTAGAAGAAACAATATAAAATATATGGTACCAGGCAGCTTCAGTCCCACACACACATACACCCGGTATTGGTGGCTCCATCTCATTTTAATCTAATTTTCCTATCTGCATTTCCCAATACATACAAAAGATTTATAAATTGGGACAAACTTCATCCAATTAAACTTTCTGTGCTACCAGCACCTGAAAGAAGTGTTTTCCGTGCTCACGAAGAAACAAATCCATATGTGCTGTATCTCTGTACTTCATGAAGGACATACCATGGACCCATAATATATACAGTGTATATGAAAGGTGTTACATTGCACATTGTCCTAGTGGGGGACTTCAACTTAACAGACACCTGCTGGAAATACAACACAGCAGAGGAAACAATCTAGGCGATTCCTGGAGTGAGTTGAAGACAACTTTCTGACACAACTGGTAAGTGAGCCTACCAGGGGAGGTGCCTTGCTAGACCTGCTGCTCACAAACAGAGAAGATCTGGTGGGTGATGTGGTCGTCAGAGGCCGTCTTGGGCTTAGTGACCATGAAATGGTAGAGTTCTCAATTCTTGGTGAAGTAAGGAAGGGGGTCAGCAAAACCACTACCATGGACTTCCGGAAGGCAGACTTCAGCCTGCTCAGGACACTTTTTAAGAGAGTCCCTTGGGAGACAGTTCTGAAGGGTAAAGGGGTCCAGGAAGGCTGGACACTCTTCAAGAAGGAAGTCTTAGAGGCGCAGGAGCAGGCTGTCCCCATGTGTCGTAAGATGAACCGGTGGGGAAGACGACCAGCCTGGCTGAACAAGGGGCTCTTGCTGGGACTCAGGAAAAAAAGGAGAGTTTACCACCTTTGGAAGAAGGGGCAGGCAACGCAAGAAGAATATAGGGATCTAGTTAGGTCATGCAGAAAAACATCAGAAAGGCAAAAGTACAGCTAGAACTTCATCTGGCCACTGTCGTAAGAGATAACAAAAAAGGTTTTTACAAATCCATTAACAACAAAAAGAGAGCCAGGGAGAATCTCCACCCCTTATTGGATGTGGAGGGGAAGATTGTCAACAAGGATGAGGAGAAGGCTGAGGTACTTAATGCCTTCTTTGCCTCAGTCTTCAATAGTAAGACCAGTCATCCTCAGGGCATTCAGCCCCCTGAGCTGGAAGACAGGGATGAAGAGCAGAATAATCCCTCCATAATCCAAGAGGAAGCAGTTAGTGACCTGCTATGCCAACTGGACAGCCACAAGTCTATAGCCCCAGATGGGATCCACCCAAGAGTGCTGAGGGAGCTGGTGGAGGAAAAGCCACTTTCCATCATTCATCAGCAGTCTTGGTCAACAGGGGAGGTCCCAGATGACTGAAGGCTTGCCAATGTGACACCCATCTACAAGAAGGGCCAGAAGGAGGATCCAAGCAATTGGCAGAGGATGTGACACTAAGAGAAAGTCAAGCACTCTTCTTAGCACAGAAAAAAAGGATATGGGTGAGACTGAAAGCTTTTGTAAAACTCCATGGCAAACCTCTGCCTGTGGTGAACACCGTTGAGAAGAACTGGATGGTGTGCCCTGGAGTTTGCTCAAGAGTCCAGCAAACTTGGAAGTGAGCAGGAAAAGAGGAAAAACTCCACAAATACTCAGAGTAATGATGGTGATGCTATTCAGTTGCTTTAAAATTGTTGATAACTCAAAGCTCGGGTTTTTGTCACTTAATGTGCTAAAGAACAAAACGGACTAAGGGAAAATCCAAGCAGGCTCACAGGTAAAGTGGTGACTTACTGCTTGAAACCTGACTGGCATCTAAAAAGATGAAGTTGGGAAGTGTTTGCTGTCTAACTTACAGGCAGTAATAAATCACAATTATGGAAGATGTGTTGTTTTAATTCCTCTTGACTGTACTTAAAAATCAGTGTTGGTTCTCACTAGGACAGAAGAAAATGATTTATTACTAGACTGAGATTGTTAATAGAAGTCAAAATGATCATGACTTTTAACAGATGTAATTAAAAAAAATCCAAACAAATATATAAACAGAACATGCTTGATGAGCAAAAACTGGGGGAAATATCTACATTTTTCTACATTAAAAGAAAAAAAAAAGTGAGTTTTTTTAAAAAAGGGGGGGAAAATCCATATTTGCATGATGAAAAAGGGAATGAACTCTGGCAACATTCCCAGTGTTGAGCCATACTCAAATGAATCCATAAATTAAACATTAACTAATCCAGCTAATGGAACTAAAAGGAAGTAAATACTATTTGATGTATATTAGCTTTTCTTAGAAGGTCTGCCTCTCCTATCAATCAAAGTTCTGTGACCTCTCTGACCGCAAATTCAACTCAGCATTAAAAACTGTCACTGAGATTTCCTTTGCTCAAGCAATCTGGCAAGCAGTAAGACACTGCTGGCAACACAACCACCTCTTTATCCAACAGCTCCATCTCACCCTCATATGCTGTATTTCATGTTCTATAATTGGCTACAGACTATGGATAAAATGTACTTGTCTGTACCAGTCAGTTTAAGACTGCATCCAGCGTGAGCATTCAGGCCAAAAGGCCAAAAGACCTCCAAGCATGACCTTCCACTGGGTCACTGTAGTAAAAGGTCAAGTGTAAATCCTGGCATGTTTGAATCTGAGTAGTGAAGAGGAATGGGGGGTACATTACACACTCTGTGTCCATCGATTAAATAAATACTGTCATGCCTGATGCCTGCAGTTTTAAAGGCTTTTACCAAACTGGCCAGATCCCCACACTAGTGAGAAAAATCAGTAAACGTACTTAAAGAACTGCAAGCAGTGTCTGATGGGTAGAGGTTTAATTTATCAAAATGACTTGACCTAATGAGCTGGTGGGGCATCCTGTCGGTCAAGGTGGGATCTACATATAACAGAGTGGGGGAGCACACAGGAGGAACAACACCGTGAGCAGCATGGCCAAGATTAACACAGAAAATTCCATAGTGTGGTTGACCTTGAAACAAGTGTCAGGAAAGGCTGAAAACTATCCATGCTCTCACCCTACAGATCTGGAACTCACATATCTTCCAGAAAGACAGGGGAGAGGCCAAGCCAGAGTGGGGTGGAAGGTCCTTTAGAGATCTGGCACCATGAGCTGCAGACTTGCACAGGGAAAAGGTCAGAGCTCAGCTAATGCTATTGGAGGAATTGGAGCAAGAGATCAAATCTGTCTGATGCATAATTTTACTCTTCAAAGAAGGAAATGCCCATACGACGTCAAGTGAACACTTTTCACTGCTCTCTTCAGGTCTGGATGAAGCCCTACTGCTACAGGATTCATAAGCCTATTGGTTCCTTTGGCAGTGGTTTTAATTGTTGTTCATACTATATGAATCATTTACTTGTTTTCCAAAATGCAGTAAATTACTTAGCCATTACATTCTTGGGTTTGTGTTTTGCAGGAGCAAGAGGTGAAGATTGTAATAGGTACTTGTTCAGTCTGTTAGTGTTAAGCCCTGTAGCCTGGTCAGCAGGGAGGAGGGATGGGCTCCGTGGTACGTGTGTGTTCAATTTGTAATAGGGCTGACCCCATCATCTAGTTCTAGGGGTGGAACGTATTAGGCATAAATTGCAGGGTTTTGGTAGCTGGGGGCTGCAGGGGTGCCCTGTGTGGGAGGACACTGTGCCCTGTGCTGGTCACAGCCAGTGAAAGATGGCTCTAACTCCAGTGTCAATATCTTCTGCATGCCAAAACTTCAGTGAGGGGAGCCTGTGGCAATCCTGTGCAAACGTGCTTAAGAGAGAACAGCAGGGGCAAGGGAGAGGACACAAAAGAGCCACCTAAGGAGAAACGGAAGAGACACATGGAAGGAGACATTGTTGGGGGCACGATGGGGCACGTACTTTTGGAAGGTGGCCCTCCATGCTGGAGCTGGTACGCCTCTGGGGAGACTGCAGCCCATGGGTAGCATATTGTATCTGACACTGAAAAAAGACTTCCAGTACATGTTACCAAATTGCAAATCTGCTGCCAGGCAAATAATTAGATAATCGCCTAATCTATTTTTGAGGTTTCTAGTGACTGTAGCACAGATGGCTTGTTCTCATTCAAAATGTTAAAATTAATCTGTGAGGCTAGCATGAATGGGAAAGCCAGAAGAAAGAAGAGCAAGCTGGATCTTGGTGTACTCCAGAGCTCACCAGCCTTCTTGTGAGTCCTACATCTTTACAGCAAAACTGAGAGGCTTTCAAGGCGGAGAAGGGGAAAAGGAAGGAGGCAGTAAGGTGAGCTTTTTCTTGGAGAACATTGGAGGTCTTGGCTTTTCTGATTTATGAGGGCAATGTATCAAAATATTCTAATGATTTTTTTTTAAAATCAGCAACTTTAAAAAAGACTTACGAAGCTGTGGCCCAAGGGAACTAGAGTTGCAAATGCAGTTTACCATCATAAAAGAAAATGTGTAAGTATATCAGTTGTCTAAGAGATTAGAATCACTATCTTCTGTAAGGTAAATCATGACAAAATATCCCAGAAGTGAGCTAAAAAGGTCCAGGCATTTCTGTCAACAATTTTTTAAATGTCAAGACAACTTACAAAAAAGGGAAAAAAAACAAACAAAAAAAAAGGAGATCATTTGTTGTCCATTGTTTGGTACTGAAACATAAGAATTTGACTATCTCTGTGGAAGTAGTTGCGCACCACGCTGTGTCATTGCGATGGCTCTCTTACAGGCTTCTAAGATGTATTCTGAGTTGTAACATGCTGGAGAAAAATGCTTTTCTCACTCTGACCTTTTTTACACAAACCAGGAGAACGAATGACCTCTTGAACCTGTTTTGAATTGTGGCAGCAGTCCTATTTTATTGCATGTTGGCCAGTCTTTGTGGCAGACAGATAGTGTCAGACATTTATTGGAGGGTTACTTTTTTTTAGAAAGCACAGGTGTTTTTTAAACTTTGTTGCATTAAATATTTTTGTAGCCCTGAATACTTGAATCTTTTGCAGCCATCCTGAAACACAGGCTCTGAAGCAAGCCAAACAACAACTTGGGCTCTTAAAATGACTCTTTACTACAATCACAGTCAATTCCCTGATGTTGTCACTGTCCCTGTGCCCAAGGACAATACCCAGACCTTGGTTTCTGGACAATGTTTAACCCTTTTCTTATCTTGTCTTAACCTGGCCAAACACAAAACAATTAACAACTTCTTTGCTCACTCTGGAGCACGTGGCCAATCCTACAAGCAGAAGATGTGGTTCCCTTGAGCTACCCTTTCATGTATGTGCTGTAGGCAACGCTGGGCAACACTGTAATTGAGTTATTCGAGGCCACTTGAACTATGCTCTACCATCGCTGTGGAATATGAGTACAGGCAGAAGGTGGGAATAACAAGCAGCTTCCAAGCCACCTGTCCTCTTCAAGCAATCTTGTTCAGATAGGTATTAAAAAGGTTGGGAAGAGGAGTACCAGCAACCCATTTTAGTGAGCACCAGAAAGCACAAGAAAATGCCAAATGGATCAGAACATCCTGTGGCAGGAAGGTGAAGTTGTCTCCTGGAGTGAGAAGGTCACAGGGGACACATGGGGGAGTACAGAGCAGAAGCAGGACACAGAATATACTGGATTTTTTTAACAGCTTGCAACACAGAGAAGAATTGGCAATGAACCAAAGTTGGGCTGGGTCCTTCCCTAGCTGGCTGGCGTAGCTCTCGGGGTGTGCTGCAGGGAACAAGTGGCTGTAGGAATTGATTCTAGCAATTTACAGCTCTGCTGTGGTAAGGAAGGGCAGGAGGGAGCCATGAGTCTACATTTCTCTTCTGGATACATCCTACAGCCTACACGCCGACCTGTGGCTGAGCACAGGTGTGTCAGGTTTTGACCCGGTGCTGTGTTTAATTTCAGAATCAAAGTTCACTTGGAAAATTTTCTTACCATATCACGGATCACACTGGAGAGAGTAGCTATTTTTTCAGCACAGCTGAAACAAGTGCTTCCAAGTAGGTTTATTCACTTGAGTTTATATCACTTTCTGAGCAAGGTTGTGATACTGGTCCTCTTCAAGTTTGATGTATAAAGATAATAATCCAGAGTGTCTCTTGTACCTCTAGGAGCCTTGAAAAAACTCAGGTGTCTTCCAGTCAGAAGTTGTCACTGGTGCATCCTAATGACCTTCCACCATTCTGGTTGCTTTTGGGTGTAAGGTCAGATATGATGGACTCACAGCCATCTCTGTAAGAAGTGTTTTATAAGGCAAAGCCAATGGCACAGAGCCTTGAAGTACAGAGGCTGTGGTTATGGGTCTGTAGCTGTGGTAATACTCAGGCTCTGAAACAAATTAGTAAACACTGAGTTTTGTATATTTGTGACCACTTCTTTTCTGTTGAATTTCTCACTTGATGCACACGACAGCAACCTTCTGAGGCCTTTAAAGGTACACGTAAAAGTCCCAGCAAGTGGGTTTCCTCCTGCTAAGTGGTGGCTGCCAAAGGCCATTTGGCATCGCTGCCAGTGGAGGGGCACACAGCCGCAGGGGGGCCTGTCTTGGTGGTCAGGCCTGGAAGGAGGAGACCAACGTGGTGCCAGCAACCGCCTCCAACAGAAACGGCCGCCTGGTGCCGGTGTCCCACCAGCCAACCCTCCTTCCACAGAGCTTGCTCAGAAGCCAAGGCAGGAAAGCAGATTCTCCTCCGGATGAGGTTTTGCAGAGAAAGCTGCAAGCTTGGCTGTAGTCTGTGTTGTGACCACCCCCACTCTTACTGCCCCTTGCATCTCTTTGGTTTACCTCAATTTAGGCCTACGTCTTTTCCTCTGCAGCTGGTAGCAAGAGGAGTGAGCTGGGATCATGGGTGGGTCTCCCCAGAGCCAGCAGAGCTCCATGCAAGTGCATTGCAGCGTCCGGTCAGCTGCGGAGGAGAGCTGAAGAATACAAATGCTTCAAGGCAGGGACTAGGTCTTCCATCTGCAAAGTACATAGTATGCCACAGAAATAAAAATAGAAAGGAGCAGATTGGACTCCATCGTTTCTCTAAACTCTGCCTGTGATTTATGCTTCTCTGGACTTCTAGAGGTGGTTATAGATCAGGAGTGTGATATGAAGCCTGATGCTTCCTGATCTTTCCCATCAGGATCTTTGAATGGAAAATCCTAATTATACAGGAAACTATTCTAAAGTAATTAGTGTTCACCTTCTCATTCTTCCTTCCTTTTACTTCTGAGGACATCCAGATTAAAGCCGTTGATGGGAAACCATAAGCAAAAGAAGACATGCAGTTAATTTCTCCTCACAGAGATGAGAGCTGTGCTGGGGGATGTTATACATGGCTGCCGCCTCCAGCAGCTCCAGGGCCTGGGGTTCCTCCTGCCTGGCTGCTGGAGCCCAGCTTGTTGTGCCCATCCCAGGCTGATGGATGTGGCTGCTGCTTTCCTGTTTGCAGGCACAAGACACCAATAGGGATGGCTACACAGATGGACACAGACAAGGTGCTACCTTCAGCTGTGCCTCCAACATGTAGGACTCGCAGAAGACCTAAGTACAGACCAGCTGGTCCAGCATGACATTTGCAAGCAAATACCACACACGCGCGCGCACACACACACGCACACAGAGAGTTTGGGGCAAATACAGAGGTTAAAGAGAGCATCTATCACTTGTTTTAATGGCCAGCCCAGCCCAAACCACGACACCCCCCCAGCAGCCAGCCCCAGGCACACAGGCTGTGACCCATGGTCCCACTCCAGCCAGCGGTGCTGAGTCCCTCGCTCACCTCACTTATGCTGGTCCCCCTAGTAGCTGGCACTTACTCCCTGCAGCCTCCCCCCCTTCCCCCCCTCACTGTGTGCAGGGTGAGAGTACACAGAGAGACAGTTAAGAAAGGATTTAAGAAAGGGTGATCAGGCACAGGGCTGAGTCAGGTCAGTGTACTTTACACACAATTGACCCCTTTTATACCCCTTTCTGTCTGATCCCCCCTTTGCTCCTTCCCCATCCCCTTCCCCTAATCATTCCTTCCTAAATTTTGCAGAGTCCCACAGACTCCCCTTGAATAGCCCAAATCCTCATGTTCCTCTTGTTTGCCCCTTCTTATCAGTTACAAAGTCCAGGTGACCCTCTCCAAAACTGCCCCTGAAGCTCTTCAGTGACCCATCAATCAATAACCGGAGACTTTTGGTCTTTAGCATTGTCTCCATTGTCCCTTGTCCGCAGGGTTTGTGTCCTTGTTTATCACTTCCCCTTATTATCCCCTTTCCTTTGAAAAGATCAGGTCCTTGGTCAGGTAACCTTAATATAGCAGATGCTCTTACCTTCCCTGTACCCTTACAAGGCGTACATACAGGGCTTAGTCTTTCTGGCTTGCTTACTTTCTGATATTAAAGATCGAGGTCTCTCAAGGTTACCGGTGACATAGTTCAGACCACATTGTTTGGGATTTTCCTTTGGTCTCTGGAATCTTTGTTTTACCAATATGGGTGTTTCATTTTACTAGAATTTTAGTGTCATTTTTTAATATGAGTCTTGAAAATATAGTATTTGGCTTATGCATATAATCCAGTCAAAATTATAAATTCAGTGCCATATGGCTTTTCTCTTTATGCACAAAAAATACCCCAAAACCCTGGAAGTTTTATAAAGATGAGCTAAGAACAGAGGTTATATAAAGTTCCTACTTAAAGTATTTTTAATGTAATTTACTACAGTGGCTTTACAAGTAGGGATAAGGCATAGTTAGAAATGTTCCTCCTTGCCAAGTTAGCTTTTATCTTGGAGTTCCTGTTCAGTGCAGATATATGTATGAAATAAAGAAGAGCCCCAAAGCGACCATATAGGGAAGCATTTGAGTACTTTTCAGTGTTATATTTTGATGATAATTCGTGGGATTTGGTAGGAATCCAAGGTAGACAGCAGTAAATAAATTATTCTTAGGGTCAGGTTAGGCATACAGACCTCCTGGCAGAATTTTCTTTGTTATTTCCTCTAGAGAATGATACAAATCTCAAATAATAAAATACGAAAACGTCAGCTGCTTGGTAGGAAGTTTAGCCTCTACCTGCAACAGTGCTTGTATACGGAGCGTTGGGTTCTTCCTCCTAACGCTGCTTCCCCCCCCACACCCAGCAGGGCATAAACTACAGGTAGTGACAATGAGGTGAATGTGAACTTGTGTATCAGTGACACGAGGCAATTCCAGCCTTCTTAATAGCAGCGACTTTGCAGGTGGATTAGGAGGGCACTGTGAAAGAAGATAAACGCTCATGGCTTCAGAATGTGGGGCAAATCCAAAGTACTCCATGATCTCCTCTGATATTACCTTTCTTTATAGTGAAATTAAGTTTTATTTCTACTGGTTTGCCAGTCGAGCATTGCCAGACGAGCCACACGCAGGCTCCGCTCAGGAAGCACCGTCGCATGTTCGCTCTCATCACACCAGTTCCCGGTGCAGCCCTGCCTGAGACGGGGGGGTAGGACCACCAGGAGAACGGCGCTTTCCCACCGCCCCTGACACGCCGGGGACGCGCGGGCCAGGCTGGCAACTCACTGAATCCCCTCAACTTCGTATTTTAAAATCCTCCCGTGCTCTGGCGCGATTGCTCCAGTGCCCTGGGGCTGTTCTTTCGGTCGGTTGGTTGATGGGCGGTGGTGCCTGTAGAGGCACGCAGGGCTCTGAAGGCAGCACGGCGCTCTGCGGAGGCGCAGCTCCCACCCGGGGCACCGGCGAGGACCTCACCCCCTCCCGCCGCCGTCTGGGCTGCGTCCCTCCGCTCTCGGTCCCGCCCGCCGGGAGGGGCGGCCCCGGCCCCGGTCGCGTTGTTCCCGGGCAGGGTCTGGGCCCCGGCCTCTCCCCGTCTCCTCTCTCCCCCCCCCCCCCCGGGGGTGTCCCCCCGCCCCGGTCGCTCGGCAGCGGCTGCAGAGGCTGCTGCTCCGCGGAGGGGGATGCCCATGGCAGCAGCTAAGGCTGCCCCTCGCAGCCCAGGCGTTTTTCGGAGAAAACCCTCCGAGGAGTCGTGTTATTATTAGCAGCGTAATGCTCAGCAAGCTCCAGCGCTTCCCCGCCGCCAACCCGCGGGTTATCCCTCGGCCAGGCACAGCCTGGTATTTGGACTCTGTCTAAGTTGGGAAATGAAGCATGTGTGTGTTTAAGGGTCAGGAGAGTGGGAGCAAAAGCTATAGAGCACAGGCAGGCTCACCAGGGTCTCCAGCGAAAAGCTGGTTTGGGAATGGAAACGCGAGGAGTGAAGAACCCTGGTGTGAGGGGATTTCCCAGCTCCCCCAAACTTCGGAGCAGTGTCTCTCTGGCCAGGGCTGACCGCAGCCCTGAGGCCCCGCTGGTGCGTTAGCTCTGGCCAGGCTGCCCAGACCCGGACCGCTCTGCGCAGAAAATCTTGTTTTATCATCTCTGGTCACTGCTTCCTGAAGAAGTCGGGTGTTCTCCTCACTGACGTTCCTTGTTCCGCAGATAATTGTTTGTCCGTAGTATCTTGGTCTGCGTCTGCCTGGCAGAGAGATGAAACCTTTGAGGCAGCTGCTGTCAGGTCCTAGAAAGACTTCTTTCCTCCATCAGGGTTATGGAATATGAGTGAGGAATTCGAGGCACAGCTTTAATGGGTTATCATCAGTCCCAGAGGTTGTTCGACACCCAGTTATTTAGCCAGGGGAAAGACTCAGTGAGGAGGAGGGGTGTTAAGCCTTCGATTCTTCTCCTGTCTTTGACAATCTTTTCTCAATCCCTTGGGTAGCAATGCAGGAAAAGCGGCTTTCCCAGAGCCGGCCCTGCTGTAGTCGCAGAGTTTGCAAACGCGTCACAAGAATAAAAAGAGCTGGTTCGTTGCTTTGGGTTATGTAGATGCACTTCTCGGCCTGCTCAGTCTTCCCTGTTCCTTGGTGTGAAAAATCAGTCTCCATCTGAAGCCAAGGCCACGCAGAGCTGTTTGCCAAGCATCATTTTTCAAATGATTGCAGATGGAAGCAGATTAGACCCAGGCTTATTTGCTAACTACTGAAATTCCCCTCAGAAGCAAGTGACAAATGCAGGGCTGGCCTCCATTGTAGGACAGCTCATTAAATAAATTCAATCAGCATAATAAAAAGGCTAGGTTGACATTTACGTCCTAGAAATCACATAAAATGCTCTGTGTCCTATAACCTATGTCCTTTCACCACTGAGAAAATGGTGCATTGGTTGAACTATTTCTTGCTCCTGGTTTAATAAAATATAGTTAAATGCAATATCCACAGCCTGCGATATCTGAAATACTGACAGTATTGAAAAAGATGCCCCTCTTTGCCTGGCTGCAATGAAGTTTCAGTAAGTTTTAATATGACCTGAAAGCTTTTGAACATTTCTCCCCCGATGCTTGTTATTTCTTTCTGCCTTCAGCTGAACGAAGCCTCTTCACATTGGCTCCACAAAGACAGAGACACAGATATTTTAGCTGTTCAGTGGACGTAAAGATATTTGAGGAAGAGGGAATTAAGTGCATCAGCTGGCCTTAGATACAAAGAAAAGCCTGATGGCTTTTTAGACTTTGTTACCTATTCAGTTACCAACATTTAAATACCAGTGCCCCAATTTCACATAGTATTTTTCTGCAAAATCTGTTTTAAAATTTTCTTTTCTAACTAGCAGGTATTTTCTGATTTACACCTCTTCCTACTTTGCTTCTTTTGCTTTTATAGATTTTTCAGGGCAGATTTCTGAATGACTTCAAACTGACAGTAACTCACAACATGCCAGTGTGCATGTTTTTTTCTGTGCTTTCTCTTCTATTGCAAATATTTCAATTTTTAAGGTTAACTATGAAGAATAGAAATTTAGATGCATGTTGATAATAAATGCTAAAGCTTTTTGCTAGCTTACAAAGTTAGGAAGCAATAAATAAAGAAGGAGTAGTTCCTTGAGTAGATAGCTACCCTGGTTGAAAGGTCTGGTTTACAAAGTCATATAGAAAAATATTGTTTTGTTTCAGAAGAACAATTATGATTTGATACCATGTGCTATTGACAGTTTACATAAAAATAGATGCTGTCCTGGTAGCAAATTTTTTCTCTGCATGCATTTTGGGTGGTTGCATTACTCCAAACCACAGGCGAGCTATGAGCATTACCTCAAATAAAGTTCAAACAAAAAACACTTTGTTTTTTTGCCATGCCAACATGTATTCTGTATACTGTTTGCCATTATGCTTTACAGGAAATTACATAAGGAAAAAACACCCTCCTAACGAATGAATAGTTTTCTTGCTTTTTCATATCTCGCTACCTGTGAAATGTAAGTTTTATTAATTCTATGACTATCAATACAATGATTCAGTAGTAGAAGCTTGTGAAGGAGGAAAAAATAGTAGCTTAAAAGTGTTGGCAGGCTTTTAAAATAACATTTTCACATGTTGAACCAGTTTTGAGTTAGTATAATTTCAGGAGACAGAATTTCATGTCTGAGTAAATGCAGAAAAAAATAGTGCGTGTCTCTGGGATGATGTTTTAGCTCTTCAGTTTTAATGTTTTAATTGGATGTTTGGGATCCTACAAATAGTGGAGAGAGTGGGGAGCTGAGTGCAGGTGGAGTCATCAGGGCTGCATGATGAGGGCACTTTCCCACACAGGTAAGGGAAAGGAACGCTATGTGCATTTCCAACGTACGCCCAGCAGCCACAGACACTTACCATGGTCTCATAAAGTATCAATAGCCAGGAAATAAATATTTAACTTTGCTCTATTTTAGAACATAATGGATCTCAGAATGCTAGTGTTTCTACAGCTACTGTGTTTCAGTATTTTCTTCCTGGTGGAGCCATAGTTACTGCATCTAGAATAATATAATAGAATACGGCATTGCATGATACTGCAATATACATAATACAATATACATAGTATCACAGAGCACTGAGGTACTTCAGAGTAAAAAGTAAAGGCAGCCAGAGGAAATTTCCTGAAAAGTGTATCTAATCGGGTTGTAGAATAGCCTGCACTTCAAGAACTAGTGTGCTGCCTTGGGAAGAAAAGCTTAAGAGGAGGTGCTGCAATGTTGAATACAAATATTATGCTGAAGATTAAAATCTCAGTAATATGGCTGCCTGGGGGCTAATATTTATTTCAAAATCTGAGGACCAGTTTGGTTCAGCTGGTTATTAATCTTCGTGGGTTTTATCCCACTGGCATGGATTTTACACTTTTCAGGATTATAGCATGAAATCAGAGGTCACAAGTAATAACACAGAAACATTTTTGGGCACAAAAGTCTTACGAGCATCATATCTTGAAAAAAAAAAAAATAAGGAAAATAAGAAAGTCACTTCCACCCGCTTAGTTTTGTTCCAGACAGTTGTATTGGTGTGCTGTTCAAGGCAGTGACACCGCTGAAACGAGCCAACTTCAGTTCTGATCTCCCCCGGGTGCTGGAGTCCAGGGAAAATCCGGCATTTTTGTCAGTTCTAAGTGATCCAGTCAGTCCCCATCAGTAACAGCATTTATAAACACAGCATGTCTTCTTCCTCGGTAAACGGACTCCCCTTTCTTTATCTAAAACACAAAGAAAGAGCAGCATCAGAAGTGCTGACAGCATCACGGAAGGATTTCCCACTTTCCCAACACATGGCAGTGGAGTTTATGCACACCCTGAGGCTCCACAAACACCATCTGGGACAACGGGAATTATTTCCCATTGATTGGGGAGTGGGGAAACTGAAACTTGAAAGCATCAGTTCAGAAAAACAAACAAACAAAAACGTTGAAAGAAGGAGCTTTCATTTTTGAGCGATGCGTGCCCAGTGCCGCCGGCTACCTGCCTCGCTGCAGCAGTGCCCCGGGCACGGGCTGCTCCTCCCCACGGTCCCCCGGGAACCCGCGGTCCCCGCGGTCCCCGCGGTCCCCGGGGAGCGCCGGGAGCCGCCGCCGCCGCCGGAGCTGTCCAGCCCCGCCGGGGCTGCCCGCGGCTCAGCGCCGCCTCCTCCGCGCTCCCCGCGGCCCGGCAGAGAGCGGCTAAAAATAAAAACTAATGGAAGACCGAGAACCTTTTATAACCGCCAGTTAGCGAGTTGTGCGGCTCCCTCTGAAGGACGTGCGTTAAGGACATAAATAGTGCGAGCCGGAGTTTTTAGCCAGGGTGGCTTCAACGTTGGAGCTGCTATTTGTGGAAAGCTCAGCATGAACTGCTAGTCCTGACATTTCAGTTCTGGATTTTTCTGAATATACAGTTGAAAACATGCATAACTTCTGTCTGCATTCCAGCCGTTTTTTAATAAAACGTTTGAATCCTGATGGATGAAAAAATGTACTGGTAGTGGCCTTTTTATACCGTAAAGCAAAAGAAAATCACTGCTTGCTATGGCCTCATTGATTTACAGGTTGAACACCCTGCTGACATCAGTAGACTGCACTTGACCTGATGTCAAGAAGAGAATCAAGGTATACATTTTGCGACTGGGCCACATTTATTCCCTTGTCTTTTTCAAGCTCCATGAAAAGCAATATGTGTGGCAATGTGCTTAAATACCCGTTAGAAGATTACTGAAATCTTGGCTTACTTGGCAGGGAGTAGAGATCAGGATGACTGCTCATGTAAACAAAATATACCTACACTGGGGTCCTTCCAAGCCACTCTGTCCCCACTCCTGCAACCTTTACACCATCTAAGACTGCTCACATCAGCAAGGAGTTGTAACCAGGGTCCCCTGAGCGGGGTAGAAAGGTCCTTTCAGGGAAAATAATGAAATTCTAAGAAAATATAAAGTTATTAGTTATTTTCAAAGCTGTGAGAATTGGTAGACACTGAAAGCTGAAAAAAGAAATGAAATTATAAAAAGGGGAAAATTGCACCATTAGAAAGCCTGATGTTACAGTGAATTGGAAATTTTGTCATCCCAGTGCCAGGTTGTGAGAATTTGCATGGATACAAGTATGAGGCCTTGTATTTCACTTAGAAAATTAGCCTTCTTTGTTTTTATATGGAAGGAAATTGGCTAAGAGTGAAGGATCTCCAACTTTATCTACATACAAATGGTCATAATCGATCAGCCAGCTCACTGAAGACTCTATTCCTTCATAACAGCCAGGGATGTCACTTCCCATGCCATGCCAGTGTGGTATAGCTTGGGTGTTGGGTCAGGTTATCCTGCAGGCAACGCTGCCTTTACCACCTCCACTAACAGTCCTATACTGGTGGCACTAGGAAAGAAGTCTTGCAGAATTGGGCCTGCTGTGGGTTCACCAGGTGATTGCTCCTCCATGGGCCAGACCCGGGCAATGTACTCAGGGGGAAGAGCTGGATGGTGCTAATGACATGGCTAAATCCCGGCCCTTGATAGGAGGTGGAGTGTCAGCAGCAGGGGAAGTTTCTCCACTGGCAGATGAAGGGGTCAGGATATGATCT
The DNA here is from genome assembly GCA_008921705.1 of Burhinus oedicnemus. Classification (NCBI taxonomy): domain Eukaryota; kingdom Metazoa; phylum Chordata; class Aves; order Charadriiformes; family Burhinidae; genus Burhinus; species Burhinus oedicnemus. Next base: position 510,075 of record VFFE01006968.1, on the reverse strand, counting down.
GAAATTACTTGAGAATCCTGATTCTTGTAGTGAAAATCACTGCAGTGACTAAATATTTATGTCCCAAGTGTCACGTCTATAAACTTATCATTAGCTTTTGTGTACTTCCTTTCATAAAAAAAAAAAGGTGATGTCTTGACAAAAACCCAGTAGCCTTCCCAAGTAACTCACTGGAGACTTGCTGCTTTGTGCACATGCTTGCTTTTGAGGAGATTGGAGAGAGTACTTGTAATTCACTATGAATAAAGAAAAATATGGATCCTGCTTTCAAAGGCTTCCCTGTATGATTGATGCACATGTTGAATATCCAACTGAGACTGAAATCAGAGGAGGTTCAGGGTATTCACTCTTGGAGTGGATCGTATCCGTTTCATTTTCTTCTTCAATGCCAGCGGGAAATAAATGACTGCTCCTGTGAGGCGCGGATCAAGCTCTACAACTCGGACAGAGTTATAAAGCAGGCATGTTTATTCAGCTCTGGGTGCGTGGGGGATCGCTCCTCCAAAGCACATGCACACCAATAGCACATTTTACCAGAAATTTATACAATAAAGGTATACATATTCATCAGATTAAACACACATACGCATTAGCATAGGTGGAGTTATTACAAACAGTTCCGGCGTGGGCGTGACTATTATAATTCTTTCCGGGAACTCCTTATCATAAGTCTCCTCCTCTTGCCGCATGTGCATTTCCATCCGGTGGTCATGGGCCAGGGTCTTTTGGAGGAAGGCTCGTAGTCGTCTTCACCCTATGCTTTTCACCTTTGGCCTAGAATGCTGAGTTGACTGGGCTCCAAACCACAAGACCGGTTTTAACCAGATGGTTGCTTCTTGCATACAATAACGTTACTGCTAGCAGCTCCTGTTATCTATGCGATTTACTTGCAGCAAGGTCAGGTTGTTCACTCCCTTTGACTGACATATCAGTCCTTGACAAATGCCGGTCCTTAACAGATACCAGTCTTTGGTAAGTGAGTTCCAAAAGAATGTTTAAAACAAACAGGATTTTTAAGCGATTTAGAAATTATAAAGCGAACAGTTAGTTCCCTATATCACCTGCACACGAATACCTGCTCAGGGCATGCATGGTACTTTCTTAAGAAACTGAAAATATAGGTATGCATTTTAGGCATGATAAAGCAAAGAATAAAGACCACAACTGATCGTTAGCATGAACAAAACATATCTTGTCTGAAGGACCTTCTCAATAACTATGTTCTTATTGTAACTTATCTAGAGTGACAGTATTAAATAACATAACAATTAATTGCTTCAAGAATGGCTTCTGGAGAACTCCTTAAATAACTCCTTCCTACCACGTGCAAACCCAGGTTGGTTTCTGCAGTGCAGGACCTTATCCCACCTCCTTCCCTCCTCACTCCAGTTCATGTTTCAAGGCCTCTTCAGTTAAATTAGAAAATAAAAGACCATATGGGAGGAATTTAAATCATACAATCAATGAGAGCTTGCAAAGACCCTAATCACTCACTTCTGTGTGACAGAATCCATTCATGAAAAGGCCAGAAAGATTATCTGAAAAAAAGTTGGATTCATAGGTGTTACCTGTGCTTTCTGTTCTGAGTGCAAGGTTTGTGTGTTTTTTGTGTTGTAGAGAGGAGCAGAAACAGCATTTTGTCAGTCATCCCCAGACTCTGTCACACATCACTGTGCTCATTGACGTTTTTGTTTTAAAAACTTTTTAAGTCATTGGAGGGCTAAATTTTTTTGTAAGCATCTTTTGGACAGTCCATGCATTTACTAAACTGTCTGTAACACAACACAAGGATTTCTGAAAACTTTAAGCTCTAATCTCCTTACATATGCAAGTTTTCTTATATCCCCAAATACCACAGTAGGATTTTTCACAGAGTGTATGAATCATTGCAGCTATAGCTGATAATCTGCGTCGGTTGTCCGGGATAGTCACACAAGTGTCTGTTCTAATCAACACAGTTATCAATCCATAAAATGTAAACTTTTGTGAAACACCCTTTTTTTTTCTTAGTAAGGCCTTCAACTGGATAATAAATTCACTGGGATTACAAAGAACAGTTGTCTCCCTCCAGTGACAAAATAGATGGTTGTTTGTAAGAGGAGCAAAGTTTACATAAATGCCTGTTAAAGGAAAGAAACCCATTAAGAGTCCAGTATGTTATAATTACTTTTTTTTAAATACAAAAAACGTGAATGTATTTATAGAAATGAGAGGAGGTATTACATTAATCAAGCAAAATGTGTTTAGAAGTTCTGTTGAAGGTTAATGTGTATCTCCTAGTGAAACAGAGGAGAACACATTAAGCTTTGTAAACTGATCGTTGATTAGACTGACGTCAGTGAAAATGCAATTAGTCTTATATATTCCTGGACATATGGAACGGATGTTGCAAAATAGCCAGGAATTAATTTCCTTGATTGCTTTATTTTTCTCTGGTTTTACTGTGGGGTTCATGCTTTGACTGCGAAACTCTGGAATTTTAAAGTGGCCGAGGCTTGAAAACGTGCACGGGAGTTTCTGTGGTGTTCTGCGGCTGGGCTGGAGGTTTCAGGCCCCAAATCTCCAAAGAGCAGAATAGGACGAGAAAAACCATGCTCGCTGGTGAAGGGGCAAGAGAGTGCTCCTGGTGGATCTGAAGCAGTGCATCTGCCAGCAAGGCATCACTGAAGAAGTAATCTGGACTTGAGCCTAGAGCGCTGTTCCTGGACCTCCTGCGGGTCTGCTCTCTTTCGGATGTCTGCAGTCAGCTCTGACTACCGCCATCCTAGTCCTCTGCCTTAGAAGAGCTTTTTAAAGTGCTGTGGCTGTTTTTCATTTCATTGCTGGCTTGTGCTGGGCAAGGTCTTGCTCCATCAGGAGATATATTAAGCTACTTAAAACAGACAGGACAAATGCTTTTGGCAGAAACACAGGTTTGTGGGAGATTTTCACCTTGCAGAGGTGCATTTCCCAACTGTGAAACAGCTGTGCCCAGACAGATCGGATACATGTGATCATGTTGTTTACTATTTCAGTAATTATCTGCACCGTACCATCCTTTGTGGTGTGCCCGCTTCTTCCATGCATAGCTAAATCCCTGCCTTGGGTTGCAGAGTGATGCAAGGATGCAGTTTACTACTGACAGCCCTGCTTTCTTGCATGGCTTCTGTGGATGCTGCCTGTGGTGACTACATAAGAATAATTATCAAAGGTTTGGTGTGTTTTGGTGGTTTATTTTAATTAAGTGGGGATATGTGGCTTGCTGTCAAGAGTTGGGGCACACTTCTTGCACCAGTGCAGTAACACATATCCAAAGTGGCTAGAGGTGAGTCTGAGCACAGACAGCATCGTGGACGGGTGTGGGCGAGACACACTAGCTGCTGGCCAGGGCCAGCTGCCTTGGACAATCCAGCCCAGGTACTCAGTTACAGCTGTGTCGACTGGCCCATCCTCTGTCACAAGTCCACACTAAGGTTCAGACCCATTGGAGCTGCCACAGCTCACATCAACAGCAACACATTAGCAGGTCTGCCCTCAACCTGTCACAGTCACCTGGAAGACTCAAAAATCCATTTTTGGAATTCAAGGACAAATGCAGAAACCAAACAAATCCCAACTGACCAGTTGAACAACTCTTTTTCTAATAAGGTTTTAACGCATACCAATTCTTTGCTAGCTCTCCACAGCATCCGGAACCAAGATGTGCTTTAGCAGAAATTGTGAGTTGGTCTGGCAACATTACAACTTGAGCACAGGTATATGATTATATTTCCCCAGGGCTGGGCAGAAGACCTCAGCAATCATTTCCAGGGCTTCGCTCAGATACAGGTTCAACTTTCTTTAAATACAATGTAAAAGTAACAAAGAATCCACTGACAAATTAGCATACAAATATCTTATTTCCTTAAACCATGAAAGGACTAAGATTAAGTATATAACAAATTAAACTCTATCTCTGGGGAGGCAGCAACCTCTAGTGTGCATCCTGCACAGTCTGTCCATCTATTTTATTTTTTTAAAATAAATTTAGTCATTACCATATTTCATTAATAACAGACCTCTTGTGGTTTGACTTTTAGGACTGCTAAAAGGCTGGCAGTAGGCAGTAGTTGAGTCATTTGTATAGAAGAGTGCTGATAAATTATGCTGGACTTCCTATACCAATTTAATCAGCATAGCCTTTAAAGTTCAGTGCTTCGTGTCATTATAATAATCAAAGTTGAGATTATATATAAAGTCTGATTAAAATATTTTTTGCAGCTTTCTATTTTATGTTCTCGATCATACGCACTCTGTAATATGCCAGTCTGAGCCTGCCTGGATCATTCTTTGACTTCTCATGAGTAATACAGAAAAATAAGCAACAGGAATCACAGACTCTACCCTGTCTTCTCCACATTAAAGAACATAAAAACTTAATTGCTACTTCTGATCTGATTAATGCTCTCCCTATTCCAGTGCAGTATTTCAGGTAGCAGCCAGAAACATACGCTTTAAGAAACCACACAAGGAAGTAAGAAAGAACGACTTGTGCAGGGAAGACCTTTTATTTTATTCTACTACTATTTTAAGGTTGGGCAATAACCTGAAGCGGGAAGGCTTATATTCTGTTTTTAAGATGCTTTGTAATATGACTAGGCACTTGCATTTCCTGAATAAACAGCTCATCCTTTACTGTATTTCCCCAGCTTTTGGCTTCAGTAATAATGTCTGATAATGAGTTTCACTGGTGAAAGGGGTGATGGATTCCCTTTTAACCTAACTTTACATGGTCATCTTTCTGTTTCCCTTCAGATTGTTATGTTTCATTGGGTGAAAAGATGACTAAGTCTGGCTGAGTTTCCTTCCTTGGACCATTCATTATTTTGTGCATCACTAACACATCTGCAGTTTGTCCCCCAGCATTGGAGAGTTGAAACATTTTCGTTAGCGTGAGGCAGAAGGCTTACACAGCAGAAAAAAAGAAAGAGAGGTATCTACTCTGACAGCCACTGTTCTCCTGCTCCTCCTTCCCTAGGAGTTCAAGCCATTCAATGACATGTGCTCAGATGTAGCTCCTGGGTCCTATGTGCCCTGAGAGGGAAGATGACTGAATCATTGCCATGAGATCTGTAAAGAAACTTGGGCACATGAGGGGACGCCTTCTTCCTTCTCACATTTGCCTGCTCTCCGCAGCAGTCAGACAACTGTAAAACTTTTGTTGCTAAAATTGCCTCCTTGTTTCCTCTTTAATCAGAATTCAGAAAAAAAAAAACCCAAACCACTCTGCCTAACAGGGAAAGAGAGAGAACAGATAGAAAAATCTGCCTGTACAGGGTGTTAGGTCATAAACTTTAACTCATCATCAATGCTAACAAAAGAAGTTTGGGAAAGGTGTCCTAGATAGCACAAATCTACCTTGAACTGTTGACTTAAACTTGACTTTTTTTCCCTTTTGCAGGGTTCTTTTGTACTCTTGATGAACAAAAGTGTTCTTGCTTTTATTAATGTCTTCTATGCTACAAGAAAAAAGCAAGAAAAGTGAAAAGAACATGCCAAGTGGGAAGGCAAAGGTAGATGGAGAGAATTAAGGTTGTTGACTTGTCTTAAGTATATTTTCCAAACATTCTTACTTTTTCTAAGAGTAATACTGACTTTAAATATCAAAGTATTCTAAAATATTTAGAGACTTCTGTTGTTAGTTTAGTTTCAAGGAGCAAAATAGTTTAAGATTGGTTTTTTTTCTTCTATAGGGAATGAACAGCTGGAGTCATAAACTTACCTTGATATTTTTGAAGGGGGATGGAGGGTATGAGGTTTTGCTTGAGACTTTCTTCAGTTTTATCAAAAATATTTAGGATTCCTTACTAGTAAAATTAATGTCATTGGCTATTTCCTTCAATAATATCTCTGTAGAGGGCAACAAACTAAACCCTGCCAGTTTTCTGGGTTTTTTAAAATATGCTAGATTGTGTGCACCAGTTCAAAACCTGGCCAAGGTTTTGGAGCCTTGGTCAGCAACACCCTGAGATGGCTCACTGTCCAAAGTCCTCAGAGAAATCTGCTGTTATTTGCTGCTCAGTCACAACTGTTTTTGTTCAGAAACATCATCTCCTCTTTCATCTGGTAGCTTATACTGTGTCAGGAATGGGACTATATAGTAAACTACAGTGACATAGTAACTAGCTGCCTATATCAAACCCAGTATTACAATTCACTAATACGGATTACAGAAAGTTGGGGGCTTATCCCAGAATGACTGTGTTCTCATTAAATCTATTTTTTCATTATTTTCTATATCATAAAACCAAAGTTGATCGTTGCAGTTTTCAGTTTTTCTTCCCCTATCTGAAAGCAGGGGGTTTTATACCCGAATGTTACAGGGATGTTCACTGTCATTAGACCAGCTCTCTGGAACTGTAAAGGGCCCCCAACAGGGAGCACAGGCAGCAACTTAGTGCTCCACCAACGCAGAGATTTAAAGAGTGTGCTTAAGTGGATTTCTCTTGAGTTCAATGAGGTTGAAAACAGACCCAGAATTAACAGTGTGCGTACATCTTTCACTGCATAGACAGCATCCAGACTGTTACATCCATAGATTCATTTATAGATTGAACCCTCAATATAAATAAATCTAGGGGGTTTTCTTATTTTTTCCTATAAATATTAAGGATGTCTCTTCGCTGCATTAGGAAGTCTTGGGAGAACTGTAGTAGAATATGTGTAGAGGGGACCCTGTGGACTTCAATAGAAACATCAGTGTATTTTTAATGCAGTGTATCGAGCTAAAGTAAGCTTAGTATTTCTTCTTCTAAACTCCTTTATCAGAGCAATTTTATTTCAACTCTTGACTGTAAGCTGGAGGAAGGCAGGAACAACTTAAGCCATTGTCACTCCTGAAAATTCTTTTAGTATTTATGGACATCTATGTAAGTTGCTGGCTTGAGCATTTCTCTGTCTGCTTGAGTTAGGAATCAGCAAAAGATCCGTGTTATTGGGATGCTCTTAGGAGTTACTGGAACTAATTTTATTTTAGACAAGGTGGGATAGATACCACACAGCTGCACTTCTGTGAAGGGTCTGAAATTACAGTGGTGCTCATTTTCTCATCACCTGTTGATGCAGTGGTTCCTGACACCGTCCCTCCCCTGCAGTTTATCTCCATGTGTCACCACAGTTCAGTGCCAATCTCTGGAACGAATGATGTGGAAAAGAAGGCAACTCACTCATTGGTGGCAGAGGTCTGAAATTTTAGTGCATTATATAGTTTCTGAATGCTGGATGCTATCTGTGGAAGACATGATGTTGCTTCCTTGCATCCTAAACGCCGCACATTCCCTCTAGCAGAGCTGCCTCACATCACATATAAGCTGCTGGTTCTTTATCATGGTACAGACGGAAGCAGCAGCAGTTGCTGGTGGTGCCGGTCCTAGTCTCAGCACATCCTGCCTTTCTCCCTCATGCCTGCATGCGCCTTCTCTCGCACAGTTGTTCCTGTTTAAAATATCTCCTACTCCAATTTGAAATTGTGTTTTGTAAGCCCGGAGCAGGAAATCCAAGTAATGCTTCAATATTTGGATTTGCTCTCTCCTCTGTAATATTTCCTGTTTTCCCCTTTTCATTATACATTTCATTAACTCTACAAAGCAGAGTTACTGTCCTCCTCTGCACTGATGAGAAGGTGGATGTATTCCAGCTGGTTGCCACAGAAGCAAGATTTGGGGATTTTTTAAATTAATATTTTTATTTCTGTATCAGGATAAGAGGACAGTTGGGCATTTCTAGGACTTTCTGTGGGATCTTTGTCCAGTCTCTTGTTAGGGCACTCTGGGCACCATCCTGCAGGGTCTGAGGCTAGGTGCAGAACTGGGGGCTGAAAATGGGGTCCATCAACAGTCCCCAACATGGCAGGTGATGGACCAGGGCCAGGGGCCATCCAGGGGCCCTATCCAGGAGCAAAAGGGGATGAGACCAGGGACACAACTGGACACAAGCTACAACACGCATTCAAGGGGCCCATCCAGGAAGTGTGTCTGGAGACTGGCACTCCTGTGGTGGACCAGGGACTGATGACCCCAGGCTAAGCTGAAATGGCATCCTAGGCCATGGGAAGGGGTGTAGGGAAGCCCAAGGTGGGGCTGGCAGGGCCAGCAAGGTCTGTTAGTGCCCCCAGGGCTCCTCTCATGTAACTCTGGGTCGCAGCAGGACCCAGTGGTCACAGTTCTGACTCCATAGTGCAAAATCTTGCATTTTATTCTTACCGCTGAACACCACTTTGCTGCATGTTCATGAACATGTTTCTGTTTCTCCATCCGTAAAAGGACAACATGTCTCATTGGGAAGGTATGGAGCTTAGTTGCTTACTGAAACTTTGCATAACGGATATGCTTCCTTAAGCATTGTTAATTACTTGTTACAGTATTTGTTGCTGAAGGAATGTATAACAGCTTGAGGGAAATCCTGGCCCTATTGAGAGAGCAGAAAAATTTCCTTTGCTTTTCCTAGAATAGAGATTTCAACTCTCGTGCCAACTGCATATACTAACAGAGAATCACTTTATGCTCTTGTCCTTGATTATGTGTCCTTGGAAGATACCACATCAGTAAGTTTTTAGGCACATTAAATTTATGCATTAAAGCATTTTTCAGAATTCAATAGTCGCATCACTTTCAAAACAAAAGAAAAACCCTAACAAATACAGTACACCCAACTGTGCACACATTTCTTCTCGGAGAAAGGGTGAGCAAATAAATACATGGTGTATTTCACTTGCACTGCTGACAGCACAGTTGGAAGGTGCTCAGAGATCGTTATGAGGATCTCAAGAGAACAACATGATAGAACAGAAAAGTGATGCACTAAAGAACATTAGAGAGATTCCTACTGACCGCAGAAGACTTCAGATCAGGCGAACACAACCTGTGTCTTGTACTTAAGGCAATGCTGACAAACATGTAATCTGAATCTGGACATATCCATATGGAGAAAGTAGAGTGCCTAGGTCAGTATTTTATGAATCTTCCTGACTATATCTGTACCAAAGATTAAACTTGTATGCCTTTAAAATAGCAACACTATACACATTTATAGTTTCTGATTGCTTGGTTATTTTGAGTACTCTTTTTAAGTAACATATTTATTACTGTCATATGTCCTCAAGCTTCCTCAGAAGAGCATAAAGCAAGAACTAGATTGCAATATAAAGTTATACATAACGTTAAAAACTAGTAGGATTTATAGAATATAACTTTGAATCTCAACAGTCATCTGATTTGTCTTCAAAGCCAAGACAAGGCTGTCTACGGCTACAACATTCCTGACACAAAGCTATTTAACTGTTCTATGAAAAAATGCAGTAATGAAGATCTCTAACCCCCTCCAAACAATCTCTTCTGCTCTCTGATTGTTCTTATTGTTCAGCAAGCTGCCTAACCCAAATTTCCTTTTGCTGTAATTTAAATCTGTTACTTTACTCATCTCCCAGCAGATCTGGAGAAAAGTCTATTGCCTCCTTCTCTTCCTTGCCTTTCTGCACATAAAAGACTGAGAGCATCTCCTTCCACCTTCTCCTCACTAAGCAACCCCATTTTTTTCCCTATCAGTCACACTTTCCAGATGTCTGATCGCCCTCTGTTCTGTTGCAGGATCTTCCTCAGAGTTTTTCTTGGTACCTTTTAGAAGGACTTTGAACTGGGCCCTTTCTGCAGAAAGTGGGAGGATGACTTGTGCGTCAAATACCCAGGTTTCTGCAGTACTGCCATGTAGCCACAAAGATGAGCTCATGGGGTGGCAACAAGTCACGTTCAGTTTATTCTCTGTCATACCCAGACTCCTTTCTGAGGAACTATTACAGTTATTTCTCCTCTTGTTCTTCTGAAGTTTGTCACAAATATGATGCTCTATGCTTGTCAGTACTGAATTGTGCTTTATTGTCTGAATTCTGCCATAGTTGGTCAAAATCTTTCTTATCTCCTAAAGTGCTTACAACTTGGCATCGTCTGAAAATTAAAAAAAGATACAAGTCACAACTGACTTGAAATACCAAATCTTTCAATGATACTAGAAAGCCCTCATCAATATATCTTCCATGCTGGCTGTACATCCTTGACAACTATTCTTTTATTACAGCTATCCAGCTGGCTGCACACTCACCTTCCTGCACTTTCAACCAAACCAGGTTTTCCTAGCTCATTTATGAGAATCTCATAATGTCAAAAGCCTTGCTAAGATGCAAAGACATGATATCTACTGCTTTTTCCCTGTCCACAAGACCTCTTCGCCTGTCAGAGAAGGAAAATAAGATGAATTAATTATGGTTTGTCCTTGACAAGCCCATAGTGACTGTTGTTTATGACCATACAAATTTGAAGTGCTAATGAGGAGACCGCATGATTGTGTGTTCTCAGGTTTATTTTGTTCTTAAATCTCACAATCTATCTGCAAATTCTTTACATGGCTTTCCTGCTTTAAAAAGGCATAAACTGTGCTTGCTCTTTCCCCGTCCTGTGAACTCAATCTATTCTCAACAGTTTTCAAAGATCATTGCTAACAGCTCTGGTATCAGCTAAACTTGATGGAATTTGCCTTTCAAAAAGCATTTATCTTACCCAAGAAATTCTCTAGCCTGTTATGTCTCATAATAGCCTGTGTTCCTACACCTTTTTGTAGCTATTAGTAACCTGTGTTCAGATTAGGATGACTTCAAAGTGAGAATGAAAGCAGTAATAATCCATCTGGCCCAGCATACTCTATTATCAGCTTTCTTCTCTCCATTTTCCTGTTCATCAGTTATCTTCCTAGTTCTGTAGAATAATCTTTTAGCCAGGCTGCATTATTTCATGCTGAGCAATCTTCTTTTCTGCAATTAGCTCTCTTCACTTCAGAGTGATATGAGCATTTTGTTCAGATTTGTTTTAAAATATAGCTCGTGGCTACCTCTGCGCTCCTCTCATACCTGATACTTGACAATCCACTTCTAATGAAGCACTTGATACTATATCCTTGTGTTTAATTCACTTATTGCATTTCATAGCCAAGGCCTCAGTGTATGTGAATGTCTCCCTGTGCCATATGACACAGGAACATGTGCATCAGACATTAGGCTCACATTGCCACCTACTCTCATCCCCCCCAAGACCTCCTCATTTAGCAGCTCGTGTGCATCAGCTCATCACTCACAGGCTTTTAAAACTCAGCCTCTTCCAGCAAATCAGCTCCTCTTTGATCATCTAGCAATTCCACAGGGCCTGTCCCCAGTTCCAGCTCTGCCATGCTAATAATCCTTGACTACAGCACTCATTTGTAATAATCTCAAAATGATTGTTTTTAATTGATCTTAGTTTTTGCAACAGAACAAACTGAAGTGGATGTACTAACATGTTTTATAATCTGAAAGAGCAGCGGTAACTTTTCTGATGGTGTGGGAGAGAGTCGGAATGAAGAGGGATAATCCACATTTTGTTTCATTTTCCTGCTGCCACTTGGGGAAGAAATAGGTCCTGTTTACACAAATCCAGAGAAACTAATTGCAGTGTTAGTTAAACACTACAGTTGTACAGTTGGAAAACAAACTCTGCCATACCTGGCATGGACTGTGGTGGGTACATGGTGCCCAGAGGTTTTTCACAGATTACTTTCACAGCCTGACCCTTTTCCCGGATTACTTTCACAGCCTGACCCTTTTCCCTTTTTCCTCTCTGCAGATTATTAATTCAGTGGTATTGCTGATTCTGCTGAGTGCCCTCACCGATCCTGACCAGTACCACCTAACCAGTGCTGAATTAGGGGGTGAATTTGAATTTATGGATGATGCCAGTAAGTAGAAACTGCACTCATTGCTTCAGCATTTATGTAACTGTCCTATGATTTCACTAATTACTGTTCTTTAATTATTGCATCACCTTGGTACCTTACAGATGCATTTTTATTAGTAATACATATTATTCATATATATTTTAGTAATATTTTTATTAGTAATCCACCTGCTCTGCTGTGTCCTGGCTTGGCAGAGGCAGAGCCAACCCTTGACATGGAGATATCATCCCTGAGCATGATGCTGAAAGCCCCAGGGGGATTTTGCAAGACACGGGGAGATACGGAGTCTCTGCACCATGTTCTGTAGTGCCTGCACATGCATAAGAACCCGTAATGCTATTTATGTAACTGGCGGAATGTGTTCATTCATGTTGTACATATTTACACACACCCCGTGTGCACATGGCATGACTTGCACGAACCTGTTGTGATAGGTGCAAGTATAAATATTAACTGTGTAGTAATAGGCATATTAGTGATAACACAGGGCTGCTTCCTTCTCTCACCAAAGGACATCATAGAAAATCTTCAGTACAGTTTCAGGGAAGGGTGAGCCAGGCCATGTATGTCTCCTGCAAAAACCTCCCGTCCTTTGCAAATGTGTCTTTCTTCCATGACCGTTTCAAATTATTTAGGGATGTTTGGTTTGTTGATTTGCTTTAACCATTTAATTCATATCTAGAAAAAGTTTCCCTCAAAGTGATTTTGATAAAAATGTCTGCTTATTTTCATTTCTGCTCACAAGATTGTTATGTTCAGCATTTCTCACAGGAGTCTGAAACAAGGTCTCCTGCTAGTTGCATTGGTGTCTTGCTGCTCAGAATCACCCATCCACAGCAAAAGACTCGAAGTCCTTTCCTCATTCATACTGAAGTCAGTAAAAACATCAGTAGGAAAAGGAATAGCCCTGCACATGAGAAAAATAATTGCACCCATGGTGTGTCAGAGCTGCTGGGTATCAGTTAAGGGATGCTTATTTCTACAAGGTCTTTAGTGCAGATACGCCTTGAGGGTTTACATTTCATCAATGATAAGGGGCAATTGCTACTTTATTGTGTCTTCATTGAAAAACCAGCTACAACTTCCCACTAAAAATCTTTTTATATAACTGGATTTAAGAAAGTAAGGACCATAGTAGATACAGATGGGCTCCTAGCTGATTCTGACATATTAAAACTGACTGCCTTGTCCTAATTCTCGGAGATTAACCTTGGTAATGACTGTCTGTCAGTGTGGTTTTATATAGCCGACATCAGAGGCCTGTCAGTGCCCAAGGTTTTAAAATAGTAATTCTGTTTTGTAATGCAATAGCTGTCAGATCAAGTACATTGGGGATTTCCATCTACACTTGAAAATTGTATTTTCTCTATTTTTTTATCAAGGCTTCTGAAGTGAACCTTGCAAGACTGTAAAAGGATGGCTTGTGGGCCAAGCGACCTCATTTCCATTCGGTAAAGGGAACATTTCACAGGCAGTTAAATTACGAATGAACATTTGAATTAATGTCTCCTTTTATTCTTTGACTCCCTCTGGTTTAATGCCTTACCGAGTAAAGGCAGTTCAATCAAGCTACTGGCTTTTATAGTTACTGGAAATAGCTGGCAGGAGATTTTTTTTTTCTTTTTTTTCTATAAGTATGACTGTATTTGTTCAAATCTGAGGAAATGTCTTCTTATGAGATAAAATATCAGACAAACCTCCCCATGCTCTTCTCTTGTCCTACTTTTATTTGTCTTTTTTGAATAATTGTTTCCCAGGTTAACCGCATGTGCTGAAATTCTTAGATGTGAAACCATGTGTATGAAATACAGGAAGATACATTAATTTTTATCTTAATTAAGGCCCCCAAAAAAATCCATACACAGGCTTTGCATGTAAAATTGTTACTCCCTTTCCCTCCCTCCTCGAATAGGCTTCTTTATAAAAGATCTGAAAGTAACAACCGGAAATAAACTTATCAGCTGAGTCACAGTAGTGGAATTATGGCTAATCTGAAGTTAATGACAGGTTTCTCTTGACTTCCAAGAAATCAGGATTCCCCCAATATTTGTATTCATATTTATTTCTGACCTGATTTATGGAGAATTTTCAATTTTCTGTTCCAGCAGCAGGAAAAATTCCTGCCACATGCAGAGGCAGAGCCAGTCTAGTGCAAACTGCTTGAAAATCCCAGTGCAGCATCAGTTCTTCTGTGAATGGCTGCTCAGCCTTAATTTCAGGATTTAGTGTGGTTCCAGGGCATTGCAGAGGCTCCAAAATGCCTATTTGATTAAGCAGAGAAAGATTTACCTGAGCACTTAGAAAAAGCTGCAGGTTATAGCTTTTCCCTTCTGTTCTAGCAAAGGAAACAAGGGGGAAAAAGTCTGCCAAGACCATGTGGCAGATAGAGGTACTGGAAGACACCAGCGTGTGTGGTTTGGCTGGCTCTCCGAGACATACATCTGGGAACCGGAGGAAACGCTGGGTTTCCTCCTGTGCTGGATATTCAGCTAAGCCCGTTTAGTCTCATCTTTCTTTTTATTATTTCCTTAGGGCCTGAGGGAGTTTATGAACCAGAAGCTGCACTAGGAAAAATTAGAAACGTGTGAACTGCCCAATGTAATACTGCTGCTGTTAAAAGACTAATAATCTCTAGGCACGAGATGGAAAAGCCCTATAAATCATTTTGTGTTCCCAGAGTGTTTCACCTGAGCCTCCTGCTCAGCTTCTCCAGATACACAGACCATGGTCCTGACAGGTCAACAGCCCAAACAAGCAGTGAGTGTTGCTTGGATTTATTTACTGCCTTCACAGTGTCACAGATGTGTGTGATACTTCATAAGCCGCATGACAACAAGGACTGAAATCCTATGTGTGCCCTATAGAAGCTGAGGGGAACGCTGACACCTATGTCAGCAACTCAGGCCAAAATCCACCTGTGTCCCTGTCCTGGTATGGGCACACGAGACAAGCAGATGTCTCAGGGCAGGGCAGGATAATGTGATGGATGGTCTCTCTGCCAAACGTGACATGCATACAGGGGTTAAAAAGATTAATTCAAACAGAAATGATTGACTAAAGAAACCTACAGACAGCAGGCTTGGACTTCTGTTGGGGGGTAAATGGAAGTGGTAGAGCAAGTACCCTTCCTGCCCCAATCCATCAGCACCACCCATGTTGAATGAGCGCCATGTCACAGGGAGGGGGTAAAAACTAGATCCCTGCCCCAGCGCAGCATCTTCAGGGCTGCATCTTCCCCTCTAGCCTTATCCTCTGGAGCAAATGAGCTGGGCTCAAAGATGCAGAAAACTCTTTCCTTCTCGTTGGCCTCCTTCCTTTGCCGGAGAGAAAATGCCACCGCCGCATGTGTTGCAACCCAGGAGGCTGCACAGCGGCTGGCAGCAGTGGCACTGAGCTTGCACAAGCAGCTTGGAGGAGAGAGCGAGGCAGTAATCCTTAGCTGGCAGTAAGAAGGCCGGGCTGCTGGATAAATGAGGCTAGGAGGGTGGGCAAAACTGCCTGAGGATTGCAGGCTGCTGATCAGCAGCTTTCTGGCCCCTGCTGTCGGAGCTGTGAGCCAGCGATTAGCTCCAGGGCTGGGGCAAGGTGATGAGCTGGAGGATTTGAGGTCTCCATCACTCCACACAGGTCCTGGCTCAGGGACTGGTCTCACTGGCTGCTCCTCCCTGTCCCCGCAGCACCCGCCACCAGCCTCTTCTGCAAGAGGAGAGGGGAAGGCAAGTAAATGCTTGTGAGATGGGTTCAAGGGAGCTCCAGCTGCAGAGCTTTCCGTGCACGCAAGCACCCCATGGCAGGAGCTCTGCCCAGCCCCAGCAGCATCTTCTCCCCAATGTGGCAGGAAGGTAGGATCTCACTTCAAGGTATAAGAGGGGAAAAAACTCAACTGGTTTCATTAAACTCAAGCGGAAAACTCAAAAAGCTGTCTAGGACAATAGGCTGTATAACCACTGCGGTGGTCCAAGTACAGCCCTTCTAGCCATGAATGCTACAGAAAGTACAGCACGGCTGGAAAAAGATTCACATGCCCCTGTTAGCTTCTCATTTAATGTGCTACATATCTAGTTTCATCCTGATTAATTGAAGCCGACACAGCTCAAAAAACCCAATGAAGCCTTAAATGAGAAAGAACCAGCCTGAGCCAACTAGGACTTGGCACGGCGGAGCACAGCTAGAGAGACACCAGAGACAGAGAGTACGAGTGGGTCAGACCAGAGCTTCAATGTCAAGTTTATCGCAGTTTGCTAAGCTCTGGCTCTGAACCAGTACTGCCGCGGTCACGAGCAAAGCGAGGCCTGTGACTGCTGCATCTGCTGCAACTGACAATGACAGCAGCTTCCCCTTGCAGTAGGTGACTGGGATTAAGAGCGGACAGAATAAATACATGAGCAGTGCCTTCAAACTGGTGGTTAAAGTAAAAATATTGATCCAAGAGCCTCTTTTACAAGAGGTTCAATTGAGGTTACCGGCTACTACCAGCCATTTCCACTTCTCTCCTTTTCTTTCATTACCTCAATTGTACCTGGTCTATTCAAAATCATTTTGACTTCACGGGATGTATGTGGGCAGACAGAGTAAATGACCACACGGTTAAGAATGTCTGAAGAGGCTGCAGTATCTTTTATTAGTAAAGGTTTGTTTTGTGGGTGTTTCTTCCTCCTGAGGGCAGAATTCAGATCACCTCTAACAGGCACAGCACAGCCTTACGGCTCCTAAAGAGATGCAAACTGGTCATGGCAATGCAGCTCAGATGCCTGCACTGGATGTCTGGGTTCTCTACACAGTCAAAGAGGAGAAAGACATGCCTCTGAAGAGCACTTGGGGATGAAAAGCAATTTGGGATGCACTGAGGTGTCACCTCCTCCTGAATTACGAGCAGGGAGCCCAGCTGCCTCCTGATGGCATTTCCAAGCTCCCACAAGCCGAGCTGCATAAAGACACTGGGTAGGAAGCAGTGAGCACAGAGGTGCAGCTAACCTCAGTGCTGAGTGTTGCTTCCTCTCCTGGGTGAGACCTGCTTATTTTGACAATAAGAAAAAGATTTGAACATTTGCAATGTGAGTGAGAACATCTGAACGCCAGGCCCTCCATCAGACTATAGTGGTTTAAATGCGCTCCTCCAAGTGCCCAGGAAAAAGGGCCTCATCCATTAAATTAGAAAGTAGCCTGCAATAGGGCATGTTCTGTTGCATTTGAGTCCTTACGCAATCACAACAACAAGATTTGGGGGCAAGACAGAGAGAGCAAGAGTCCTGAAACTCAGGACACAGGCAATGTCCTGGAAAAGGGGAGACCTGGGTTCCCAAGTCCTTAATCCTGCTGTTGGTAGGCATGGTGCTCAAGGAGCCTGTAGCCCAATATACGGAAGCATCCTCTGGAGACACCCTCACCAGCCAGCAACAGTCACTGCTTGCTCATTTTTTCAGCAGGTTCACAGCTCTCGGGTTCCTCTCTTCATCAAGGGCCAGCAGAAATCTGGATTGGTGCTGGCAGGAGCTCTGCGCTAGTGTAAAGTTTGTGTTCCATCAGGCAGAGGAGGATCAAGGACTGCGTCCTTTGTCTTCTACATGGATTATCATACTGGTAGGCTGGAAAAAATGACAGACAAGACTTATTGTCTGTCCTTCCTTTTCAGCCATGACCCAGGTGAACCGGCACTGCTGTCTGGTGGTGGTAGGGAAGGCCTGTCCACAGCTACCCAATCAGAACCTTTCAGGGACTTTAATGCAGGCTCCAGGGCACCTACCCAGAACCTCATTTTGATGCAGCCAGGGAGGTGGAGGATCCTATGCTGTGGGATGCTCCTCATCATGTGCTGGAGTTAGATATTGTGGAAACTCTGTGATCAAATGGAAGTATCTTCACATTTTGAGTGCCTCCAAAATCAGGCAGTGATGGGTAGTGAATAGCTTGAACACTGTCATGTATTTGTGTGTCTCAAGTCCACCAAATGCCTGATCAAGGCAGTTAGTTTAAATGTACCTGATGACATGAATGTGATCAGCAGGTACCTCACAGATATGGACTGAGGTGGGATGTCCTATATGACTTAGATCCTCTCTCCTCTTTGTGCACTGGCTTAGCCTTGGAAAAGTAGTTGCAATGTTCAGTTGCACTCCCAAACTCAGTATAATGTCAGGTTCAGAAATATACTTCCGGTATCCTGACTACAGCCTGTAAGGATATCAAGGGAGATGTATATGAAAAGACCAAACATATGTAATTGCTTCCCCCAGGATCTCCTCCCAGCTGTTTGTGGCTTAGAAACTTCTTAAATCTAATGAAAAGTTAATTGAAAGCTGAGTGGCAATAGGAGAAAAAGATAGGAGTCCTGTAATTACTCCAATCAAAACCTTAAAGCATATTTTCCTCCCTTTACTACTTCACTTTTCCTGAGAGTTATACATCTTCGTTAATAAATGGTATATCTCTGTAGTATTCTTGGTTGAAATGAAAAATTCCAAGATGTTATTTCTGCTCTAAGATGCCTCTACCTGCCAGTTTTGCTTTTAAAAATTCATTTCTCCTTTTCCAGGGTTTTTGGAAATACGTGAGCAATGGTGTACAGCAGCTATTAGTGCAAAAACAATCTGTGGTGCAGAAAAGCAGACACTGGCAAAATAGTCTTCATGTCAAGACTGCTCCTAATTTTTTAAAATCCTGAGAAAAATTAAACCATTCATGGCATCCCCACAGCCTCATAGAGGCTGCAGAGGCTTGAACAGTGTAATCACTGTCTGTGCTTCTCATATTTAGGAGGTTTCCCTCAAAGGCCAGAGATTTCCTCCAGCAATGATTGAATGATGCACCTGATCCCATCTCCACCCACTTCCCACCCTGCCCTTTGAGATGCTCTGCACGCAGTAGGTGGCAAAATAACTGAACCAAGCTCTGAATTTATCTGCAATCATTTTGATGCGTTTCTCTTCCAGATATGTGCATTGCCACAGCAATTTCTCTTCTTATGATTCTGATCTGTGCAATGGCTACATATGGCGCATATAAGGTAATTCATTGTATTTGGTGAAGACACGAATCAAGTGAACTATACAACTCTGTAGAAACAAAATTAAGAAAATTGCTTTCTAACAATTTCTTGTTTAGTCGCTTAGCTGAAAACTGAGAGGGAAAAAAAAGTCAGAGGCAGCAGAACTGATTGCTTAGATCAGTGGTATCCCAGGGCCCGTGCTGCAGGCAGGAGGACTGCCCAGTTGTGTTGATTGTCTGCAGTTTCAAATATGACTAAGCTCTAGGCAAACTGTGAATTCAGAGAACTAAATCTTGTTCCTACTGAAATTAAGGGGATTTTTTCCCATTCACCTCCAAAGCCTGTGGTTTTTTGCAATATTAATCCTATCAATTAGGGGGAAAAAAGAGTGTAATGTGGTTTCTAAATGTCCCAGTATAACAAGCTGTGGGACTTACACCACGTGTATTACTGCAGCTCAGCAGCCAAGCTGGCTTGACCAACCCTTTTGGCTGAGTGTCATATTTCTTTTAGCTGATTTAACAAGTTCTTTTCTCTTATGGCTTCATGAAATGTAATGCATTGTGTGAAATATTCCTTAGATTTTAGTGCAGAAAGACATATATCCTTCTGTTTTAACTTGTGGCTGATGAGTTTTTAATTTATTTCCTTTTTAGCAACATGCAGCTTGGATCATCCCTTTCTTCTGTTACCAGATCTTTGACTTTGCTCTCAACACGTTGGTTGCCATCAGTGTACTCGTCTATCCCAGCACAATTCAGGACTACCTCCGCCAACTGGTAAATCACTTAATGTTCACAAGCCTTTGAGGGAAAAAACCGTGCAAGGCGCTCTGTTTGTCCTGTATTTCTAGCCAACAGTTTGTTGTTGACTTCCTATGCAGCTCTTGAAAGGCCCTCTGAGTCCTTGCTAGTCTGTGTTCAACATCCTTGCAAAGATACGTTACTAACTTATTACAATATTTGTGCAGAGCTCTGGGGGTTTGCAATGTTGTGGAAGCTCTCAGCACCACTTCATTTATATTGAGACTCATATTGCAAGACATAGATAATAAGTAATTGCTTTTGGATTCAGAGTTATTGTGTTCATATCCAGTGGCTTATTTTTGGTGCTATTTCAGGGATGTTTTGTCGCTCCTTTTAATTTACTTGGTGGCATTAACACAGATTTCATTAGGCAGGAGTTTGATTCAATGTAGGTTTGTTTTTGCTAGAAAATATCGGATTCTGTCTCAGGGACAATTCGAGGCCACCCTCTTGCCATGGTCTACTTTGGCCAAACATCCATAGCCAATATTGTACAAGCTTACAAGATGTGATTGCAACCACCTACAGCAAAGACAAGAGCCCACCAGCCTGTGTCATCACAGGACCACATGCCACATCTGAGAAGATTCAGGTGGAGTTGCAGGGCTCTGGGAGAAGTTAACGCTGCTGCTATGTCTGAAAATCTGCCTTAAGAACCTGCATACAGATTAGCTTGGCTGTGAACTTTGCTATGTGGATGGAAAACTAGCTAGGGCAGTATAAATAACAGGTAATGAGAAACAGCAGGCAGATAAGTAGCCACACAAATCTGCAGGAAGAGGCAATCTGTCAAGCCAGTGAGAGCTGGGATGCATCAGGGGCCTGTTAGCCTTTGCCTTATTTAACACCCGCCTGCATTCATGGCTGATGCTATGCTGGAAGCGAAGCAGAGGAATAATTCAAAAGGTTCTCAGAGATACGAGTGGAAAAGAACAAATTACGTCCATAGCTTGGCGAGTGCTTGAAGCTGGCACTGCCGCTGGCTGGAGCCCTCCTGCCTGTCCTTCACCTGCAGTCCCTCACTTCTGCTTTGGTGCCAGCCCTGCTCTAGTGAGAGCACAAGCGTCTCTGTGGCTGCAGGAGCTCCCCGGCGCTTCCCAGAGCATGAGTCGTAACCAGGTTTTACTCTGCCTTGGTCACTGTGCAAGAACGTGAGGGGAGCAGGCTGGGACCTGCACACCGAAGAGCCCCTGCTCTTCTGCTGAAAACTTGGTGCCACATCTGGAGCTGGCTCACCAGGAGGGCAAAGAGCAGCTGATTCTCTCAAAATGTCTGCTAAAACATCACGGTTGTTCCTGCAGATGTAAAAACAAATAGGCCCCTCCGTAGCAGAAATACAAGGAGCAGGCCTTGGAAGGTGTTTGGAACAGTGCAGCAGAGCACTTTGTGAGCTGCGTTGCTGCTCTGGAGCATGAAAACCTCTGGTTGCACACATCTTTGTCTTGCTGTTGTAAATCTTTTTCCAGATCGGTAATGAAATGCTGCAAGACTTCAGGAGTGCTAAACTGTCAGTGCTCAAAAGGGCAAGGGGGATTTCCAGGATAATTATAGGCTGATTAGCCTGACATTGCTACCAGGCAGAATAACAGAAGTGCTGAGATGAGAGTCAATTGATAAAGGATTAGACCAGAGGAATATGATTAATGACTGCCAGCACAGTTTCACGGAAAATCAGTCCTGCAGGCAAACTCATTTTCTTTCACTGACAAGATTACTGGCATTGTCAATAAAGATGGGCAAGGGTGTAACAGACTTTTCTAAGACGTTCGACTTCGCAGCATGATGCTCAGAGCGACAATAAAGCACTAGATCAATAAAGGATGTATCAAATGGATTAGGAGAGGTTAGCTGGCAGACTGCAAAGGGTGGTGGTCAAGCCAACCATCTGCCAATGAGTTTTTATTTTTGGTAAAGGAAGGTCTCCCAGAATCAGCACTAGGTCTCATGCTCTTCCTGACTTCCATTAATAACCTTGTCATCCAAAAGGCCGTTCACAAAGGCTAATGTCAGCCTTGGGAGAGCTTCCTCACTCTCACTGTCTAGAGGGACTGAGTCCTCTAGCGGAAGGTTGTGAACAGGAGCCTAATCCAGCTATTGTGTGTCATCCTCTGAAAGACCCTATTGCCCAAAGTGAGCACATCTCTTCATTTCCCAGGCGCAGTACTTGTGCCTTTTCCCAGCAAAATCACTTCTAATAAAACCTGTGGCTGACACAGAGATTAATGAAGAAGTAAATAACACTAAGGACAGAGCCATTAATCAGTGCGAGCTAGACTGACTGAGAACCTGAGTTCAGTCATTAATGTGTGCTGCATTGCTAAATGTAAAAAAATATAAAAAAAAGAGGAATATAAATGAGCATACAGTATGGCAACTGTACCTGGAATGCAGTGACCCTGTAAGCAGTCTGGGGAACAAAGTGCCAAAACAACAGTCCCCAGGTTTTTTGCTGTTCCAAAAAACTACTCGTGAGATTTGTGGACATTAAAAACCAGCAATGAATAGTAATGGAGAGGAGACTTCCCTTCTCAGTTGGTGACTAGGTTTCGTCCGTCTGTTTCTGGGTGTAAAGAACAATGTTTAAAAGTCAGAAAACATGCAGAAAAGTTCCTCCAAAAACTGTATAAAAGCTGGATACATTGTAGTATGATGAGAAACAATCAGCTTTCCTGCTTTGTTTACCAAGAAAGGAGAGCAAGAGGTGATGCCATTAGAGTTTTCATATGCAGAATAATGAGGTATTAAAAGGTTGTTTAAATTAGGTGAGAGGCATAATGATAATGACTAGCTAAAAGCTAGTCCAAGTTAAGTTCATTTAGAAACAAGGAGTCATTTCTATTTTATCATTCACAGTGGAGATTAGCGATTGGCAAAAACTAGCAAGAGCTGTGATGAATTTTGTACAATGTCACCTGTTCCACAAAGTTTTGAAGCTGTTTTGAAGCTGTTCTGCATCAGCTTTGAAGCTGTTTATGCCTTCTCTGTCTTAGGTGTGGTCCCAAGCACAAGAGGCTCAGCAGGACCCCCTCGTACCCTTACCTGGAAGGGCCACATCAGTTGCCAAGAGGTTGTTCATTTGACTCAGAGCAAATATACTCTGTCTGAGGGGGCAAATGTGAAAGGGAGAGGTGAAGATCACATCCACTGGTATCAGATACTCAGACACATAACGAGATGAAACTAAAAACAGGCTTTTGAAATTTTTAGCAACAATGCTACCAATGCAGTGCTAGCACTCAAATATTGTTAAACAGGCTTGTACCCATGGACTTGTTTCTCTGTCTTTTAATAATACTCATGGTAAATAGATTTGTCATCTCAAACACCACATTTAGAACAAGACTGCAGTTAATACCTTTGTCCCCATAGGTGAGACCTGAGTCACGCCAGTTGGGTGTGATCCCTCCTGATGATTTATAAATAATCCCTAGAGTCATTTTGCCCTCAACCCCTTTGCAGAGGTCTGCCAAGATAGGCAGAAAGCAAGCAAGGAGATTGTTTCTTCCTGGCATTCTTACAGTTTTTGGTCCTCTAAAACTGCTTTGAATTTGGGGAATGATATTTTAGGGAGCACAGCTCCATAAGGGAAATGAAAAATCCCAATTGTTCTTCAAACCTGTTATTGAATATCTGGAAGGAGGTATACATTAGGTAATGGAATATATTTGGCAGTCTCAGAAGAACATTTTTTTTCTTGCTCTAAGGTGAGAACACCATGTTTTTAACCATTTCTACTTCCCTACGCTAGTATCTGGAATTACGTTATCTGTTCACTTTGGTGCACATCTGCCAGATTTCAGTCTATCAGTGATGAGTTGCAAGCTACTGTGAAACCCTCCATGTACTTCTAGCAGGATGATAAATGAGTACCTATCAATAGGCTAGGCAGAGCCCTAGCTGAAAATGTTGCGACTGTAAAATACAGAACATTGTGTTCACGGGGTATTTGGTAATGTCAGCCTATACTGGCTGCTTCTTTCAGAGGCACAAGTGTGTTTGGAAACTTTTTGTTGCCTTTTAATACCCAGTTATACACAGATGTGCCACTTAATTCCCATAAATTGCAAGAGCAACTCAGCATGAAGGGTCATGTAAAATAAGTAGATGTTACAAATCTAGCATTCGAAATGTTGTACGGTGATCATGTGATACAACTTTCCAAGGGTTATGTTGCACATGTTGGTCATCATCATTGTCACTAGAAAAAGAAAAATCTTCACATACAGTAAATCCAGCATGTGTAAAATAAAAATCGTTCTGGTTCTTGGAGCAGTAGTGGTCTAAAGCAGTGTGGCCTAAAGCACATCTCTTTTCTTTAGCCCCACTAAATCTCTGATATATGAGCTTTTTAAAGTCTTCAAATTAAACACTTCATCTTCTGCCATTTGATAGCAGTACACGAAATGAATTGAAGCAGAGGTGCAGAACAAGCTAGTCTGCAATAGAGTTATGCAAACTTGTTTTTTGATAAAGTACAGGACTATTACAGTTAATTTAAAGAAAATTTCAAAGTATGTTAAATAGCTTTACTATGGGGCTACCTGCAATGCTGCTGTCTAACAACTCAGGTGGTACTGGTCACGCTTTTAAATCCTAGGGGAAAAGTCTAGAGAAGTAAAAGAGATTAACCTAAAGAAATTATACCTATAAACTAAAGCTTAGTAAAGGAATATCCTTTCTGACATTTTTAATGCAATTTTATAATTCCAAAGAAGAAATACTAACTTCATAGCAGAGCTTTAAAAATTCTGCAGACACATTACTGTTTTCTTTCAATTTTGTAAGATTCTGACATTCAGAGGATTATAACTGTTGAATGAGAATCCACACCATCTTTTAAAGTGGATTTTTTGTAGTCCAAGGGGAAGGAAAACATGAAAGGTTATGCAAGCAGGCTGAGGGAATGAGAAAGGGCTACAGCCTTGGACTTTTCATTCATCTTGTGTATTTGTACAATGTTGATGCAGTACAAATATACTTTCCATGCAAGTTTTAGATTATTTCTAAGTGTCTAATAGAGCTTTGCTATGTATAAGTGGTAATTTTTTTTAAATTGAAATTTTACCGGGTATATTATTACCTATGCAGCCTGCTCCGTGTCCATGACAAGGTTATAAATGACACTTTAATTATGACTTTAACATGCTGGTGCCACACCACTACAACTACTTCTTGTTTGTATAGAAAATTTCATCATGACCTACTGCAAAATCACACCTGTATTTCCAGCAACAGGCTTGATTTTTCCCACCCAGCCATATTTCAGTCTCAGCTTCGTCAAACCTTGCACAACATTTGACACCAAGCTTTTCCCAGAAGTTACAGCATGAACCCAGTTCCTGGGGCCTTCCCAGCAGCAGGATTTCAGCCACTGGTCTCCCCACAGGGGAGCAAACCCCCAGCACAGGAGCAGAATTTCTCTTCCCACCTCGTACACCCACATCGGTGTTTAAGCTTATCACTGCAGTCAGTGGAGGGCAATAGTTGATTGATTCACCTGAGCCACTGTTGGTACCCACTTGCCATGGGAGTGAATGAGACTTCAGGTGTGGCTGCTGTCTTGGGCAGACCCCAAGGGCCACTTGATAGCATCAGATCCTTGATGGTACCTGCACCGGGCAAGCCTAGAGCCAGACGAGATGCTTCTCATTACCTTTCCTGCTTCTTTGACAAAAGCTGCAGGTTTTATACATTGCTTTTCCTACCACACTGAAGGGATTTGTAGTTGTGAGTCAAGCTCAGACGGCTCATAGGCCAGCCCAGGCAAGCCAGCATTAAACATCTTCTTGTCGGCAGGTGCCACCAGCCCAGTTAGCAAACAAAGGGAGTTTCTTCCATGCTGACCGGATTCCCCTGGGCTATTCATCATGGCCCTGAAAGCTTCCTCTCCCACACAGCAAGCCGGGAAGCTCCAGGAGAGGCCGGCTTCATTTTTCACGCCCCGCACCAACGTCTCCCAGGCGGGTGGGGGCGGGCACCACATGGGTGCAGCACTCACTGCCTTGCTGGGGCTTGCTTACGCTTCACATCTTTTCAGGACAGAGACCCAGAAAGCCAAGCCTGAAGGGGACAAACCGCAGCATTTGCTCCTCACGCGCTCTCCTGGTTTGCTGCTTTCAGTGCTGAATTATTGTCCTTTCACCTGAAATACTGCTGGTGTAAGAGAGGGCCAGGCACTACTCTGCAGCACATGCTGCTCCCAGACTTGGCCAGGGCCCATGGCTCCTGAGATCTTCCTGCTCTTCAAGGTAGTAGGAACTTACTTGGTCATTTTCCTGCCCTCTTTTTGCCCCTGTGTAAATCCCAGTTGAGTTGATGTCTGAAAACAGGCCATTAGGTTATGGCCAAGACCCCAGCATGCAATCATCCAGTCTTTGACTGCTTCCCAAAAACCAGAGTGTAGGAGGATCAAAAGCCTCACTAGGAGTTTTTTATTACATTCACAAACTAGTTGACTAGGTTTTTTAATGGCAGGCCAGTACTAAAAATACTGGTTTGGGACAGTTTTACTGTAACTGTCCTTAGCTGACTGGACTTTCCAACCACTTGCATGGCCTCCCTCCTGCAAGCAGGAGGGCAGGCTGTGGCATTAATACTTAAATTTTCTGCATATAAGGTTTGTGCTTACTTTTCAGCGCATCTTTTCTTGGCATATACTCTTGGTTTCTTGGTCTCCGGGTGACCGCATCCGCTATCTGTAGGAATAACCTTCTGTGGAAAAAAAAAAAAAGAAGCAACTTTGTGAATTATAGCAAGCTAGTTTCCTACAAAAGCTGTACCTCAACAAAGAAGATAACGTGATAAAAACTTCAACCATGAAATTCAGCACAGGCACAGAAGCATTGCTGTCAAGAAGCAGAAAATGTGTTTATGTAATGTTTTTCTGGAAAGGGTTACAGCTGCTGTTGATGTTAACTACTCTGAACAGTTCATGGAAGCGCTAAATAAAGACCTATTCTCACCAGCAGCTGTCCAAAAAAAAAGAGAATTTCCTGATGCACTGAGATGAATGCTGGTATAAGGGGTATTAAAAGGTTACTCTGGATTTATACCATCATCGCCAAGAATACAGTTATAGCTCAGTCTAGTTAATTGTCCTGACAAGGATGCAGAGCTGGCCTGGTTAAGTAATTAGACCTGTAAGGGAAAAGGGGGTTGTGTGTGGAAGGAGCTAATGCATTCAGTTATAATGAGCGAGTGTTGCAGCGGAGCTATCTTTTGTGGAGAACAGCTCTGTGAACAATGGATTATTCTAACTGAAACAGGAACTTTTGCCTTGCGATATTTCAAAACGATTTGGAACATTCGTTTTAAAGGGTGTGTTTTCTTTAAGCAATAACAAATACAGTAAAATATTTTTAGAGGTTGTTTTTCAGCCAGTGATCCTAAAGTGTTTCACAATTGTAAATCACTAGAGCCTAAGCTAAGTAGGAAGATTAATTTTGTCACCTCATTTTCATGTATGAGATCTGAAGCACGTTTCGATTTGAAATCATGCCATTACTCTCCTGTAAGACCCGTGCCTCCATGGGGCATGCACTCAGCAGCACTAACAAGGGCTCCTGAAGAAGTAGTCCAAATTTAGCCAAAATAAGATAGAGCAGAATAGACCAAATATCTTTTGATCAAATACTTAAGTGCAGCTTTTCCTGCTTTGACTTTCTGGAAGGGGCTGCTTCTGGTCTTTGGCAATCAGATAATGATACGTACAGAAATTTCCTGCCATTGCCCAAGATGGTTGATTTCCTGCTGCAAAGCTCCCAGAGAGATGTCCTTTGCTGATTTGTGTCAGATACAAACCCAATGCACACAGAGGAAAAGACAGCCCACACCACCTACAAAGCGAAAGGCAAACCGCGCAGCCCTCCGGTGAGTGTTTGGCAGCTGAGTCCTTGCAATGCCTGTTCCAGCCAAACTTACCGAAACTGGTTATCAGTGCAAAGAGCTCCCAGTTTAGTAGATCACAGCAAGTTCTGTAAGCTGTTAATTACAGAGCGCACTAATTGAATGGCTCTTAAATGGCTTGTGAGATTAACTTACAGTGTTTTGCTTATTTTTGCTTATGCAGCCCACCAATTTTCCCTACAAGGAAGAGATTATGTCTGTGAACCCTACGTGTCTGGTTGTGATTATCCTCCTTTTCATAAGTATCATTTTGGCTTTTAAGGTAAGTGCATTACTGTGTATAAAGTCTAATTTTGGTCATGGGTGGAACGTCCCTTGCTGGGAGGCTTGGCTTTAGAAGAGATCTAGGGCAGTACACACCAGGCAGCCTGACAGCTATACAAAGCAAAGTGATAGACATTATGGAAAAGAAGCAGAAAATCTCGTAGACAAACACATGAACATATAAGCCACAATGGGGAAGCATGATGCTTGTAGGGGGAGCTCATGACACACAAATCTTTTGAAGGAGCAGGTCATCCAGTGGACAAGGGAGGAGCTGTTGATACAGACTTCTTGGTTTTCCAAAAGGTGTTTGGCAGAGTCTCTCGCCAAAGGCTTAAAGACACCCTAAGATGTGCAGGGACAAGAATAAAGGTCATCTCACAGACTGTAGCTAGGAAATAGAGAATAAGGATAAATTATCAGTCTTTACAACAGTAAGACCCATGCTGTTTGATGCATTCATAAAAGATCTGGGAAGGGGAAGGAAATCTAACAACAACATTTTTTTGCAATGTCATTCAAAATAGCAAAAACAATCAGCCAAGAAATCTGTGCAGAAGGATCGCATGGCACTGAGTGACTGAGCAATGGAATGGCACAGAAACTTACTGGTGATAAATTCTAAGTGGTGGGGACAGAGGAACCACAATCTTGTTTCACAGTCGCTGCAGCAGACTCTGAACTAAGCGTGACCGCCCGAAAAAGTGATCTTGTAGCTGTAATAGGTAGACCTGTGAAACTATTAGCTTACTGCTCGGTTCTGGTCAAACAAGTAAATCAAATGCAAAGAATATTAAGAAAGGAATAGAAAACCCAGAAATCTAAAGATTTCTTTGCCAGTTTTGATGCCTACTGCCTCTGGAAGCATACATTCACTTCTGGTGCCCTATCTCAAAAAGGATGTTGTAGAGCAGGTAAACAGATCCAAACAATCCCTCCTGGGAGGGACAACATAAAGGACTGTCACACCAGGTAGCAAAAGGGCACAAGGAGTGATGATTCATTTGCTATTAGGCAAACCTCGCGGGTGAGAGGGCTGGAAGTGACAGGTCTGGATGAAGGGGAGATGTGGCATCACCCAGTGCAGCCGGAAAGGGCTCATGAGAAAGCCCCGCACCCAGGTTCATGGTACAGCAAGGTCAGCCCCTACCTGCTGTGCAGGGCAGAAGTCCAAAAGGAGCTCAGAATAAGATCAGACAAATCAATGTTTGAAAAACAACCACCTGTGGCTCAACTGGTCCCCTGAGCCTTGGACCTCCTGGAAAGTATGCTGGTATGTTCAGTCTCTTCTTGCACCCTTCTGCAAGTTTCTGACAGTGCAGTACTGCTGGTCTTGTATTTCCCGTGTTGGGTTTTATTTCAGAATAGTTCTTGCTCTTTCTCTGCAGAGCAATTACACATTAGATTAGACAAGTCCCAAAGAGCCACAGTGGCACCAGGGATGTTGCTTCCAGACAACACATTTGACAACATGAACAGGGAAAGTTACTGCGACAAAAGAGGTTGATTAGATTATTGAAGCTACTTCAAAATTGAAAAAAACCCTAAACAGATAAGGTATTTTAAGGTGCTGTTGGAAGTGATATTCACTTTTCTTCTGTGATTTAGAAATACAGTTTAGCCCTCTGGCTTTATATGTTCACAGCCATACAGTTGATTTTGTTTGCACGTTTAAGAAATACATATGAACATAATAAATATGTAGATCTGTCAGGTGCCACAGGGATGTGCTCTCTACATTTCTCAGATGCAAGCATTAGCTCCTTTTTACCCCAGGTGGGTCTGGGCTAAATATGGCGAGGAAGTCTCAAGCTTATTAAAAAAATTGCAACTAAAATCAGAATGGCAGAAATACTTAGTACAGAAAAAAAGAAACCTAAGAAATTAATAGTGCGAAAGACTTATTTTCTTTTAAAGTGGCTATCACACATTTTTTCCAAGAGTATATGTGGTCATATAATGCTCGTTCTAGCAGCATATTATCATGCAAATGAGTCACAAAAAATGACTCACACAGAAACACATGCTAAATTCCAGTTAGCATTTTCATTTGCATTTTTTGTGTTTCCAGAAGAGCTGCTATGTAGATTTACGGAATCTGCTCCATGAAAAGAAAGCTGGACACTATCATATGCATCACACTTTATCACTGATAGACTTAACAGATGGTACCACGTTTATATACTAAAACTGAAAAGGTACTGTGCATAAAAATATGCCTAAGCTCCCTCTCCCTCTGGAGTTTGACTAGAAATAGGGAGAGAAACCAAAACATTGTAACCTAGGAAAAGTGACAGTAGGAAAAGCTGCATTCAGCTGGTGGGAAATATGAAATAGAATCACATAATTCCTCAGAAACATTTGGCATTATGACACTTTTGGTTTGGGTGAAGCTACACGCAAAGGAAAACACTACTGAGCAGAAATCAAGATATAGCAGCATTAGATGGTGGTTGCAGTCATGGGATTGCAGAAGGGGAAGGGAGGGACAAGAGAGGGTACTAAGAAAGCGAGACAGCTAACCACACACAAGCACTTGTCTTTTTAGTCCTTAGGATTTACTTGGATCCAAAGCAGCTAATGGATATTTCAGGTGCTTTCATGCAGAATCTTTTTCAGAGTAGACCAAAAAGTGTTATTCCATTTACTGTGTTTGTCTAGAAACTGAACCAGAGGTACATACCATGAAACATAGGTGCTTCCTATCTGGCTGAGGAAGAACATCCAGCAGCATAAATGTATTTATATACACGTACACAGGACTTCAAATGGCATATAGCCAACACAGCGGCTTTCAAATCACGCCCTCATCTGCAGCTGGTCCGGGAACAGGGCTCAGGTTCCTCTGGCCAGCCCCAGCTGCTGAGATAGAACGGTTGAGTCTTCCTCCTCCTCACCATGGGCAAAGCCCCCAGGGCCAAATGAGCTAGGCTCGGGTGACCACAGGCACAACCAGAAGAAACCCTTCCCCCAAGCTGCCCTGAGCACTCTGCAGCTGCTGAGTATGGCCTCTTCTCATCTTCTTTTTCGGCCTTTCTTTTTCTGGAAAGTAGGTGGGAGGAGGCGGTTGCCAGTGAGGCAGCTGAAAGGTATTCCAGCTCAGCGAGACAGGCTGATCTTCAGCAAACTGAATATTAACTCTGGTCTCCGTAATATGTCCATAGTCTCCATGACAGGTGCTGAGCCTGGGAATGAGACCACTCTGCATGTCCTGGTGTCCTGAGCAGATGGGAAAGGGTGATGCAGAATGAAGTCTTATGACACTGAGAGAAGTTTTATCACCCTGAGAGATTTCATATCTCAGCCCAGGGGGATGCCTCGTGGCAGGGCTAACCGTGACCTGCAGCACGAGCAGCAGTCAGGACCATGAACACATCCCCAGCAGCCAACCTCTGACTCCCACTCCCAGGAATGGCCAGCACAGAGCCACGAGGTTGCCACCAGCTCCACAAAAGCCTGGGGCAGGTCCCAGCACTGGGGCAGGGTACTTACAGGACTAACTCTAAAGCAGGGGTCATTTGCTTTAAATTGCGTACCCTAGTATGTGTGACTGTGAGCCAACAGATGATGTCCTGGCCCGTATAAGGTGCCTTTTAAAGTGTTGCAGACCAGTGGTTTGGTTTGACATCATTAATCCTTTTCAATTACAGCATTATAAGGAGTGATTCTTGTACAGCCTTTTTATACTCAGAAGATACACATTCTAGTGTGCCAAGAAGATGGATTTAATTGCAGATTTCATCAGCACAGCAACCCATTGTTTCTCCTCCTGCAGCACCGACATGCGAAATACATGTGGCTAACTGGTCTGCCATTAGCATCCCTCTGAAATCTTCATATACATTTTAGTTTGTGTAGAAATATTTATCTCCTTTTTACCAGTTACTGAAGACCAGCCCAGCTCTGTAAATAGAAATCCAAAGCAGCTGGAGAATAAAATGGAACTCGGTGCAGACAGGCTCCTAACCCGAGGGGGCTCTGTCGGGTCTGTGGCGTTCACCCTGTGCTTGCTGCCAGCGAGGGAGCTGCCCAGAGGGCTGCTGTGACCCAGATCGGCACAGACTTTTCCTTGCTGCATTACAAGAAACGGCAGGATACAGCAACCTCTAATTTCCACAAACATGCCGGTCAGTCAGCTGGTCGGGCACGTGTCTGATGAGCAGGAGCAGTGCAGTACATTACTGTTGTTTTGCAGCTTAACAAGCGCATATGCAATAACAACGGCGAGAGGCAGGGCTATAAAGTTTTGTGGGTTTCAGTTCCTTAGGGGCTAAGGTCATTTACCACCATTCAGACAGGAGGACTGAAAGCTGGTAGGAGCAGGCACCGTGCCTGTTTCCACACTTGGCCCTTCTTGTGCACCCATCCTTTTACACGGTGGCTATTGGGGCTGCCCCCCCAAAAGGCGTCTGTCAGCAGCCTGTGCTGTGCTATGCGGGAATTCCACTAAGGGTGGATTAGGCTCAAGTGGCTTCGATGCCTTTTACACAGGGCCTATTCCAAATGTGAACATTGGTCTGAGAGAAAAATCGATATATTTATATACTGTGTGTCCAGCCACACATTTTAAAGCAGTATTGGAAACCTCAGCCAAGTTTTTCAGGAAAAAATCTGGTAACTGAATCAGCAATCCCATTTAATGGCGCAGCAGCATCAGTAGAAAACAGCGATCAGGAACAACTTTAAAGAAGTTACAGGTTGAGGAAGCGAGTTTCCACACCTCACGGTTCGCAGGCTAGCAGCACATATCCAAAGTGCTTGGACAAGGACATGCTCCGAGCTGCTGCCATTCTCATCTGTACATAGGTCAGTGTCTTGGTGTGTGCTGGCTGATGACCTCTTTAATTCAAAGACTGGAACAGACCTCGCCCACTGAGAAACAGCCCATGCATGAAGGAGCAGGGCTGATAAGAGCTAGGGTGCAGAGCTGAAAGAGCTGCAGGGCTTCATTGTGTGGTTAAATGTGTTTTATTCAACGCATGTAATGGAATGGGAACATTCAAAAATAAATCTCCCACTAGCTTCTCCCAGATAAGACGGTATTACCTGAAAGAAGGCTTCCCTCCATTTGGATTTTAAGAGGAGAAGTATAGAAATCGGTTTGCAAATAGGTAGGCTTAATGTAAAGGGTTTCTTACAAACATGGGTTGTGTCCCCCAGAAGCGTATACGTATATGTATGTGTATGTGTATGTGTATACCTTTATATCACTTGGTTCAGTAGCCTAGGGCAAGCTTGCATAGCCTGCAGCCCAGGCGGTAGAGCCAGCCTAACCCTCTCTTAAGATTCAGCTCCCTCCAGAAGCCTTTTACTCTCCCCATTTAATGGTAGAAAATATTGTCAAAGTCCACAACAGCTCGAAGTCATCCAGGGTCTGTAAGATGCTGTAAAGAAGAGGAAACAAAATTACTGGATTTCAGCCAGCTCAGGCCCCGGTGGAAAAAACTATTCCTGATCTGCAAGCGAGCCATCAGTGAGTCATGTGGCATCCCGAAAAACACAGCTCATGTGTGACAGCTCTGGAGAGGGAGGAAGCACAGGGCAGCTCAAAAGGATAAGAGGCTTTTGGAAGGTCATCAGTGCAAGTGAGTCACAAAAGTATGACTCACTCGGAGTGAGACACACATGCAAATCCAAGCCGTGCTGGCAGTTTAATCTGCACATGCTAGGTTTGTGAAAGAACTGCTATGCAGAACCTACTAAGTAAAAATATAAGTTGGGCACCATCAAAACACATTGTTCTCCTCATCACTGTCATGTGTGACTACGTGGAAAGCAGAAAGCTCCATAGCGAACTGCTTAGTCCCACCAGCCTTGTGGATGCTGAGGATCTGACTCCTGCTCCTCCGCATGTGTTGCTGCCTCCCGGCTTCCTTCCAGTCACTTTGCTCATCTCTGCTGGCCAGAATGGAATCAATCTTGCTGGTGAAGGAGATGATGGATGTGAGCACTTTGCCCAACCAGTTAAAAAAAAAGTGGAGACAACTAGTTGTTTGCCAGGCAGCAGCCCTACCCAGAACCAAGTGAGCTCCAAGAACACAAATAGTGAGGTTTATGATCCTGCGGTAGGATTATTGCTGCAATAACTGTTTTTGTGCTTTATACTGAAAAAAAATGAAGTATCTGTAATAACAGTTAAGAGGTCAGAAATAATTTCAGATTTCAGTAAAAACTTTTACATTGGCAATTTTCTCTAGTCAGGCAAGAATAGGAAGGCCCCAGACCATTCCAGTCATATGGAATACATTGATTTAATGTCAGATTAAGTGAAACAGAGTATTGAAACAATGCAGGTGATATATAGGATCATCACATAGTCATTGTCCAGGCTTCCACTCACAAGACAAGGAGGGTTTCCTGTAATTTGCTTGATGATTCTTCAGCCCCAGCGTGCTTGTGCTCTTTTGACTGTGGTTTGCTTCTACTTTCTACTAAACCCCACTTGACGATATTTAAACATCCTTACCATGGAGGAATCCAAAACTGGTTTCTGTTTACTTTTTGCTGCTGTCCCTGAGATATTCTGCATCTGCAGCACCTCCTATTTTTGTCACAGTCTAACTTGTACCTTCATTTTATGTTGTAAAACTCACCCCTGCTGGTACGCAGTATCCCATGCACAGTATCGAGGTGTCTGACTGAGCTCGTGTCTCTCTGTATTTCTAGAGAGGTGTAAGAAAGCAAGCCAGCATATGTGACCTGCTCATTTAAGTAAAAGGGAGATTAGATACACAAAATG
The DNA here is from genome assembly GCA_008921705.1 of Burhinus oedicnemus. Taxonomy (NCBI): domain Eukaryota; kingdom Metazoa; phylum Chordata; class Aves; order Charadriiformes; family Burhinidae; genus Burhinus; species Burhinus oedicnemus. The sequence goes on along the minus strand of VFFE01006968.1, from coordinate 475,604 downwards.
ATGTTACCTTAGCTATATTCAGGCCCAAAAAAACTTCCTATTTTCAAAACAATTGGTCTGCATTAAGTATGCTGTAATATTAAATATCGGGAATAGTAAACTTCATTCAGATAGGTCTAGATTGCAGTAGATGGCTCATAGAGCAACACAAGTATCCATAATCACGGAACCATAGAATCAGAGAATGGTTTCGGTTGGAAGAGACCTTTAAAGATCACCTAGTCCAACCCCTCTGCTGTGGGTAGGGACACCTCCCACTAGACCTGGTTGCTCAAAGCCCCGTCCAACCTGACCTTGAACATTTCAAGGGATGGGGCCTCCACAACTTCCCTGGGCAACCTGTTCCACCCTCATTGTAAAAAGTTTCTTCCTTATGTCCAATCTAAATCTACCCTCTTTCAGTTTAAAACCGTTGCCCCTTGTCCTGTCACTACAGGCTTTGGTTAAAAGTCTATCATCTCCATCTTTTTTATAAGCCCCCTTTATATATTGAAAAGCCACAGTAGGGTCTCCCCGGAGCCTTCTCATCTCAAGACTGAACAACCCCAGCTCTATCAGTATGAGGAATGGTGTTGGATTACTCACAGAGCCCCTACGCATCCTTACAGTCACTGCAACCAGCAAAGTTCCCGTGCTTCGATCTGGCTTATATTCTTGTTTATGTAAGAACAGAAATGCTCTAACAGGAAAATTTATATGATTTATTTTCTGCAGAGAATAATAAATCCCTTTTCTTTTTAGGGTTACTTGATAAGCTGCGTGTGGAACTGTTACCGATACATTAATGGGAGAAACAACTCAGATGTGTTGGTGTACATTACCACAAATGACACTGCGGTAAGGATGTTAGATCGCAAACATTTGTCTAATATTACTCATTTAGTATCTTTATGTTATATTAATTTCTGGCTCCCTAGTTAACCATCTAATTCTTTTGAGAGTCCTCATCTGTTGGTTATGTTTAAATTTGAGATTCAACAGTCTGTTGTGCTATGGTTACAATTCACAGCTATTGCTAAAATACTGGGTTTGGTTTATGCATATAGCCTGTTAAAGAATCTGTGTTAAGCATAAACTACAGCTTACCTTGTGTCCCCAGGAATGACCCCCAGCTCTGAGCTCTCCAGCTGTGTGATGATCTGGACCATGGGGGGACTGATTAGGACCCAAGGATGCCATAGTCTACACCTGCTATGAAATGTGGATTTAGCTATAGAAACTATGATTTAGGACACTCAATATCTGGTGTAGTGCTTTACACACTCACAGAGAGGAGCTAAAAGGCAACAAAAGTTCAGTGATTCATCTCCCAGCACATGATGGGTTTTGCATAGTAAGGAAACAGACTGAAACAAAAATTGACATGAAGGAAGTGAATAACCAGATTTTAACTCCAAAGAATGGAAAGTGTCTGGCCACTTTATAGTAGTTTAGTGCTGACATGCATATGTGCAGGGCATGACTGCTAAGCAAGGTCTTGCTTGTTGCAGAAGGCACTGAAGGAATACAAAAAGAAGAGTCCCTGGAAAGAGCCAGTTCTGTTTGCAGCAGTATCTCCATGGAGCTGCTTAGTTCCACCCAAACTACACACTGAGGGCACTGTGCCAAATCTGTCCCTGGGGTGACTCCACTGGCTGATGTAACGAGGGTCTTTACATCACTTACATAACAGAATGAGATCAGCATGAACTTGGTCCTTTGGATCATCTGGGTAAAATTTCAGGATTGCCTTCCTCAGGTTTTCCTAATCGTGGGTGGTCTTCACACACTGAGGTATTAGACCATCAACTTTAAACCATTGGAATAAGTGATTCCTGTGCAGCCACAAGAGCTTAGAAAACTATTACTACTTTTACATGAAAGTTGTAACTCTTGCATAGTTATTTGTCTTCAATACCCGGAGCTTTAAGAGAAGCATAAGAAATTTTACAGACTATGATCACAGCTGGCAACCAGGACATTTAAGTATAAAAATATGAGTTTATTGAAAGCTAAGAAGCACTACTACTTTCTTTACTGCAATCTACTTTGAGTAAAACCAGTTTTATGTGAAATAATTTTCATAGCTCTTTTGTTCAGCCTGTGGGTAGCTGTAACTCAGCTTCAAACATTGCTAACTCTCCAACCCACAGAACTGGCAGGCTCCGTGGTGGGAGAGTGTCAGCTGGATTATCTGGAACACTAAACTAAACTTACCAAGGCTTTGTAAAAGCTGCATTAAACCCACCTGCTCCACTGCTGCCTTTGCAAAGCAGAAGACTTTGGTGTTTGGAGATGCCTGGTTGCCAAAACTCTTCTCAGTACTTTTGTATTTAGTAATTACCAAAGTGCTATAAGCTGTCTCCTCCTCTTTAAAGCATTTGTAAGTGTTTCTATGAGGAAAGGAAGCCCTTTCATCCCATTTACAGATGACATATTCTTGCACTGATAGTTTAATTTGACTTTGCTTACCTTGATCTTATAAGACAGCTACGGCAGAGGCAGGTTTTGAGACAGGCTGTGCAGTCCTAGCTAGTGCCCTGACTATTGGACTCCTTCTTTCCTTAATATTTACATCTCCTTAATTTGTATATGGTCAGAATCTCTTGCTTTCAGGTGTTGTTCATTCTTTCCAAGTAAGTTCAATGAGATGATGTTAGATCAGGTCCTAAGAAAGAGCTGTTTGGGAATTTATCAGCTAACCAAAAAATTCACCCAAAAATTCTTGTTCAGGAGCACAGAAAGGCTCGGGAGCAGCGCTGCTGGGGAAGAGTTTCTCAGGCCCAGCCAAAGAGGCAGGAGGAGAGAGAGTCAGTAACAGCCAGGGGTTTGAATTTATGATTTGGGGGGGAGGCAAGCTTCATTCAAACCCCTGTCTAGCTGCTTCTCTCCAGTCAGGATGAGTGCCCGCATCCCTAGGTGATGCAGTCGGTCTCCATCTCTTGCACATCCTTCCCTGACAAGATCCATGGACACTCACCAGCACAATGCACTCGGCGATGTGATGGACGAGCTAACGTGCTCCTAGGCAGCCCCTTTCTTCTGCTCACTGCTGAACTTCAGCAAGGAGCAACACTTTGTAGGATGAAATCCTCATCATCCTCCACTGTGAATCAGAAGATTGTTCTTCCCTCCCTTCACCCCCCCAAATCACAGAATCAAAAAGATTTTTTTGTTTTGTCTACATTAAGAGACATCAGCAAAACCCCTATTCACATGACTGTAAAAAAGTAAGCTCAACAAAATTGGATAAAAATAGTTTCAAAATGAAGTGTGGAAGAATAGGGCTTTGAAAGTTGAGTGCTGAGGACCTTTGAGAGTTAAGGACTCTTGAAGAAACCTCATGAAATTTTAAACTGCTGTGATAGGTCACTGCTGTCTGTTGAACTGTATAATATTCCCCCAACACTCAAGTGTACTTTTGTATTAAAACGATGTTTTTTCATTCTTATTGATGCTGGGAAATTTCTCTCAGCAGGGCTCCTTCAGCCCAGCATGACTTTAGATGATAAATTACAAGTTTCTTAAAAAATGTGGGTCAATCTCTTCCCTCTGCTTTGAAAGAAATAAATATGTCATTTTTAGAATCAAACCTGCTACCTGAATTCCAAGAGAGCTGCAGGTCATATCTGCAGGGCATATTCTCGTCTTCAGGGATGGTTTTTTGATACGTACTTATCATCAGCATTAGCTGAAATAATACCAATCTGTATGAATGGAAGTGAAAACCTAAGCTTAAATATGGGATTGGGCATAATAGCTACAATTTGGAGTAACAACTTTTAAATATTCCCCAACGCTTCCAAAACCTAGTGATTAGATCCCAGCTGCTGCCTGCTAATATCCCTTGTACTGCACAGTAATTAATGTATCTCATCTACACTCTACACACAAAATTATTTTTTTAAAAGTTAATAGGTTTGCAAGTGCTAGACTGTATTACAAAAAGCATTTAGTATGGAGTTTAGTTATGGACTAGATTATGGGTTAGTTCACTGCCAAACTTAAAAGATCTGGTTTATCTATTGGGATGATTAGAAATTCAAAATCTTTCTGTGGTTACATAAATATTTTCAATGAAGCTAAGAAATTTATTACTACAAACATTTTATTACTGTGTCTTACAATTTTTTGGGAGAGCGGTCTTTGAAAAATATCTTAAAAATGAAATGTATACCCTATTTCTATTATAATTTGCACTCGGGGGAAAAAAAAAATCTCTGCCTTGAATAACAAATCATCAACAAATTCATTCTTCAATTCAAAATTCTATGTACTTGAAGGATTTGTACTGAAAATGGAAACGGAATGGGTAAACCCCTGTCCTCTAATAACTCTAGTTACAGATGATTAAATAGCCATAAACAATTGCATTCGTGTTATGATTACTTGATGATTGCTGTGTGCCATCATTTGAAGGGAGACCTATGTCTGTTGTAAGAGAAGGCATGTCAGCTACAATAGTCATTCTGATCTCTGGTCTATTAACATCTTGGCAGAATCAAATTCTTGGATCTTCCTTTGCCAGATAAATACAAATTTACTTATACCTTCATAAAGGTACCTTTCCCTCTTCTAACTTTTGAACTAGGAGTTGCCTGTTTTACCTGCTCAGAACCCTTGAAAAACATATCTAAGAGTTTCAATTTAAATGGAAATATGATATTAATGACTGAGCTTTTCTTGAGAAGAACAATCAAATCCTTACTAGCTGTGATGCTGTGGCACAAGAGGTAAGAAGGGTCCACAGTTACTTACTGGCTGCAGCAGCTGGGAACCCTTCTGAGATGTTTGGATTACAGGTCTCTTTCTTAGGAAAGAAGGAAACTCCTTTAATATAAATCACTAGGATTTGGTTCTGATCTGGGGGGTGGGGTGTGTGTGTGTGTGTGTGTGGAAATTCCCAGCACAGAACTTCACAGTTAGTTTCTCCCGATTGTTAAAGATTTTCACCAGACTGTGGGTACCTCTAGGTTTGCTTTATTAATCAACTCAGAGTTGGGCCATCACCTCAGTGAGTGGCAAGTAGCTAACAAAATACATCTCCTAGATATATGATTCCACACAACATTACCTAATAGATATTGCTATTTGAAAAGTTCTTAATGTTTCTTGAAAGTCTCCCAGTTCTTTATTCTTCAGTAGTTCCAAAAGTTCATTAATTTTCCCAAGTCTCAGCTGGTTCTCATTGTTCCGTTTCAGTTCCTCTTCTGAAGTTGTAGCTGATGTATAAACAATCTCCATCAAAGTCCTCCTATAGACTTCTCAGAAAACTCAAGATGTCACACTAACTTATGCTTACTCTATGTCTCTTCTTAATATCTAACCTTTTATAAATTGCTTACTGTGGATTAATCACATTCTACATTCACTGTTCTGTTGATTCAGCTTGACTGGGTTTTAGGCCAGCCTTGGTCGGGAGTATACAGAGGATAAATGAGCATCGCTTACATAAGTCTCAAAATATTGTTTTAAGCACCTGCATTCTATTAATCCACCTTATACAATTTCATCTATTCTTTAACCATTGCATAATTATTCTCAAAGTATATTAAAAGTCTAACGAGGCCTAAGTTACTTGAATCACTCAAAAGCTTATTCCTTTTACACTGATCAAACTGGTTCTTATAAATAATGCTCATAGATCTGAACTGTAAATAACCCAATAGCTAGAGTTATCGGCTACCAGATAATCTGATTTTTGTCACTCAGCGTAAGTGATTTAAGCCATCCTTTTTGCAAGCTTGCCATCTGGAACAAGTGAACATCCTCCCCACTGCAGGCTGTGAATGGGATATTCCTGCCACCCCTGTTAGGCAAGAGGTCCTCCTTCTGTGGCCCTTGATCAAAGTTCGGCACCACATAAATGTCCCCGGCTCAGCTCCATGAACAGACTGCATTATGGGGTGGGGGGACCAGCTGGTGCTGGGCTGGGGAATGCCCTGGACCCCAGCTGGTGGGAAGACCTGACCCTCTTATGCTCCAGGGGCTGGTAACACCAGGACCTGGGGCTCTGGCTGTGTACCTTAGTCACAACTGCAGCAGAGTCACCTGGGGATGTGTTATCATCTCCCTCTAAGTTTTTTTCCAGTACTCCTCTCCCCTCGGTTTCTAGAGGTGGGAGATTTTGGCATGGCAGTAAGGTGGCTCCCCCACAGTGAACCATGGTAACCTGAGCACTCTTTTTTCCACTTTCCCAATTTGAGATTGCTTTTTCCTGCCAACTGTTTCAAATAGACCATGGATGAAGATTAATTTTCTACACTAATTTAAACTGTGACAGCAGTACCATGGAAATGTTCATCCACTTTGGAAAAATTGCCAGCATACGAGTGCGGAAGACAACCCAAAGTTAGACATTTTGTTCTCCAGAGCAGGAACAGCTCCTTTGTGCTCTTTGATAGTCAGGGGATTTAATTTTGTTTATTTTTAACTCTCACTGAAGCCAATCAATGGAATTTTCATCTCCGGTCATGCTGCCAGTAGGGATAAAATGTAAAGCCGTAAATCTCTCTTCAAAGTGGGATTTACATCCTTACGTTCTTTACCAAATCGCTCCAATGGATCCTATCTGACATACATTTATCCACAACGGTTAATAAGTTATTTGTTTGTTCAGCACAGATACATTCCTCCTGTGGACATAACATCACCTAAGTATCCTGTAATTAATCTACCAACACTTCTGTTCGCTCTCCCTTTCTCAAAGCAACAGGAGACCTGCTTGAGAAGTGCAGAGTTAGGTCTTTCATTCCTGCTGCGGATTCCTCTGAGCAGAGGAGGAATATTCTTTGGTAAGGTTGGAAGAGCCTTTCTTTGTGTTACTGTGTTATTCTACATGTGTGGAAGGTGATTAGTTTGGCTATAGATGGAGAGAAGGACCGTTAGACTCATGCCAATTAAACAGACTGAAGCGTGAGATGGAGCTCAGAGGCAGACAAATGATGTGCAAGAGCTCTTGTTTCTGACAGGAAAAGTGCTTTGGGACCTCTGATTTCCAACTATTGAGCCAGTTTTGGGATGGTACACGTCAGAGTAGAAGACAACTTGGAGAAAAGTCCTGGTTTAAAGATATTTTTCATAATGTGGCATAAAAATCCTACAAACTTGATGATGTTCACCAGGTAGCTGGTCCTGTGTGGCTGTTTGTATGCATAACATTATTACTGGGCCACTAGATCAGAGGCATCTTTTTCCAGTGAGTAGTAACCATGAACATACTTTAAAGTGAGCGAACACCACAAATGAATACCTCTGGCATGACTCACTCGCTGAGCCCTTCTCAGAGTCTCCAACTGAGTCCAGGCAGAGGAGGTCTGACCTTCCTTAGTGGAAAATGTCTGATAAAACCTGCAAGAGGGAAACCAGTTAAGACAGGAGGCAGAGAAAAGGAAGAAGAAGCAGAGGCAAAGAAAAAAAAAGATATAAGCAGAACTACCCAGTGCTTGGAGTAAAGGCTTGCAATAGTCTACACGAGACCTGGGAGCGTGGTTTAAATGCTGGATCTGTTTTTCTGCAGAATTGCTCTTATTAACATTCCCAGAGCAATGCCTTTAATCAGAGAATCTTCAAAGGGCTCAGGCTCCACGTGGCTGCCAGCATTCATGTCTTAATAGAGTGCACATGCAACATGTACACTTCCTCCTCTTCTGTTTGATTTTTGAGTTGCAGAAAAGTATCATGACAGTCTGCGTCTGCTAACAAACAGCTTTTCAGCTCTTCCAGCATTGCACATCTTACCTTCAGTGAAGTCCCATCTCTTGTGAGTTGTCCTTTAATCTTAGCGAAGTGATTGTTTTTTCTTTTTTTTTTTTTTTTAACTTCCCCATCTCATCATCCATACTCAGCTCTTTCTTCCACTGCTTCCTTGTTTATGGAAGGATTTTGTCTTAAAATCCAGCATTCCCTATGGTCTGAATTGCTTCATGCTGCCTGTTTGCTCTGTTGCTCAGTGCTGTTTCCTAATCACACATCTTGTTATAGGTCTCACCTATTACTAGGTGGTTGCTGTCAGAAGCCAGCTGTGCTGCTTGGAACAGGCTATTAATAGTCTCAGTTTGGGGAAAATACCCTTTTAAGTTTAAAAATAAGATTTCCGCAACATTTTCACTTGTCATTACAGTCATTAAATTTATTTAAAAGTTAAATTACAAGATCAAAATATACATGTTCATCTATTTTCCCCAGTAGATTTTAATTTTAAACACAAAACCTGTATTTATGTCTACAGCTCAAATACTGGAATTATTTTAATACATGACAATTCATAAGAGATTTGCAATAGAAATAGACAAATCTGTTCTCAGCGTTCATAATAAGATTAAAAAGAAGACACAAAATGGGGATGTGTAGTTTAAATCTTCCAAATCTTTTTGATTCACTAATTGGGAGTGTTGCAATGTCGGAAAAAACAGTGTTTATAAATTTGCAATGTTTCCTTACAGACCCTTTTTTTCTAACAGGGTTGATTCATCACCATTTGACAGCTGCTGTTTTGTGGGCTTCAAAAAATGAGTCGAAGTCTTCAGTATAATTCCAAGGATATGTATCAGTGCGGCAAAAGCCGATGACAACTTAAATCCCTGTTGCCAAGGATATATGGGTGTATAAGCTGAGCCGTGTGTGAATTTTCCAGGTCAGGCTCAAGTCGCAGTTACACTGTGCAAGGAAGGATGGGGGGGCTGAATTCACCCAGGCAGGTGTGTTCAGACAGGGCAATGCAGCAGGGTGCAAGAGGCCAAGTCCCGGCAGCAGTGAGCCACGCTGTGGCTTTAGCCAGAATGGCTCTTCCAACCTTACCATACAGCTGGCCCATGCTAGAAGCCCTGCCCTTCTGCAAAGCTGCTCGTCCCAGTGGCGGTCCCGCCTTCAAGCTCCAACACCAGCTCATCTGGTATCTTTGCATCGCATCCCCTTGCACGGCGCAAGCCTGGCCTTTGCCAAGCGGAGGAGGAACTCCTCGCACGTCCCAGTTCCTCCAGCCCTGAGCCCCTGTGCCAAAACCTACCCAGCACCACAAACTATGCAGGTGCAGAAAGAACATCAGCCATCCGTTAGGTGGGAGGGAGCCGTTGCAGCTGGTGGTTCAGTAGGTGGCATTGCTCTCCTAGAGATTGCACGAAAACCAAGTTCAGCTGCCTACGAGGGAGGAGCACCCAGCTGCCCTTGTTTTGCTGAGGGTGTGACAATAATCGAGAGGTCTGGCTTCCTGCAGTTAGTAACGGCCTCTGGTGACTTTTGGACTATTCTTTCAGTCTGATTTCAGTTCACTTTAATGGCTCCCAGAGAGCAACTGTGCTCTTCTCAAGCCTCCCTCAGGACTCTTTGTGGGCACAGGACTGACTGTCCGCTGCAGTCTGTCCTGAGCTGCGCGGCACTTGTGGTTTTGGTCCTCTGTCTTATGAGCAGTGAGGAAAATGAGGTCTGCTTTAAATGAACTCCATGACAAACATTCCTTAACTTCAGAAAGAACAAGGCTGGGTGGGCATTCATGTACCAAATTTAGAAGATCTGCAAAAGCTGGTGGGAGTTTCTAGTTGACAGGTGCTTTACAGATGTGATTTACTAACATTAACAGATTTTTATATAAACATAAGATTTTTCCCTCAAGCTGTCAGTTCATCACCTTTCATGACACTAGTACTTTGTGGTTTTAACACATTATAATAATTCGGTTATAAAGAAAGTCCTCCCTTCAGCATTCACTAGGAAATGCCTAAATGCACTTTGCAAGAAAAACTGTACTTTACATAGCACTATTATACCTTACTTTTTAATACTGATACGAAAAGCATATGTTTGTATAAAAATAAAAATTAGTGAAAAATATTTATGGAAGACAGAACTAGAGATTGGTTGTCTCAAAATCCTAGATCCTACTGTTCCCAAATGTTACAAGACTTTAAAATTTACTTCCAAACCTTACAATTAGCCGACCTCTCTGTTGTGGTGCCCAAAGACTGACACTGGGTGTCAGTGCCTAGGTGTATAGATAGGGTAAAATGGTCCATCTGGTGAGAAGAAGATAAGATGGAAGCCTTTCCAGCAATATCTATAATGCAAGCATGTCTGTGATAACCACACTCCTGGGAGATGACCAGTCCTGTTAAACAATTTGGCTGCCCCATGTGAGCTATTCATAGGTTCCTGTCTTGTTAACTCTTGAACAGGATACGCAATGTAATTGTAAAAGGAGAGTAGCTTAGAAAGAGATGCAGATTAGTAATTAAAAAGTCCGTCAAAGGATAAGTGCTCTATCACAGTCTCTGCCCTCAGGACAACACATCAACCATTTGTTACGCAAAGTATATTTCTCCAAGCCATCAGTACTGATGACATGCAGGAGAGTACCCCCTGAGAAAGCATGTGCTCATCCAGCAAATGCTCATTTTGAAAAAAATCAAGGAAAATTTGAAAAAATAAATATGCTCTGTCCCTACAGAATCATGATGTGCAACTAAAGGTGCAGCAGTAGAGGGCTGGCCAAGAGGTAAGAAAGACTTCTGTGACCTGAGGTGGACTATCCCTCCATGCCTTTGAATAGAGAGGGTAATTACGCCATTATTCTTGATGACTTTTACAAGGTTGCACATGATGGAAAAAGACAATAGCTTCCCGAATCCAATTTTCTTCCCACGCAAGGGTAATCACAATCTGTCCCTAAATATTGCTGTGTCCTAGTAATATATACATTTATTCCTCTATCTGGAGTGCTGAAAACATTGTGCTGCTTCATTACAGAAATCCATAAACTCATGTAAAGTTTCTTAAATAGTGTCTTGGAGAGCTGGTGGCTTGGAATAAACAAGCAGTTTTGTCAAAGGAAAACAACACATACCAAGTCTAATTTTGCACAGATGATTTTGCAGCATTGAGGCCTACTTCTTTGCTGAATGGGGTTGTAAATCATGTCTGAGTTATTCTGCTTCCAGTTACTCCATCTGTAATCATTCTAGTGTGGTTTCTAAAGGAAATGCATACATATAAACATGAAAATACTTCCTGTCCATGTTGAGAGGAAGGTTTCTTGGGATTTATTTGACAGACAACATATCATGAAACCCTTAAATAATAATTAACTAGCACATTTTGGACAAATTTTTGAGCAAAAGCATCTGTGCATAAAGCAAAGTAAAACAATTCTCATTTCATATTAAATATGATTTGGCTCGGATATGAAGCTTTGGCCCTGTACCCAGGGCTTTTTTATCTGGGGACAAGGGAAGGAGAAAAAGAAAGATGGGAAAGGTTTTTTGTAAACATTGCTTTCTGACTTCCTCAGAAACAGTTGCTTTGACTGGATTCATTTGACCAGAGCAGCCATTTACATCGTAAAAAGCCACCTCTGAAGCAGATATTTATAAACATTGATTTATAAGAATTGCTTCTAAAGGGCAGTTTTCATCTGGAAGAACATCTAACACAGATCAGGTGGGTGAAAGCGCCTGCTGCTCTCTGGAGCATGAAGGAAGCTTCATCCAAATGGAGGTCGGCTCCCTCCCCAGCACTCTCCTGACTATAATCCTTCCCCACATGCCTGGTCTTGGAGCTCTCTCTTCAGTCTGGACCCAAAACTGTCAAGTGAGTTTCTTAGTATGAAGAAATTAACTGTGGACTGCACTGCAGGGAAGCAAGGATCATTAGAGAATGAAAGAGGGACAGAACAAAAGATAACATGATAGAGGTCTTTAAAATCATGAGTGGCAGAGGAGGTAAGGAGGAAAAACTGCTCACTGTCTTAGCAAAAGAACTAGGGGACATTCAGTGAAATAGCTAGTGGCAGGTGTCATAGCAAACCAAAGAAGGTATTTATTCACGTAACACCTAGATTAGCTGTGGGACTGTTTACCACAAGATATTGCGGGTGCTAAAACTCAACCTGGGTTCAAACGCAGGCTAGAAAAATCAATGGAAGAAAAATTCCTGTAAGACATGACCAGTAATTCAGCGAGTCCTTGACATTCAAATTTCTGACAGTTTGGAGAATATTCTGGGCAAGTCTTGACTGCTTGCACTGCTCTTTCTTCATTTCTTTTATTGTTCTGTCTTGCACTTCTCTTTGTCCATCACTAATTGCTGTGATCTGGACAGACCTTTCACCTGACCCAGTAGAGCTGTCCCTACATGCATGTGCTTAGCTGAAGCATGGTGAAAGCTAATCCCTACTTCTTTCTCCAGTGCTTATCTTGTATGCAACACTTGACGGCTTCTCACCACAGAATTATTATTATTCCTGTTTCTTTACTACTAGCAAAAAGCTCCTTCTTCTCCTGAAGGTTGGCAGTCTTTTCATATAGCCGGTGTAAAGTGTGTCTTCATGTTAAGGGGTTAAAGAAAAAACTCTGAATTCTCAATGGATTAATTTTAATACTTCCTAATTGTTTCAGTCAATCTCTCTCCCTTGATAAGCTGAGTGTGCATGATCTACTGTTCTTCAGGGCCAAATATTACCTACTTTTCTGAAGTTACCTCAGAGATGACCAGATCAGATGATGCAAAGGTGCAGTTTGCACCTGCAGTTTATGAACTGAATTTTTAAATGTAGCAGAAGACCTTGGGTGGCTCACTTCTGAGACATCTGAAAAGCTTGGGGCTTAAAAACTCTTGGGCACCCATGGTAGAAAAATCACATTTCTTCAGAAACTTGATAAATGCCACTTCTTCCCACCCTAGGTACAGAAACATTAGAAACATTTGAAGAGTTTGCCTCAATAAAATCAGTATATATAGTAACTTCCAGTAAATTTTTTACAGAAAATAAAACATGTGCTACATTAATAGGCTTATTTCCTTTCAAATAAAGTAAAAAGTTGATTATATAATCAGTGATATTTACACATAGTCCAGGGCTCATTGTCATACACAGTGCTAAAGGAAAGAGCTGCCACCTGGTGCCTTGAGTCTCCAAAATAGGGCTCTACTGAGAAGATCTGGATTTCTGAAAATTTTAAGCAAAAAATACAAATAGGGTTTCTTACTAAATATTTCAGAAACTTTCTTATCAAACATCTTGTATGCCAAATATGGTATTTTCAGGCTACTCTACTCAGTACACTAATAATCACCCTAAACCATCATGTTACCCCATCTTATTTTTACATTTTCCTCTGTAATCTCAGACTTCTCAGAAGAAAATCACATTGTCAAACTTGACAGGAAACTGCTGCAAAGACAGAATTATTCTCAGCCTTTCCTGTACACAGAGTGAAGCAATCAGACAGCTATAGCTGTTTATGCACACAGCAATCTTCTGGTTTCCCAGGTGATCTTCATAATATTTGTGTAGTCAAGAGCCTAACAGTAGGTGAGGGCTATTGGGACTATCTTGAACTGGACAGGTGGTCACATCAGCAGCCTTCCCTCTAGAGCTGTTTGTAGGCTCCCTGCTTGCTTCACTGCAGCTGAGCATCATTTAAGTTGCAGTTAATGGCTCCTCAAAGCACCACAGCTGTGGGAGGAAATTCCACTCCTCTTGGCCGGGTGAATGACAGGAGAGCAGGCAAGTAAATATGAAATTAGTAAATGTGATTCCACACCATTAAACCCGCTCCAGACTGCACAAGGGTATCAGATCGGTACAAGTCGGTGGTTGGTCTGGAGCTGGATTCACTGAGATGAAATGAATCTGGAGTAGAGGACTGGTGGAACTAGGCATGTGCTGCTTAAAACCTCATCTTTCAATTCAGTTGCCTCTGAACCTGATGCATCAGCCCTGTGCTACAAGGAGAAAATTTATGCTGAATGAGGAACGGAAAGGCATGCGGTGACTGTATTTCAGCCTGCAGCTGCGTCAGCGTTCATCCCATCACCAGGCCACGGGCTGCACGTTGGACAGAGGCTCCTTGATGAGGAAATTCCAGTGGTTCAGTACTTTCACCTGTGAAACGGTCCAGCACTGGTTCTGGCATACTCTCGCCATCTGCCTGCCGCTATTCACTTTGTGGTTACTCTCCCTCCCTTTTTTAAGTAAACAGAGAATAAGGCCTGAACTAACTGACACTTTGTATGTGAGCTGTGTGAAAGAAAAGGCTCCTTTGGCCCTCTCTCCCCTTCCTCCCTGTGTATTCGCACAGGCCTCCCATAAGAATTCCTGGTAGCAGTTTGGGTGTCTGAAATGTAAAGGTCACTTCTGCAGAAGAATGATACGTAATGCATACATAGCTGTGGTGAAGAGGTTGGGGGTAAACATTTCCAGGCATATGCTGAAATTTCTGCAAGGTTTTTTTTTTTAGTTTTAAATATTTCCACAGTTTAGTCCCTGTCTCATACAGTCATATGCAAGTTTCATCCAACAGTTTTAAATCTGTCTTAAGGTTTCCAACCCCTTTAAAGATGTTTCAAATAATATGCCTGTTTTACAAATAGAAGATCTTCCTAAGACAAAGTCAAACGATTTGTCAAAACTGAAAAGGTCAGCAGCAACAGACCAGGATTAAATTGCAGTAGTGATGACCCTAATTCCACTCAACTATTCATTGTCACCTGTCTCTGTCTATGTGTACTGATGCAATGTGAAGTCCTTCAGCATAAAGGACTGGAGTTTTTACTGAAAATTTAAAGTTGCATGGTAAGGTATGCCTTGCATTACTTACTTAACTCTAAGAGAAAAGAGAAACAGAGGGATAGAAAGAGATAGAGAGAGAAAGAGAGTTAAAGACATCACCGGTCCTGGTTCCAGCATTGGTCCAGCCAGCCGGGGGGGGTGTCTCTGGTTCGTAGGAGCACTCTTCTATATATGCCCCCAAGTGGCACTCATTTTCCCCTTTTATGTTCCCTGTATCTGTACGACCCACCCTACTGCTATGGTAGCAGTTTCATCTCAGGTTTCTCCCCTCCTCAGGTGACGTGTAGCATGATTTGGGTGGAGAGATGAGTGCTATAGTCATATATGTTTAGCATGATCTCTACAATCTTCAGTAGCATACGCAGGGTGTCAACTTTGATATGTATTTCGTGGATAATGAGGCAAAGGTCATTCATTGGACACAATGGCCTCAAAAACAGAGAACTAACAAGCTTCACAAGTTGAGCAGACCCATTTTGTTTTTGTAAGGCTTACTCCCTCAGATGCAACCTGTGTTATTCAGATGAGTTTTTTCCCGCCTGAGTCACACAAGAGATAAGCAAATGTTAGCTTATCAGTTCTTTGAGCAAAGGCCTGCATTCTCCAGACTCTACATTACCCATCCTGCTGCTATAGCTTCATTTCAAGGTACTTGTGAGTGTTTGAGACATTACTCAGAAAGATTTGGAGGGCCTCCTCCCCTTTCATCTCTCACCATCTGTTTTGGGGAGTTTACAAGTCATCCCTTACAGTGACAATTGTACCATTCCATCCAGTGGAGAATACAAATGGCTGTGGGAAAACGCTATCCAAAGCTCTCTGGAGACACAGAAAGATTTCTATTGAGTTCAGCGAGTTTTGGGTGAGACCTTTAAGGATGCAGAAGTAATCAATTAACCAAATACTTAAATTTACTCATATAGGACGGAGCACATCTCCTCCTCTAGAAATGTACTAGACACCAAACAGATCTAAGAGCTTGAGTTCAAACAGGAATAACTGCAGCAATATAAGAAAACCTGCACATATGCCGAAGAAAGAAAATTTTCTACTGGAAGTTCATGTAAATGTGGAATCAGCTGCAAAAATACAGAGTGATTATTGAAATGATGCAATTCCTCCCCTAAAAAAAACGCTTTTGGGCAAAGATTAATTCCGAACTGTTTGAATGTACAGATATTTGCCTGTGTTTCTTCTTAGGCATGTTTCTAAGCAATGGCTTTAAAAACAACTTCTCCAAACCCAGATTAACCATGATGACATATGCTTATATTAACTGAATATGTTATAGCCATTGGCAAACTTGTATGGTAATTATTTCTTCCAGAGAAGGTCATCCTGTATCATCTGCTTTATAATAGAGAGATGCTTATGTAATACAATTATCCAAACCACTTGGATGACACCAGCTAAGTCAGGACCAGGATTTCTTATGAGTCAGTTCTGGATTATTTCTATGCATTATAAAACAAGACTGCTTATCACAAAATGCTTAAATGGTATTGGGAGCAAAGCCCAGCACCCAGGACTTTCTGTCCCACTTAAGCACCCTAACCATGGGGCTACATAGCCACACTCTCCTATTCTCTTTCTTTCCCCATGGATTCTTGCATACTTGGCTTCACTGTGACAACAGGAGGGTGGAAAATTGTCCTTCCAACCTAACTGAAAACCTTGTGTCTGGAGCATTCATATGGCAGATAGAAGCTGTGGGTTTGAACCCTTTTGGTTTGGGAGCCCCTAGAGCTCTGATATCAGCGTCTCTGTGCAATGCTTTTATCACCAGACAACTATATAAACAATGAGTAATGTCACCACCTCCTCTGGCTGTATATTAAAGGATGATGTTAAAATGCTACATGGTTCTTAAATACAGTTATAGGGCTTGTGAAAGAAGTTAAGAGCTTCTGTCCTTTGGATTTTAGGCACCCTATAGGACTGAAACCTGCAACCATCTTCCAAACTTTTTTGCTGGGCTACCAATAAAAAGCTATAACTTCTTTTCACAGGTCACTGAGTAACAAAAAATGGATGTCCTTTGCACTTACTTTTTATAGTAACTTGTGAGTGACAATCTCAAACACTCTGTAAACATTAGTCCCTGAGCATCCAGGGGAACTAACATACATTTTTCTCAATTCACAACAAACAAGCAAGGAAATGCTTAAATGTAGTGCCTAGGAAGCAAAATGCATCAGTTGTCCTAGTGTATATTCTGCCTTGGGGATACCATGGTCCTAAAGTATGCATATATTTTTGTCCTTCATGAATTATTTTAGACTGCATCCATTCTAATTAGGTTCTCAGATAAGACTGTATAGTGAGTTTCTGTCAGTTTTTCCAGTTTCTGAATTTACCCTTTGGCTCAGTGACTGGCTTCCATTTTATGTCTCTGGAGAGTGTAACATATTGCCTGAGTAACTACGCTGTTTTATGTCCTAGGCACTTATCTGCTTCCATTAAACCATGTTGAGATTTAAAATTAACACAAGAGAAGGGAAAACTACTGTGATCCAGATTTTCATCTCAGCTGCTTTGGTATAAATTCAGTGATTAAAATTCTAATGGAATTCTCTTTCCCTTAAGATTTTTGTAAATTCTTAACCATTTCAGCAGTAAACAGTTAAAAGCTGAGATAATTCAGGTTTCATATTTCACCCTTTTGCCAAAACAGACTTAATTGAGAAAAGATGGAAAAAATACTAAAGGAAAGTAATGGCCTGAAACTCTGCTCTTGTCTCTGTCTTACAGAGGCAGAGTTGCAAGATTTGTAATGATGGAGTGGTTGAAGAGTTATTCAAACTGTCATGGAAGCTGAAGGATGATTATTTAGACTTACAGTTGACAGATGACTAAGTAACAGCAACAAAACCACATTGACTGAAAGTAAAACAGTTAAATTAGTTTAAAGGACTTTTACTATACTAATGACATGAGATACTTGGGGTCCCAGCCGGCGCCATGTATTCCACAAAATCTGAGTGCTTTCTTCCAGGTGTTGTCCATCACGTTCATTCATCTTAACCTTTGTTTAATATCCTGTCCATATTTTCTTTCTCTAACTCAAACACTACTAGGCAAAGGTAGTAATTTTGAATTCTGCTTATTCTACACTCGTGTTTTATCGCTACTCTGTTCATGTCAGGGAATGCAAGATCAGAATATTTAAATATTTAAACACAAAAATGTGTGTGGAGTAAAACTGTAAAATCATCACTGATAGAACACTTCAGACAAATAACCTTTTCCAGCGCTAAAGTGACCCTAAAACTTACAGACATTTGGCAAATACTGTTTAGCCTTCCACTGCAGATATTTTCTTGTGAAACTTCTGAACTGTTTCAGTGGTCTCCCCAGTTCATACCCCACATACCTTGAATCCATATGCCTTAGGATTTAGCCACTGGCTTCTCAAAAATGGCTCCTGTAGGTATTCCTATATCCCCTCACTTCTTGTTGAACTGTTAATAAGTGAGAAAGCGTCTTCTGAGGATCCTTGGGGCTATTGACCAATGTATGAATTTTGGGTCCATAAAGCTAAGGGGAGTGTTCACCTCCCAAGAGGTAAAAGCCTCACCAGGAGGCTGTTCTCCTACCAGGCAGATTTTGTTTCATACAAGAGTGAAGGGAATGAAGAAGCTCACTCATATCAGTAAATCCTCCAGGAGACCTACTGCAAATGACAGTAACCTCAATGCTGAAGTAGTAATATTGACGTAACTACAGTAGTCCTAGGACACATAGATCTAAAAGAGGATCAGAGCACAGGAAGAAGTGTTGTCCTTTATTAATCAGCTTGTAGACCTGGAAGATGGACAGCTTTTTGGATTGCGTCTGCTGTCATTTCTTATCACACCTGATGAAATGGACTCGGAACCTGAAAGGAATGGACTACAGTTTGGGGCTTAGCATTATAAGAGTGCAAAAAGATGGCTAAATCTTCACAAAGTGAACCTGATTCATTTTCACAGTCATCTGGAGATCAGATTTAATTACTAACTATATTGCTTCATAACCAACTAATTAACGTGTTTCGGTACATTTGAGAAACTAGTCCCTTTTTTAGTAACACAAGGATTTTACTAGAAACTCTGTTATTAAACTAATGGTCAACACTAAGGAGAGGATCTCAACTATAGTGTTTTTCACAGTTTACATGCTTTAGCAGTGTTATTTACAAAGGTTACATTGCAAAATATATTTATGATTTTTATCACAATATTTATTTGAAGTTCTACATGTTGTCCTAATTTCACTAGATAAGTAGTCCACCATAAGATGTTTGCACCCTTTATAGTTGATATAATTTATTAAATGCTTTTTGATACAAGGCTTTTTAGGTTATGTAGTGGATATGTGCATAGTACATTGCATTTACAAGCTCAGACATACGGTATCAATAAAGAGTGATGGCTCTGACAATTTCCTTTTCTAAATAATGAAACTTTTTTGATTAAGAGCTGGAGATGCCAGGGTAGCCACTCTGTAATCTAACAAACATGTGCACAGATGTTCTTGAACACACGGTCATCAACACATGCCTGTAAACTTACATAACTATAATGTGAATTACCCTTGGAACTAACCCACAAAAGCCTGATCCAAAGTCTATTTAAATCTATAGAAAGATTCCCACTGATTTTTCTTATATTGTGGATGAGCTCCAAGAGGGATGATTACAGATGTTTCTTTGCAGAAGGCAGGTTATCAACTTCTTTAAGAACTGGTGAAATCCTCTCATGGCAAAACTTCCATCGACTTTACTGAGATCAGGATTTTCCCTATGTATGTTTAGACAATCAGCTTTATGTGCTTTTTAATGACCAAGAAGCAATGCTGATAAATCTGGAAATTCCATCATGAATAATTGATCTTCAGCTGCATAAAGTAGCTCTGCCAGTGGACTACAACTGATATTCTTACATGATATTGAGATATTTTAGGCAATGTACACTCATTCTTCATTCAGACATCTATTTTATTCTCAGTCCCTGCTGGGATTCACAGACCAAGTGCTCTTCTGCCTTTTAACATGCAAGCTAATTAATGTCAGTGCTGGTGCCATTAAAAATCGCATGATAGCTAGCATGCTTGCTTAAAGAAGTGGAAACCTTGGTTCAAATCCTTCCTCTGCCCTGTGTGGCCTAAACTTGCATATCCCATGTCCTAGGAAGCTGCCTGGCCTCCTATGAATGGGGATGATATATGATTAAAGCTGTCCTAATTTCTATCAGATGTTTAAGTATTCACTGAATGACTTATGGGAATGTAGGTCTTCCTTCTCACAGCTGAGTGTCCCAGAAGCACAAAACTGGAGATTTATTTAGACATTGGGTAATTTGTTCTCCATTTGCTTTCTTTCTCCCCACCCCAAAATAATTATTAGCTATTCCAGGGAGACCTCAGAAAGAGAGGTTTTTGAGACTTTTCTCACTCTGGCTTAGCAGTTTGAGCACTCCTCCAGGAGACGTGGTTTAAGCGCTCTTGACAGAGGAGAGCTGCAGAATAAGCAGCTACTGTCACTGCCAGATTGAACAATTTGGGTCCCAGCAATGAATGATCTTTGGCTGAAATCAAGCTGTCTCTGGAGTCAATAAGAAATGAGAAGAAATCATGTTGTCCTTCATAATGAAAACAGGCACATAAATTGAAAAGGAGGAACTTCGAGCTAATACTGTTTCGTTTTCTAACTATTCTGCTCCTGCTTACTAATTTACTCTTTTTTGCTATTTTTTAGGCCAAGGCCTTAATGGTTTTTTTTTCTGTAAATTTTATCAGCTGGCTTCTTTTTAAAAAATATAACCTTTTTTTTCTTTTCCTTGCAGGTCCTGTTGCCACCATATGATGATCCTGTGAATGGAGCTGCTAAAGATCCACCACCACCTTATGTGTCAGCATAAGTGAGAGAGCGCTGGGTACCTGGGGAGGATAGCTTTACTCTTCAGACATTGGAGCAATAGTTTGATAATTTCACTTCCAGGATATAACCTCTATGGATTATACATTGCTGTTTTGCTGACATATTGAAACCTAAATTGTATGATTAAAATTCTGTAGATAGTTTTAATAATTTGCTGCAACTACAGTAGTGTTTCAGAAACTAGTGAGCTAGTTTCAGAACAATTCTGGGTAGCGCTAAGGTTACAGTAGTCACTGAGTAGCTTTTTCCACCATGTCTGACATGCAGTGCTAGAGAATATAGAACTTTACATTCTCAATCAGGTTCAGAGTGTAACTTTCTTTTTTTATTTGTAAAACTTCCAAAGCACTACAAATGTGTTTCTCAGATGCCCACTTTCACCTCCAGAATACAGACCAAGTCCAAAAAAGTAACATTCCACTTCATTCCTGTTCTGCAAGAATTTATTAAGTTATTGTGCTATGAAGGATGATGATTGCAAGAAGAAGAATGAGTCTTACATGCTATTCTCATCAACCTGGCTTATGGGACACAAATTTAATTGGGAAGAATAAGTATGGGAAATGAGAGTAGACAAAGCACTCTGTGATGTGTAACAAGCCAGAACCTGTGGTTTACACGGACTCACTTTGTCCCAGCCTGCAACCATTCTAATGCTCAAAAAAAAATTCTTCCCAACTTCGAGTAATTTTCTTTTCCTGCCTACACAAATTTTATTCCCCACGAACTTCACAAATAGTATTTTGAGGTCACAAAATCCTTGCATTTAAAGTCCCATGGTTAGGTGACAAAGCTGTCTCTTTTGCACTCAATATGCAAATGTTTTCCCATTGGAATGTGCCTGTAAATATCGCAATGTTCTGCTGAGTGTGAACTAAATTATGCAGATTCTAAGATGTATGTTCCCAACCTATGGGAAACTTATGCATGTAACTTCCTCGAGCATTAGCAGATATGTTTTCGTGTTTCTCATATACATCAACCTGAGGATTTTAGATTCCTTTTATGACTGAACTGGTTGTACTGAGAATCTTTCTCATGGGACTCATCCATCCATGAATGCTTGTGTGAGGTATTTATTTCTTCCCTAGAAAAGTGCCTCCTGCACATGTAACTTTTTGTTGTTGATGAAGGCTCTACTTTTAATTGTAAAGGAACAGGAAAAGGGAATATAATGTTTGCCTCTACCTCTCATCATTTCCTCTTGTGTTGTCTCCTCTGCATTTGGGATGATTGAACAGGCTGAAGCTGGACTGATATTGCACACCACCCCAGGTAAAGGGCAGTGCACAGCTGAGCCACAGTTTGGAGGGGCACCAGAAGAAACCAGGGTGCCGTCCCTCCTGTGGCTGGGCTGGCATGTGAGTCCACACCCTTCCTAAGGAGGACACCCGTTCTCACCCTTACTGCATTGACTCCATTCTGCAGACTGAAGAAGAGTGGAGGTTTATCCTGCCTTTTTCTGGAAAAGAGCTTTCCAGGGGAATACAGGACCAACAACTTCTTTTCATGGAGGTTGTTACTTCCTTGCAGAGGCCAGGAAAGGAAGGGCCAGGCTCTTTCTGCCTGTCTCTTCAACACCCCTGGGAAAAGGCAGGTCCCTATCTGCTTGTTGGAATTTTACTTCGGGGTTCATCTACTCTGAGATCAAACTAAGCAATGCTTTTGATTGAACCAGTCCTGAAGTCCATCCATTGATCTCTGTCACAGTTCTATTGCTTCCTTCAGAATAACTCCATGTATTATTATCTGATTACAGTTATCTTTGGGAATTAATCTGAATTTGGGGGTTGGGCTGGCTGGCTGGGCTTCTGAGCTTCATTTTGTTTCATTCTTGACAGATTTGTGAAGGATTTTAAACAGTCATCTGTTTGAGAAAAGCTGGTTGTAAATACATCACATCTGTGTATACAAACTTCTCTACAATAAAAAGGTGTTTCCTCAAGACTATGGAAATCATTTTTGCTGGTGTTCCAAGCACAAACATACACAAATTCCTGTCCGATCAATCTGACATGGCAGGATTTTCTCTGTAAAAGGCCTAAAGAACAGTTTTTCAGTCCACTCACCAGTCCATTTGCCAGCTTTCCCTCCATACTGTATAAATGGACAATAGAACAGTAAGTTCTATAATTCATTGTACAACAAAAACAAGAGATAATTCAAGCTTTTAGTTTGTGGGCCAGAACTGCAGGCAGTTTTCCGGGTCTGATGAAGTGTGTAATACAGAACTGGGCTATACTGAGCTACGCCGAAAGCTGGGGCTTCTTTTTCTCCACATCATTATAGGGATAATGTTGTGCTAATTCACATGAAATCTCTGTAGACTTTAGCTCATCTTACTAAAGAATCAAGATTTCTTCACACACACCATACGTGCATAAGTGTGAGTGCATGTGTCCTGCCAGCACTCCTAATACCTTTTGGATTTTGTCCAGTTTGAGTTAAAGAAAGCAGGGATGTTATGGTATCAAAACCATGACATTCCTGCACATACTGTAGATAGACAGCTGGGTAGGAGGGAGCGGATAATGTAATATAAGTTCAACTCTGCTGATGTATCAGAGGATCCACATGGGAGATGATTTCCCTTGCTCCCAAAAAAACCCCAAGATTCTCTGGGTTACTTAAAGAGACACAAACTCCAGCTGAAGGGTTTTTATCCTCAGTTGTTGAACTGATTTTCCATTTCCATGTCTAATCCTGGGGAATTCACTCCACAGCTTTTCTATAATTCATTTTTAATAGTCAGTCATCTGTAACACAGAAACCCATTAATAACCTGGCTTCTTAAATTTCTGTGCTTTGGGAGCTGCTTGCTCCTAACTGCTTTTTTCACTATTCCTTGCATTTTTTCCTTTCTTCCAGATATTAGGAGCATGTGCTTATTCAAATTCTCTCCTGTTTTCTTATCTTAAACTCTAATATAGCAGTTTATTATTAATAGTTTCTAGTAACTTAAGAGTGGAAAGAAAATATTTTCAAGGTATGTTGACATGGAACATCATAAATATGGGGCCAAAACCAGGAAGTAGGAATCTAAACCTTGATAGTACCAGAACTGGAAGTAGATCTTTTGCTGAAATCTTCTAATTTTTTGAAATATCTGTTATAAGGCATTGCAGGCTTCACAAAGCCTACACATGCTAAGGCACAAATCCCATTTCTCTCATCTGTGCCTGATGCTCTTATTGCTGATATAACAATGCAGCTTCCCTTCATTGTACACTCATCCATGCATCGTATTGGAGAAAGCAAAGAGGAATTCATAGTGGTGACCCAAAAGTGTGACACTCGTGCTTGTAAGTACATTAAATTTTCTAAAACAATTATTATCGAACATTATTTTAGGTGTTAGCCTGTCTGTACTTCTTTGGGAAAATCTCTGGTTGGTAAAAACAATCCAGGCTTGATATGTTACAAAAAGCCATATCAGATCAATTTATGGCCAGAGAAAAACTTGGCAAGGAAGCAGAGGGAAAAAAACCTAGTCTGAAACAAATTTCAAATTCTGTGCTTTCAAAATAGTGCATTCCTCACCACTTCCATGTTGGCCAAAGTATAGCAACTAGGAACACCATGGACAGTTTTAACAAATTTTTGCTAGTATCAACAAGCCATCACACTGATGCTTGGAACATGTAAGATGGAAGACTTAGTTACTGGTAAGGGCAGAATGTAGAGAAAAGCAGCATGGGACAGAGCATGGGAGGGGAACATTCATGTATGTCCTTTAAACAGCACAGAGAGACAGATGTCATTGCATTGACAGGGTTCACTGCTACAAACCAGGTTGGCCTATGTGTTCTCTTTCTCCTGGGCTATGGTCAGGAGGAAATATAATTACTCCTGTAACCTGCTACATTAGCTGTTATGCCAGCTCTGTTTCAGACTTTTATCACTGGAGTGGATGATATCTTGGACTTACTTGTTGTAAGGCAAAGACATCTACATATTTATTTTTCTAAACCTAATGGAGTATTGGTTAAATTCCTGTCACACTGTCTAATTTGACAGAAGACTCCAAGCTGCTTCTCTGGAGCTAAGTTACATCTTTAGAAGTGTCTCTCCTTAGAGGTTCTCTCCTTAGAGACTACTCTCCTTAGAAGCTCTCTCCTTAGAGGCTGCTCTCCTTAGAGACCGCTTCTCTGGAGCCAAGTTATATTCTTCCCATTTACAAACCTCTATTAGCTACAGAAATTGCAGTCAGGTACCATGAAAAAGCATTTCTTGCAAAATCGCAGTGCCTATGGCTACGGAGATGTTCCAGCACTATCTCTGTTCTCAGCTCCAAGAAGCCCAAAACAGCAGCTGTAGCTATCTAAAGGGAGGCTTGGCTTTGATAAATCAGGAGTGGAGTTCTTTCAGGGAAGGACTCTGGTATTTGTAAATGATGTCTCCACACCCATGGATTTGACCCAAAATGGTTCTGCAACGTGGCCAGTTTTTCAGCTAAATAGCTCAGCAGGGTGTGGAAGCCAGATCTGTGACCTTCTGCCTGCAGCTTGTGTCTACCTCCAGAAGAACAGGATACTGAAGCAACAGGAATAAAAACCTCATTGTCACTCAGCCAGCAGATATAAAGTTTTTTCAAAGCAAAAAGGCAGGACTACAACTATGTCCTATGCAATAAGCTACAACAGTAGTATATTTTAATGAAGAACTTAAGTGAAATTTAATGCAGTAACTTTTTTTCTTTCAGATTATTCAAACCTTTCAAACAGGAGGGTTTTCAGAAAGTCATGAAAGGTTTGTCCTTTGTAGGCAGAGCTGGACCTAACTAGTTGGTCTCAGCAGAGAGCACAGGGTCACTTGGAAGACCGAACAAACAGCAAGGAGATGCAGCAGGGCTGGCTCTGTGGCATATAGGAGAAGCATGCTATCTAGCAGAGACAGGAGAGCTGTGAAGCTGCTCTGAGAGAGGGAGCTGCAGCACGGTGGAGTTTCTGCAGCCATTTCAGAGGACTTCTGCTTGCTCTTTCAGGTCAACATGACCAGCAATAGCAGGGATGAGCCACACATAGCTTTTTAGCCCAGATCCTGGCATCCATTACAGTACCTAAATGCAACCTGTTAATAACTCTAACAGGTTTCTGTTTTCATATAAACTTTGCCCAAGTATCCAAATACTTCTCAGTTTTTCTGGGGAGGTGAGAGATTTTTTTGAGATTCCTTCTACTTCATCATCAGGAACTCTGAGGAGTTGATCACCTGTAATTTTGAAACTGTTTCCCTTCAAAGTGCCCCACAAGTCTACAGGGCCAGATGGTATCCACCTGAGAGTGCTGAGGGAGCTGGTGGAGGAGCTTGCCAAGCCACTCTCCATCATTTATCAGCGGTCTTGGTCAATGGGACAGGTCCCAGCTGGCTTGCCCATGTGACACCCATCTACAAGAAGGGCCGGAAGGAGGATCCAGGCAACTACAGGCCTGTCAGCCTGACCTCAGTGCCAGGAAAGATCATGGAACGGATCATCCTGAGTGCACTCAAGCAGCATGTGAAGGACAACCAGGGGATCAGGCCCAGCCAACATGGGTTCATGAAAGGCAGGTCCTGTTTGACCAACCTGATCTCCTTTTACGACCAGGTGATCCACCTGGTAGATGAAGGAAAAGCTGTGGATGTTGTCTACTTGGACTTTAGTAACGCCTTTGACACAGTCTCCCACAGCATTCTGCTAGAGAAACTGGCAGCCATGGCTTAGGTGTACTCTTTGCTGGAATAAAAACTGGCTGGATGGCCGACCCAGAGAGTTGTCGTGAATGGCGTTAAATCCAGTTGGTGGCAGGTCTCAAGCGGTGTTCCTCAGGGATCAGTTTTGGGACCAGCCTCCTTTAATATCTTTATTGATGATCTGGACAAGGGGATTGAGTGCAGCCTCAGTAAGTTTGCAGATGACACCAAATTAAGCGGGAATGTTGATCTGCTTGACGGTAGGAAGGCTCTGCAGAGAGATCTGGACAGACTGCATCGATGGGCTGAAGGTTTAACAAGGCCAAGTGCTGGATCCTGCACTTGGGTCACAACAACCCCAGGCAACGCTACAGGCTTGGGGAGGAGTGGCTGGAAAGCTGCCTGGCAGAAAAGGATCTGGGGGTCCTGGTGGACAGCCGGCTGAACATGAGCCAGCAGTGCGCCCAGGTAGCCAAGAAGGCCAATGGCATCTTGGCCTGTATCAAGAATAGTGTGGCCAGCAGGAGCAGGGAAGTGATCATGCCCCTGTACTTAGCACTGGTGAGGCCGCAGCTTGAGTACTGCGTTCAGTTTTGGGTGCCACAGTATAGGAGGGACATTGAGGTGCTGGAGCGTGTCCAGAGAAGGGCAACAAAGCTGGTGAGGGGTCTGGAGAACATGTCTTATGAGGAGCGGCTGAGGGAATTAGGATTGTTTAGTGTGGAGAAGAGAAGGCTGAGGGGAGACCTTACTGCTCTCTACAACTACCTGAAAGGAGGTTGTAGTGAGATGGGAGCTGGTCTCTTCTCCCAAGTAACTAGCGACAGAATAAGAGGAAACAGGTTCAAGTTGCACCAGGGGCGGTTTAGGCTGGACATTAGGAAAAAACGTTTTTCACTGAAAGAGTTATCAAACCTTGGAACAGGCTGCCCAGGGAGGTTGTTGAGTCACCATCCCTAGATGTGTTTAAAAGTCGTGTAGATGTGGTGCTTGGAGACATGGTTTAGTGGCAGACCTGGTAGAGTAGGGTCAATGGTTGGACTAGATGATCTTAAAGGTCTTTTCCAACCTGAATGATTCTGTGATTCTATGATTTCAGGTCCCTTCATGACAGCAGAGTCAAGGACGCAATTAGACACAGAGGTCCAACATTGGTAGACTTATAGCATCAAATCCTCTGAGCACATTTAGTGTCAGGATGAGCAAGGTCTTCTGAAAAGTACAGATAGCATCCTAATAAGACAGATATGTTATACTTTATGGATGGCAGATCTTTTGGGCTCCTCTCTGGGCCAGGGGCAAGCACAAACAAGCATCCTGTCTCTTAGGAGAAAAAGTTGGCTGGACAGGCAATTACTTTTATACTTATATTTTGCAGATCACCAGAACACCAGTTTAAGACTGCTAGATAAATAACAAATTGGTGGGACACTCTGGAAGATTGGTACTATTTATATGAATGCAGTCATTCTTGGCAGTATCAGATGTACTCACCTGAGGGCAGCAAGGGAAATAAAAGTAAAGGAACAAAGGCAAGAGCTGGCAATTAACTACAAATATTTATCTTTTGTGAGTTCATGAATTCTTCTCCCCATAAAATCATTAGAAAATTGGAATGGGTTTCATTTCCTTCAATGCATTAGACCTGAGGATGAAATTAGCTTTATCAGTTGCACAGGCCAGCTTAAATTTCCTGCTATTGTGTGATCCTGCTTCTTTGCTTCTCATAAAAAAAAAGTAACTAAAGAAGTTCAAAATGTGTTTAATGAACCAGACTAGTTGATACAGTAGCTTATGGGGTTTTTTTCTCAAAAAATTATTGAAGTTTGCTTCTTTTTTTAATGCAAACATTTTCCTTTTAAATACAGATATTTAGTAAAAGTATCTGTGGCCATATTTTCATCTTAGGAACTGGCCAGTTTCTGTTTCAAAGATGTATTTTCTTTTTGCTTTTTTTATCTGGTGAATTAGCAACAAAAAAAGCCCAAAGCACAACGTAATACATCATTATCTTTTGGTTGTTTTTTCCTCTCTTTGCAATTCAGTTTGTCAGCCTGGATAAAAAGTTCTGACCCAGTGGTTTGAAAAAATAAAGGCAAAGTATTGTTATGCTGAACAGACACCGTAAACACTCGAGGAGTCTAGAAAAGTAGACCTCCTATGAAAAAGTGAAGCTCAGAAAAACTTGTCTATAACTGTTGTACTCCTATTAGCACTGAGCAACATGACATGTTCCCATAATCGCCGCTCCATGGCTGTGCAGCATCAACATTTAGATGTGAGCTGTATCTAGCCCCTAGAGCGGCCTTATCTGTGGCCTTTATATGAGAGGCTGCATGGGCAGCACAGTCCCGGTTGAGCTGGGACCAGTTCATTTTGCATGAGCAGCCTGAGGATGAGCTACAAAAAGGGGTGTCTGAGGAAAGGAGGGAGGCAAATGTTTGCGGAAGTATGGCTTTGCCTCATTATGAGACTAGACAGTCACAAGCTGGGAAAGTTCTGAGATGTGATCCCTGATCATATGTTTGTGATGTCTACATACACCCAACATACAATGTCTTTCCTGGACATTTTTTAGTTCCTAACTAGTGTTCCTGCATTATACTTATCACAAATAGCAAAGTAGATAATTGATTCTTCTTTGCTTTTGAAACAAAAAGAGTTTATTCATCTTATTGTGAGCACAACTTTTCCCTTTGGGTTGGATTCAGTGGCAGTATTAGCAGTATCCTTTTACTACCAAACCACATTTAACTCAGCTACAAACTGTACCAAGGTTACTACAGATTTTCTTTGGCATCTCATACTTTTTCTTTTACTGCAGTTTTTCTTTGATGCCTTTTTCTGTGAAATACCATCTTACATTTGGATGGATTTTCCAGATATTTGAGGAGGGTTGAGGACTTTTTTTTAAACATTACTAGGAACATATAAAATTAAGATATATCTACAACCATATAGTAGTATTTTCAAGAAGTCTTTCATCCTTCATCCTTTCCCTACAACTTCTTTTTGAAGTTTCTTCCTCTTCAGTCTTTAAAAGCGCTGCGACCTGGTGCTGAGCCAAAACATTGGCAAATGCCACCACCAATAGTGCTAATCAAAAAGCATGTTGTGGAGAGTTCACAAATCAGAATTTTTAGACTTCAAGTAAAACAGGAGATTCATCATACAGGGCTTTAACTTAGATAGCCTGAACCCTATCCCTGGGGATATTTTTTTAGGTGACTTCCTACCTAAATTTTTCTGTAATTCTGTCATTTAGTGCATTATACAGCAAACTGATAATAGAACACAGGACTGCTCAGAGAAACTGACTGTGTCAAACTATCCTTTTTTCTTTTTTAAATGGGGCCATGAAATGGATCAATATGGGATTGAGTGTAAACATTATACACTTGGAAATTTCTTAGACACTTAACCTGACACAACACAATACTTGACTAGGGAACTAGAATGATACAGCAACAGCACTGCACATATGAAATAGATTGCAAAACAGATGATAAATCTCAGCTGTATGTGAGCAAAGAATTCTCAGTAAGTGAGCGTGTTTCAAGAGAAATTCTGCAAGGATCAGTTTTTGATTCCATGGTGCTTAAAATTCTTCATCCATGACTTTAAAGAAAGCACAAATCATCACTAAAAATGAAAAAAAAAAAAAAATTGTATTTTGCCTATACCTTAAATCTGTGAGAAATTCAAGCAGAATGTTTAAAAAAACTTGGAGTGGATTAGCTAAGAGCTGAAAGAACCATTAGAGAGTTGGAAAATATGCCATCAAGCGAAAAACTCAGGAAATGCAATGCCTTTTATAACTCAGATTTAGGAGGTGACTTAAGGACACCATATAAGTAAGTACATAGGGGACAAAACTTTAATAAAAGGTGTCCTCAATGCAGCCAACAGTACTGTAACAGCACCTAAGGAGAGAAGCCTGCAGCTAGAAAAATCAGACTAGAAACAAGCTGGTCTTCTGCTATCCTACATCTACGTCCTTCATATTTGATAATATTTTATACAGAATTTTTTTTCCTCAGCAATTTTTTGAGTAATAAAGGAACATTTTTGTAAAACAATTCATAAATTAATTCAGGAATGAATTAATTCAGGGAAATTCTGTATCTTTTGGTACGTAGAAGGCTCAAAAAATAACTTGCATGTTTAATTCCAAACCTGGTATCTAGACAACATATTCAATGACTGCCCAACCTTACAAATGCTTCAACTTGCTCGATGTTTCATCGCTCCCTTGGTGCCTGCAGTTCTGCATTGTGCACCAGGTTTTCTGCAGCCTGTGAGCCTGGCATTCACCTAGGCCCTGAGGGGATCTGGTAAGGTAAAACACCTGAGAACACACCACCAGTTCGGACAGGGCTGAGCAGGCTGGTGCCCAGCTCACGCACAAGCTCCCTGAAGCCGTACAGCCACCTGAGCGTGCTCTTAAAACACCCGGCACAAACCAGCAGAAATCTGCTCCTCGCAAAATGCAGAGATGGCTCCTGGTGTCTTTTGCAGGACAGTCCGTGGTACAGGCATGGCTTGGCTGTTGCTAACTGCTGTTTGCACAGAGGCTTGGAGCATCTGCCCTGGAAGTGTGCCCAAGAGCGAGCACAGGGTGACCAGCACAAGGACTCGTGGAGAGTCAGGCAGACCTGCCGCCCTTTCTCGGCTCCCAGGGTCCTCTACACAGCCCTGGCAGCAAGGACCAGACTTCTTGTCTTATGGGTGTTGGAACAGGATTGGCAACAAAGGGAATTATCATCTACATTTCCTTATGCACTTCATGAAGCACCAAGTTTTCCCAGGGGCACTGCCACAAACCTAGGTGTTGCAGGGCCAAAGTTTCAGGAGTCAAATATTTTTTAAGGCGATGATTTTTTAAAGAAACCACCAAAACCTCTTGTCATGGTTCAACCCCAGCCAGCAACTAAGTACCATGCAGCCACTTGCTCACTCCCCCCCGGCAAGATGGGGGAGAGAATTGGAAGAGTAAAAGTGAGAAAGCTTGTGGGTTGAAATAAAGACAGTTCAATAGGTAAAGCAAAAGCCATGCATGCAAGCAAAACAAGGAATTCATTCACTGCTTCCCATCGGCAGGCAGGTGTTCAGCCATCTCCAGGAAAGCAGGGCTCCATCACACGTAATGGTTACTTGGGAAAACAAATGCCATCACCCTGAATGTCTCCGCTTCCTTATTCTTCCCTAGCTTTATATTGCTGAGCATGACATCATATGGTATGGAATATCCCTTTGGTCAGCTGCAGTCAGCTGGCCCGGCTGTGTGCCTTCCCAACTTCTTGTGCACCTCCAGCCTACTCGCTGGCGGGGCGGTGTGAGGAGCAGAAAAGGCCTTGACCCTGTGTAAGCACTGCGCAGCAATAACAAAAACATCCCTGTATTATCAACACTGTTTCCATCACAGATCCAAAACATACCCCTATACTAGCTACTATGAAGAAAATGAACTCTATCCCAGCCAAAACCATCACACTTCTGAACACATGATTAACGCGAAGACCACGAGTAATCTCCTTTAAACCTAAATTCAGTACAGACTTTGGTGCCTCCTATTATCTCCTCAAGATGGTTCATGAGTCAGACTTAGCTCGAGGTCAGCATCATAGCTATACTATAGCCAAAAGAAAAGATGCTTCCAGTATGCAATATTTAATCAACACCAAACTGGTTCATAGTAGCCAGAGTTCTCTGTATTAATTCATATACATTACCGTAATAGCCTTTAAACGGAATATATTTCAGCTGGGTCATTCAGAGGCAGGCAAGTTTTAGTAATCATATTTTTTGTATTAATTTTTTTTAAATACAGTCCAGCGTATGTGTTTAAGTACTGTGTTTTTGTTGATACCTGCTACGAGGCAGTCTGCTTCCTTTTTAAAGTAGTAATATTGTCAACTAATTTCATTAAAGATTAAATCAGGCTAAATCTCAAGTCAGGAGCCGCAGCAATGACAGATTGGTCAGCCAGGTATTTCTGCTGCAAATGATACCACAAAAGCACCCAGGGCTGGCTGGATTGGCTACCATTTGGTTGCTTGGCATCTGAATCACCAAAATTTAATGTTGATGTAATTTTCTTTTTTTAATCTTTGATCTACATATTTCCATATGAACACCATTAGGTCAAGAGCCAGAGTGCTTGGATTCTGCCAAAGTTGTAGTTCGGATGAAATTTGGGTGCTCATTTTGAGCACAACACAGACATTACCTAAGATTTAGATTTAGAGCTAGCACCTTGCATGTTTTCTGGATCATGTAAGATCTAAGTTCAGCTCCTGGTGTATGTGATCTCAATTTTGTTCCAAGAACTGAGTAAAAAACCATTGTTTTGGATTTTGAAGAAAAGGAGAGTTGAATTTAAGCATGGCATGGCTTAAATTACCAAGTGAAATGCTGAAAATGCCATTTTACTGTCCCTATGTTGAAAGTTACAGCAAAAGTAAAGCCTGTGAATATACTTGGCAGAGTGGTAATCCTGGGACAATTTTTCAGCTAGTTAAAGTAGGTGAGTGCTGTCCACAGATGAATTCAGTACGTATTTTATCAACAGCATATAACTTCATTGAGCCCCACCTCTGATGATATTATATATCTTTTTTTTTTTTTCACCAGTAAATATTGTCCAGTCTGGACAGTAATCATAAGATACCACACAATTCTTCTGAGGAAAATGAAGAGATGAGGTAATGTATATATAAGGCAAATGCTTGCTTTTCAAGTACCAGCTGCAAGAATTCTCATTTTCTTCTTCCAAAATATTTTAGAGTCACATGGAGATTTCAGGACAATTGCAGTAGGAAAAACTTTATTAATTGCAACACCTGGGCTTCAATAAGCAAAACTTTTGTCTTTTGCTCAGTTCTCTGAGCCACTGCAGGTGACTTTAGCTGCCCTCCCTGGCAACCAGAAAGGTAACCAGAAAGACCACTGCAGTGTTCTGCAGTGGTACACAGACAGCAAAGCAGAAAGGGCTGAACTGAGGCTGTATATTGTCTGACCATGCACACCAGTGACTTATTTGCCTTTTTCAGATGCCATAAGAATATGAAGTGATTCTTAGAATTAAGCACAGAGCCAGCCAAGATCCTAATCCTCAAACATCTGGAACTAAAACACAGCAAAATCAACATAGAAGTGTGGGAGAAGAGGAAGTGCACGTTCTTTACCAATTCATAGCCCTTCAAACCCTTTGATCCATTTCAGTTCCCCTGGTTTTATATATAAATATATATAATGAAGTTCACAAACCATGAACAGAACCATGCAATTCATGCATCCATCA
Source organism: Burhinus oedicnemus (assembly GCA_008921705.1). Taxonomy (NCBI): domain Eukaryota; kingdom Metazoa; phylum Chordata; class Aves; order Charadriiformes; family Burhinidae; genus Burhinus; species Burhinus oedicnemus. Next base: position 442,166 of record VFFE01006968.1, on the reverse strand, counting down.
CTAACACTCAGGTGAGTCCCTTTTACCACAAGTGAGAAGTAAATACTTTGTCATTATATCTGTGTTCGAATCTTTACTAAATTTTTTTTTCACCAGCAGTATGCTCCTGGAATCATGGAAAGTGTCATCTGAATGGAAAGGATCCAGGTAAGAAAACAGTATGGGTTTCCAAAACATATCTCTCTCCATTTCTTTTTAGAAACTGTATAATGTACTGTGTACAAATTAGAATCATGTAAGTGTCAAGGAGGTTAGCTAACTATAACTATGGAAGAGATGCTCAAAACAGCAAAGAAAAGAAGTTAAGCACACACCTGAAGTAGAAAGGGCTTGTGGACATAGCAAAAGGATAACATTTTTGAGGGGATGATGAGGTATAGCATATTATCTATCTGCTTCTTCAGGAAAACAGATTAGATATAGCCTTGAACCCTATATCCGTATCTTTTATTTAAGTGATTTTAAGTGATAACAATGGAGAATCATAAAGTAATTGACAACTACTGACCAACTGTAACAAACCTGCTCTACACGACAGTAGTTTTAACCACAACAGACATCTAAGCCAAAAAAAAAGATATCTGTCTTTTCTTTATTTAGGAAGAGTAGTACAGAAAGAAAAGATTGATAGTTTTACTTCGAAGCGATTGTAGAAATTTGAAAATCCTGCTGTAACTAGAAGGAAGTTGCATTGTATGTTTTTTAAGATACCAAGTACCTGCTGAGCCAGCACTTGAGTCGTCAGTGGAGACAGCTTTTTTCAGTGAGCACTGGGCCCAGGAAAGGGCATCTCTTCTAATTACATGACTGAGGATCATGCCTCCGTTGAGAGACTCCAATTTGCATATGCATTGGAAACTGTACTTGATTAATTGCAGTGCAGCGTGACTTATCACGGAATCATGGAATTTTCAGAGTTGGAAGGGACCTCTAGAGATCATCTAGTAAACCGTATGAGTTAATATTACATGTATATCATAACATTTCCAATCGTAAGTCTGTCAGATATAAACTTTTGAAGTGATTTTAAAAATATGGCTTGATTTCTCTATAGACTAATAAAGACACTTGATAGTACAACAGCTTTATGATCTTGTTTATAAGCATTTCAAACCTTGCATGTCAATAAATAAATAGCTGAATTCCTCCACTGGCAAAAGCCATAGACTTTTTATTGCATTAACAACTATTTTTATGTATTTATTTCAAACATTTTTACTAAGGTATAAATATTTTCTTGTTTTCAACAGAAACTAACAAAATTCTATCTAGGCCTTTGAGAAACTCTCTTGCTTCTGCTTGTCTACCCAATGCTAAAAATTTTGCTATCTGTATTTTATTACAGCCAACACAGACAAAGGCAGAATAATAAGCAAGAGCAGCAGCAACTACAAGCAAGGGAGACATGAACCTTAAAACACATTCACGTCAAGGGGAGCAGACAATTTCCATCCTAAATGACAGCACAGGTATGATACCAAATTTTCTTAACAATTGGATTGAGTCAGAAATGGTGCCCAATGAAAAGCTATTAATACCTTAGAGCAACTTGATTTGTACAACTGGAAGTGTTCAAGGCCAGGTTGGATGAGGCTTTGAACAATATGGTCTAGTAGGAGGTGTCCCTGCCCATGGCAGGGGGGTTGGAACTAGATGATCTTTAAGGTCCCTTCCAACCTAAACCATTCTATGATTCTATGAAATGTCATCTCAGCTTTTATTCTGATCCAAGTAGTACTAAAGACTTCAGAACAAATTCTGAAGCAAAGAATAATTAAAGATGTTGCAAAATGTGAACAAGTGATAAATGCAGGATTAGTTTCCCAGCATTAGGTTGTGCTCATCTAACCTGCCTTTTTTAGGCAAAGGAAATGCAGTAGATCTAATCTGCCTGCACTTCAGAAAACCATTGCCACAGGGGAAATTACTAATTGAAATAAGAACTAGGAGAAGGACTGTGAGCTAAGTATGGACCTAGCTCATGGCAGTAGGAAAATGGGATGAGGGAGTGTTCAAAGGGGAAAATTAGAGAAAAAGTTATTAGCGATTACTAAAAGATCAGTTTGGGAATCTTATTTATCATTCAACTTTTTCATTCATGAAATTGGCAGGCAAAAGTGGAAGTTTTCTGATAAAACATAGGAGAGTCGATTGGCATTGTAAATGTAAAGGAGAAGGAGGATCTCATTTGGAAAGAACTGAATGATCTTAAGAATGAAAGAACTAGAAGAGAGATGAAATACCATAGTATAAAATGAAAGGTCATGTATTAGGTAGGATTTAGAATCATAGAATCATAGAATGGTTTAGATTGGAAGGGACCTTAAAGATCATTGAGTTCCAACCCCCCTGCCATGGGCAGGAACATCTTTCACTAGACCATATTGTTCAAAGCCCCATCCAACCTGGCCTTGAACACTTCCAGGGATGGGGCCTCCACAACTTCCCTGGGCAACCTGTTCCAGCGCCTCACCAACCTCATAGTGAAAAATTTCTTCCTAATATCTATTCTAAATCTACCGTCTCCCAGTTTGAGGCCATTACCCCTTGTCATATCACTACATGCCCTTATAAAGAGTCCCTCTCCAGCTTTCTTGTAGGCCCCCTTCAGATACTGGAAAACTGCTATAAGGTCTCCCCAGAGTCTTCTCTTCTCCAGGCTGAACAACCCCAACTCTCTCAGCCTGTCCTCATAGCAGAGGTGCTCTAATCCTCTGATCATCTTCGTGGCCCTCCTCTGGACCCTCTCCAACAGGTCCATGTCCTTCTTATGTTGGGGGCTCCAGAGCTGGACACAGTATTCCAGGTTGGGTCTCATGAGAGCAGAGTAGAGGGGCAGAATCACCTCCCTTGACCTGCTGGTGAATTTATCCACTGGCAAACAGATGCAGATGCATATATAAACTGAACACAAAGATGACCATCAGCCATCAATGGTAATGTGGCCACTGAAAATGATAATGAAATCCTAGACCACATCTGGCAAAGTATTTTCAGTAAATAGAAATGTTCTGGTGAGAGCTCGTATGGTGTATCATGTTCAGTTCTGCCACACGCACCCACAGGAACCAGCTCAGCATATATATAGCGATAACTTGCTTGTTGAGCAAAACAAGAGTGAAAGTTGAAAGAAAAAATGATTGCTGTCGCTAGATACACTAGCTAGACAAGCCTTGGAGAAGAAAAAGAGCTGCTTAGGTTGAAAGACAATGTTGGTACTAGAAAACAAGTATAAAATGGCCATAAATACATTTAGGCTGGAAAATAGTAGGAAGTGTCTAACTACCAGGAAGGTCTGAAACAGTCCTCTAACAGCAGGAGGAAAAGCAATTCACTGATTTGCTTTTTTTATTAAAAGCTGTTTTACTAAAACACCCGCTTTTAAGATGGAATGTACTTTCTGAAATGTGTTTTTTTATGTTATGTGGTTGCCTGTGATAATTCAAAAGCAGCCTACATCACTGGGAGTTTCTTCCAGACTGAGAACTATCCTTCCAGGCACTGAGAGAAGCCAGAAAAGGAAAGAGGACACTCAGAAAGCCTCTGCTATCCAGTTAGCAATCTTCAAGAAACTTAATAATTGCCTGCAGATCAAAGCATGGCTTGATAGAAGCCTCCAGTTTTTTCTAACTTAACTTCTTCCAGATTTGCTCTACTCATCCTCCCAAACGTTGACAGACAGAACAATGTCTCTCCCAAATCAAAAAGAAGTCGCACCATGCGAGTGGAAGACAGAAGCTTATCATTTGAGGAAGGACAAGGGGCGAAGAGACAGTGGGGCTCTGTAATGTGGGGAATACACAGAATTTCTCGTATGGTATTAAATAAATAGCAAAGTTGATTAATAAAGTCAAATAAAAATTCCCCCATCTTCTAAGCTGTCTGTTATGAAACTCACTGCCATCGTACCCCATCCTCCACTCTCCAGCTGGGATACCTTCCGTGTGTTCAACCTGCCAACAGCAGCAGGCTGCACGGCCTCTGGGAAGAGCTGGTATTGGAATTTCTTATGCATAAGTTGGAGCTGAAGCTGCCAAGCTCAGCCTCTGGGCGCCCACATCACCTTCTCACCACTATACTTTCTCTCCTGTCTTTTGTCTTCCTCTGGCAACTCAGCTGGTGTCTCAAGCCACAGCACAGTAAAATGTTAAGGGGTACAGATTCTGTATTTTGAGATGATGGAGCATTAATTGGGACTGTGGCTGGGGCCTCATCCTATGCTACATTACAAAGGATGAAACAGAACGGTCGAACTGTTCTGCACTTGGATCTGCTGGTTTTGCTATAATGTCTACCAGTGTTCAGCTGCCTTTTTAATTTTTTCCTTTCCTCTAGCTACAGGAGAGGTTCGGGAGCCCCTGGTCAGAATGAAAGACAGGGTGAATCCGGACCCTTTCAGTTTGAGATTTGCTTGCCACTTTTGCCCCCCTTTTGAGGGATTACATTTTGTACACCCATCTCACAGGCAATTAATTGTGCCATACAAAACTCACCCAAATTATCTCTGCTGATTTCCAAAGTTTGCTCACCATGCCAGCAGCTCTGGGGGGTACAAATGTCCTCTCTCGGACCCCGCTGGCACCTGATGTACCAGAATTGGCAGGGCTTGGCGATTTATGCCTTTCCTGTTGGACGTGACAGTGAGCCTGGCTCACCTCTGCGTTTGGAATGGCTCTCGCTGTTGTTTTTTTCCCAGGAAACAGAAATAGCAATTGCTTTGGAGCAAAGCAGGAATTTTATTTTTTCTTTTGCATACGTAATAAAACTGTAAGTGTCGATATGAACCCCACACTCAGCTTCTTCCACCCGCACTACTGACTGCGCCGCAGCCGTGACAGCCGTGAAGTGACCGGTCCCCTCTACCTGGCCCGTTATTTCCCGCCTCCGGCAGCGTTTTCCCCGAGGGAGGCTCCCACAGGCTGGCCGCGGTGACAGACACCCGCGTGATTCACCCGGGACTGTTTGCCTTGGCCCGGCAGGTCCTTCGCGCGGGGAATGGGATTTCCATTCCCCGACGTTTCCCTTGGTCGGCTTCCCTGGAAGGGTGCACGGGCCGGGCCAGGTTGCTGCCGGCCCGGCGCTGAGCCGCCAGACCAAAACCACCCCGCTTTCCTCTAGCGGGGGCCCCGCGGCCCCCTCCTGCGGGGACAGCCCCCTCGGCCGGGGCAGGCACTCCTCCTCGGGGCGGCAGGAGCTCCCCTCTCCGCTCCTTCGCAGCGCAGGGCCAGGTCTGACAGGGAGGAACCGGCGGCGGGGCCGAGGTGCGCGGCGGGCGCGGGGCGGCGGGGCCGAGACGGGGCCACCGCAGTCGGGAGCCCGGAGGGTCGGGAGGGAGCGGGGCCGGCAGCCCGTGTGCCTGGCGGGGCTGACGGGAGGGAGCGGGTCTCGCGTCCCTCGGGAGCAGGCGGGAAGGCGTGGGGCCGACGGCCCGTGTCCCGTGAGGGCCGTCGATCCCGTTTCCTCCCTCGCGGCAGGCGGGAGGGAGCGGGAGGACAGCCCGCGTCCCTCACACGGGGCAGGCGGGAAGGAGCGGGATGCCCGTCCCTCACACAGGGCAAGTGGCAGGGAGCGGGGCGACCGCCCGTGTCCCTTCACGGGGCAGGCGGGAAAGAGCGGGACCGCGTCCTGACGGCGGAGGCGGATGAGGAGAGAGGGGCTCGGCCACCCGCGGCTGCCTCCCAGGGCCGCACAGGGAAGAACTGGCTCTGGAGGTCTGGGTGCCTAGCGGGACCCCCCCTTTCCCTCCCCTCAGTACGGCTGAGCTTGTCTACGGCCGCTCGGGGACGGGGCTGGCGGGAGGTGGCAGCTCCCCTCAGCCCGCGGCGCTCCCGGAGGGGCGGGAGAGGGAGCGCCGTCCGGGGCCGCGCCGGGGGGGAGGAGGCTCTCCCGCGCTCGCTCCCGGCCGCCGCCGCTGCCCGCCGCCGAGCGGAGCAGCCCCGCCAGCCCCTCAGGTAAGCCCGGCTCTGCCGCCCGCGCTGCCCTGGCTCGCCTCGCCTCTCCCGCCCTGCGGTGACCCCTGCCCCGGGGCACCGGCTCGGCGGAGGGACAGTCCTGCCCCACGACAGCGGTGCCTCGGGGTCCCCTACGGGTGGGGGGCGGCCGGGGAGGGCCCCGAGAGCGGCGGGGGCTGCAGCGCGGGCGGCAGGGGCCTGGTGGGAAGCGGGAGGCCGAGGCAAGGGGCCGCGGCGGGGACCGGGGCTGGGTTAGATGCTCGCTTGCTGGGTCCTGCCTGGAGTGGTTTTCTGTGGAGTGGTTTTCTGTCTGTTTCAGCCGCAGGAGAAACGTTTCCCTTTCCTTTGGACTGCATGGGGCTGAGCAAACTCCCCATATGTCCTCTTCCTTTTCAACCGTGTATTATGCTGTAAGGAAAATCCCCACTGTATTTTAAAATCAGTGCAGAGTTGGAGTGAAACTTTACCTAGAAACATTTGGTAGTGAGTAGCCTGCAGGTGTCTTTACCAGCTTCCAGCAGGACAGGATGTGGCTTACCCCCCTGCAGCAGGTACAGCCCTGCAGGTAGCTCTGCACTGGAGCAGTCACCTCTGACATGCAGCGTGGGAGCTGCCCGGGCTCCCCAAGAGCAGTGCATCTGCTGGAGACGGAAGGAGTGGAGAACTGTTTGCTGCATGTAATATACTTACCTTGGAAACTCAACCTAGATGGTGCTCTTTAATCTTACAAAAATTGTTGTGGCATCCTTAATGACCACGTATTCCTGTTTCAGAAGACGGTTCTTTCCATGTCAGACTGGCCGCTCTCACTGCTTAACTGTGGGTTAGTGCTGACTGAGAGGGAAGAATGCAACCTACTGATTTATGTAATACTTCCTAAATGCTGGGGTTTTCTTTTGGGGCCATCATTCAAGGGGTGAATGATCCTGACTGAGATCTGAAAAGGTGACATGCTGTGTTACGTGTTATAGCTGTGCTACTGTCAGGCAGCTGACGACTTCAGAAGAAATTATCATACTGAATCCCATCATGAATTCTCCTTAAATCAAGAGCTTAATAAAATACATATATGGCTTTTCCATAAAATCCTACAAAATCTACGAAATAATTTTTGAATTATACACTTTTCATATAGATGTATCAGCTTTAAGCACTGGGTTTTTAAAAACTTTTCCTCATGTACTGTATATCAATATCATTATAACTATATTCATCAATTTAAATTTGATTTATTTTATATCTTAAGAAAATGTAGCACTCAGTTACAGAAGGCTGCAGCTAAGATCCTCAATCTTGCACTCAATATTCACACCTAATTACTTTATGTGAGTCTTTCCATTGACTTCGTAGGGATTTCTCACAAACAAAAAAATGCATGCTCTACTACTTACGAGCTGGGACCCTGGGACCCAGCTGTAATACTAAAAGATGTTTTAGTCAGTCCAGGCAAACTAGGGAAAGGCTAATCAGATCTAAACATTCTCCCATGACTTATAAACTCTCTCCATGGGAGAGTAAAACACTAAGCACTGCTATTTAATTATAATCTGAACATCATTAACAAGCTCCTTTTATATAGCGTACTCATTGTTAGATTGTATTTTCATTACAAGCAAGGAGTATTTGGAATGGAGTGGTTTTAATCCCCAAATTACTGTTTTACACTGGTGCTGGTACTGGGGTCAGTGTGGATTTGCAAATAAGTTTCAGAACTACTGTATTCTTTTTTCTAAAAAAAAAAAAAAGCCTTTCTGCTTGCAATTAACAGTCTGTTACGGTTTATGACTGTACTTCACAGAGACAAAACTAAGCAGCCCACATATGTATTATATGTCATATAATATATACTTTTATATAAATACCTACTCTTCATGGTAAAAATGATGTTTCTCAGTTTTCCTGTGCTACTCTTCTGGGAACTTTGTGGAAATTCTGATGTCTAGATCAGATTCGGAACCAAAAAGTGCAAATGAGTCTTCCCCAAAAGAACAAGATAATGAAAAGGTCTATTGTTCAAGTGGCAACTGAAGAAAATCATAACATGGAGACTGATGCTGTCATAAAATAAGAATTCCCACTGCTAAAGCTTGCTGTCTAACCACTGGAAACTATGCAGAGTAAACTATACTATGGGTGCACTGTTCTACAACATCACCGTTAACTTTTATATGGCAAGTTTCTGAAATTACTGAAATGGTCGTCAGCTTCAACTCTGAGCAGGGGTTGGACCTGGTAACCTACAGAGGTCCTTTCTGACCTAAATTATTCTATGATTTAGTAGTTATTAGTTTTACAACAGTGATACCAGGAAGTCTATATGTGATTTAGGTGAATGACTTAAAAATAACTAATAGATCCCTTGATGTTCTTTATTTCATTAGAGTTGTAGAAAATTAAATTATACATGTAGCACATATACTCTGAGTCCTTTAGATAAGAGTCCATTGTGTAAAAGTCCTGCCATGATATTTACACCTCACAATAAAATTTAATGCTGATCTTTGCTCTTTCCAGTACGCTGTATGTTTTGATGTGTATACTTATCAAGACATGCATATGCTTATCTGACCTCTGTGCTTGGATAGGCTGTTCTTCCCCCATCCCCAAGGCTCTTCTGACGGCTTCCAGAATATGATTGCCCTCCTGTATCCTGTAGCACCTTCAGCTACACTCTGCGTACGGGTACTCACGTACAGTGTTGAGTTTGTGGGAATCTTTGGCTGACTATCAAATGTAATTTCTCTTCCCTCCTAGGAACTGCTCTGTAATGCATTTTTGGGTCTTCCCTTTACTGTTTCAAGATGTAAGTTAATATAGTCCACTGTCAGGTTTGATTTTATCAGTCCAGGATACAACTCAGCTGTGGGCATTTGTAGCAGCAGTCAGAACAATTAGGTACTGATGGAGTTTTCAGCTGCAGCCCAATTGCTATGCAAGGCAGGGGGGATCTCTCAGTACAGAGACCACTGGAATATCCTTTCAGCTGCTGAGGTAGGGACATGCGCTAGACGAGGAGGACCATATGAAAGCATAGGAAACAAATATGAATCTGTGGTTGTCGTCCTGTCCCCATCACTATGCAGACATGTCTGGATAAGGCAGATTGCCATCGCATGCTAGGATCATGCCCTTCTGCAGATGCAAACCAAGGATGTATAGCCCTTAAAACTTCTTGTCAGGAAGCCTTGTCCTTCATGGACCCATGCAAAGAATTTGTCCCAGTCTCATTGTGCTGGAGTACACAACTTCTGGTCCTAAGCCCACTGCAGCTTTGGGTTATTCTTACTGTTTGGACACACTTTATTTTAGGCTGATAAAGAACTGTTTCATGTTGCCTGGTCAGTGGTTAGTTTTGTTGTTGTGGTTGCTTGCTGTGCTGTTATGAAAGCTCTTTGCATTTTGGTTGTCTGCCTCAGAATACACCCCAGTTACTAACTGACTTCTAGATAATTGGTTTCCCAGATTCATCTGATACTACTGACAGGCTGAATAGTCAAAGTTAGCCTCTTAAAAGGAGCTAATGAATGTGTTAACAAGGGAATACAGCTCTGCTGCTTTGCAGGACTTAGTGCAGTGGTGAGTGGGTTTCTGAGTGCACACAGTGCCTGCCATCAGGGTTGGGGGGCAGATGAGGAATTTAGAAACTTAGAGTGCCTGCAACCTTGTTTCTTCTTAATGATTTAACCATATCAGTGAGATGCAGTTGATGACCATGATTTTAAGGGTATTCTTCCTGTCTTCTGTTGCTGAGCCTAGTGAAGGCCTCCTTGTGCAAAAAGGAGTTACAGAAAATCCAGTGCATCATTTGGTGGAACAGGATGACAGTAGAATGCTCCTTTTAAGGACGAAGGCAAGATGGTGCTTCTTGATGATGTGGTCAATATTCTCCTGATTGTGGCCAGCATCTCCCACACAACACCTGCATAGCTAGGGACAGATATTTTACAATATGAGACTTTACAGGACTATATAGATATTTTTCAGAACTGGAAAATGCCCATGTCAGCAGTCTGATCCAGAAAGGTAGGGGAAATTATTAATACTGTATGTCCTGACACCCATGCCACACACAGTGATTTTAATGAGTAATGGACTAGTAATACCTGTGCTGGTTTGCGGATAGCAAAATACCTTGGAACATGTTGTAACTGATAGTTAACAGGGCTTTACAGTGCCTGCTGTCCTTGATTTTTTTTTTTTTTAATTTCTGAGATGACGGGATTAAGAATGAGATATTTTGTAGTTCAATAAGAGTTCACTGGTTTTCAAGTAACTCATGGTGCGTGCTAATTGGGGGACATGGACTCTGATTTTATTGACTTACATAGGTCGCTTGCAATTTCTTTAACTTCAGTAAAAGCTTTTGATTTAATCGCAATTTCCTGCTATCTTAAAAATGTGTAGATAATGAGTGCTGAAAGAACTTCAGAATGTTTTCCCTTTTATGCACTTACGTTCTTTATAACTTAAAAACACTGAAGTTAGATCTGCTGGCAGCTTAATGGAAGTAAATGGCTGTCTCTTTTAACTATCAAACAAGGAAAGCTGAAGGCAGCCTCTATAGTGGTAATAACTGCTGCCTGTGGTGCTTTTTTTGTCTTCCTTTTCCTTCCCATCTATGATGAGAACTTATATAGGGTTCAAGAGAGGGGATATTATCTGCAGTTACTAAAGGTGTTGATGTTCCAGGAAACTGCTGAGAATTCCCCCTTCTGTGGTTGTGCCAGTTCTGGTGGCAGCTGGAGAAGGTGGAGACGAATGGGCTTGTGGAGTTCATGTTTCTGATTTAGCCTTGGACTGCAAGATAAGGAAGGAGACCACCCAGAGGAGCAGGAGGAATGAGCTGAAATACATTACTACCCTAGTTCACCAACTTCTTTTTCAGCAAGATCTGCCGAGCAAAGACAGGTGCATTTTTAAGGTACCTGAATAGAAAAGAGGTGGCCTTCCAGGCCAGTGGAAGGGTTTCTCAATTCTGTGTGAAGGAAGTTTCCCTGAAGGGGGGTAAGAGATGGAAGGACACTGACTTCAGCATGAGCCACAGAGCATCTCTTCTCCCTTGACATTATTTAACAGTTATCACAGTGAAGAGGACAAATCTTAATAACGTGCATCATGCAATGGAGAAGGTCATTGATTTATTACCACTGACATTGAATATTCAATAGTGTCTCTGTCCAAAACAGCCATCAATCCCTTATGAGGACACTTCCATGGAAAAATATTTGAAAGGGCAGAAACAGGCTTGTGTTGTTTGAGTGCTGTCCAATAAAGGAAATAGGTATTTTTAAGATGAATTCCCAATTTCGTTTTTCAGTATTCTTACACTGTAGTTCATGAAAACTGACAATCCATAACAGTGCATCAGAAAAATTATTTTGTTGCATGGCTAAGCAAGCACAGGTAAAATTGATAAGGAAACACTATGGAAATATTTAGCTCTTGACTAGCAGCCAGTTAGGGAGCAAGTGAAGCCTGAAAAGAACAAGAGAGCCTGTCTATTTACTTGCCATCTTCTAGGAGAATCTCCTTTATACCAGACTTCTTCAAGGCAGCTGCAGATATTGCAAGCAGCCTTACCAGATTGTACCTCTGTGAGCAGCAGTTGCCTGTTCACTGTTAGGAGCTTCTTCACGTGTCCAGCAGAGCAACGTGCTGTGCTGACTGCTCCAAGGGCGCTGTAAAAGCCCTGCATAGGACCTGCTTCTTCCTCTCTCTACTGGTGGAAGAATGGAGCAGCGGAAGCTGGTGCATCTGGTGCTCAGCCTGGGGGAGCCTCATGTATTGCCACACCTCCTTTGGTGTCTTTTGCTTTTGAGGTGTTTGGGATGTTTGTCATACTGTGACTTGGTCTTGGGTCTGCCCATGGGAGTTGGCTCCTGATGGTATAATGCTGAACAATCCTCCTGTGACACTCAGAACTGAAGTCCCTAAAACATATTTTCCAGGTAGCCAAAAAAATATGTGTTTTTAATGTTGGTACTTTGGGAATATGTTCTCAGCTTGGTAGAGCAAGGCTTAGCCAGCCTTGCTGTAATGTGAAGCTGTACAGGGCTGTGACAGCACCCTGGCTTAGCCTGCTGGGAAAATGAGGTGCTAAATACCAAATGTGGTGCAATAAACACGATCCAACTTCCAGAGTGAAGACAGGGGACCTTGCAGAAGTCCCAGAAAATAAACAGAGAACCATGGGAGGGCCGTATGCATATTAGCCCTGCAACCACAGTGCAATCTGGTCATGTAAAAATGCAAGCAGCAGTAGACACAAAGAGGTACCTGGAACTAGAGCAAAGCACCCAAGTCCAGACTGTCATCACCTCAGGAAAGCAGCACAGAAGCTTTCAGTGTGGATGAAAGGGTGGCAACAGGCTTGGATCAGTGGTATCTGTTGTCACATACACAGCCTTTGGGTTTGGAAACGTGTTTTTTTTTCTCGCTGTACGTGGATGCAATTTCAATTTAATTTCTATTTTAGATTATCTTATATATCAAAATTTGTGAGATGAGGTAGTAAAGCTCTCCCTTGTTAAGCATTGCTTCCTTTTGAAACAGTATTTTAAAACACTTTGTGAGAGTAAGAGTGTGTTGATAATAGATGTATTTTTTTAATGACAATTGGTTCTTCTTTGGTGGAACTATAAGCTTATTTTCTGGTTATCAGGCTGGTAAAGATATTAAGATCTAAGGATCTAGGGTTTCTGAATCAAAATGAAGTACTATTGAACAATAGAAGTTATGTTAAGTTTGACTAAAAAGGTCCCCCGTAAAATAGGTATTGTTATTCAATGCTTCTGTTTCTTTAGTATACCCCCTCCTCCCCCCCTTTTACTTTTCAAAGGGACTGGTAAAATCATGCAAAATTGAAAATTTACTGCTTTAATATATTTCAGAATTTGGTGACAACTAATCAGTGCTTATGTAGGCATTTTGGTTTATATGATGAGCTAATTATAGGATATTTACATGCTATATAACCATTTCCCTAACAGGATTCAAAGACTTAAAATCGCAGCAAACAAACACTTTTTTTTTTTTCATGTTTCTGAAGGTGCCTGGGAATAGTTATGAGCCCAGTGAATTTGAAATTGCTACCAAATATCAAAAATTGCTACAAAGTTATAAAATACGTGAAGTGCCAGAATGGAAGAGAGTTTATTTTGGGATACTTTGCAGAGCTGGTAGGACTGTCCTGAGTCACTTCTTTATCATGGTTTTCTTTGGCATTGTGCTCTTGGTGGACGGTTCAGCAATACGTGAAGTTGCTCTGCCACAGTATTGTTGATTCTCCATTAGTGTGCCATCAGGAACAGGTAAAATGGCTTCAGCCCAGTCTCCACAGTGGTTTAGGATGGATAGAAAGGAGAGATGAGTTAGGCCACTAATAACCAGGTAACAGCCAGATAGCCCCTTTGAACGAGCTGTTCATGCCTGGTTCCTGTGGCAGCCTTGCAAATAAGCATGAGAAACATTTCCCTATGCTCCTTAGCTCTCTGAGCATGGTTTCTGTGTTTCTAAAACACTGGTGCTAGAACTGGCATGTATCCTTGAGGTTCGTTTGCCTTGTGTGCTGAAGAAACAGACCAGAGAGAAGGGAGGCCTTGCAGAGAGCCCTGTGTTTGTTGCTGATGTCCTGAGAAGTGAGGAGACAACCTGGGAGAAGCTTTCAACATTAATCTCCAGCAGTAATGACCGTTGCCTCCAGGAAAATTTTGTCCCATTTTCAGTGATGTCTGCTGTTTGCAGTGTCCATCTGTTTCTGACTAGAGCTCTTGAAATACTCTACTAATAATACCATCCAGGTGTCCATGCTGCTAGGGCTCCAAAAATGTCTTTTTTTGTGGCCAGTATTACAAGCGTCAACTATTTACATAGATCTCTTTCCTAGTTTGATGTCCCTAAATCACATTTTACCTGTTACTGAATAGTATTAAGCACTTTAAGCAAGGCTGGGCATTTTGAGTGCAAAGACTCAGTTCATTTTGCTTTCTGGCATATACACCAGAACATTGTGTTACAGTATAGGAGGGACATTGAGGTGCTGGAACGTGTCCAGAGAAGGGCAACAAAGCTGGTGAGGGGTCTGGAGAACATGTCTTATGAGGAGCGGCTGAGGGAATTAGGATTGTTTAGTCTGGAGAAGAGAAGGCTGAGGGGAGACGTTATTGCTCTGTACAACTACCTGAAAGGAGGTTGTAGTGAGATGGGAGCTGGTCTCTTTTCCCCAGTAACTAGCGACAGGACAAGAGGAAATGGGTTCAAGTTGCACCAGGGGAGGTTTAGGCTGGACATTAGGAAAAAAATTTTCACTGAAAAAGTTATCAAACATTGGAACAGGCTGCCCAGGGAGGTGGTTGAGTCACCATCCCTAGATGTGTTTAAAAGTCGTGTAGATGTGGTGCTTGGAGACATGGTTTAGTGGCAGACCTGGTAGAGTAGGGTCAATGGTTGGACTAGATGATCTTAAAGGTCTTTTCCAACCTAAACAATTCTATGATTGTATGCCATGGGAGGGAAACAATGCAGCTGAGTGGCTGACATGGTTCAGTATATCTTTTTGTGTAATCGAAGATCTCATCTCCTTCTCTCGTTTGTTGCAGTTTCACATCCTTGAATGTCCCTCTATTTCCTGAAGATGAAGAAAATGATTGCATGCTTCTTTCTGCTATTTGGACACACTCTGCTTTCTGCTGCCTCTGTCATGGCAAAAGATCTCCCTGGAGGACATTTCACCCGAAGAAGGGATGTTAACTCACAATCTCTACTAGGTAAGTTACCAAAAAAACACAACAAAAACCAAACACCACCACCAAAAGCCATTTCAAATACAAATGATAAAAGGCATGAGCAGCTGGCCAAACCTTGGCTGAGTTAGTTTATAATAAAAAGCACATTGCCATTTGCAAGCAGGAATAGAGAAAGTTTGTTGACCAGTTAGCAGCTGTTGAAAGAAGGTGTTTACTTTTGGGGTACTAGATCTACTTTTATGTAAGTGGTATGAAATAAGTATTTGCTACAGGACTGTTGTCTTGGAATAAAGACCTTATTTTGACTGTTTAGAGAAAATAGATGTTGATTCATGGAGGTTCTTTCAAAGCTGCCTTTTGCCATGCCAGCAAGTTTTAGCTGTCTATATGCATGTGCTGTGCGTAAGGATGATTGAATGGAAGTCAGTGGCTATTGAAATGGGGCTTATCATTACATTACTTGATGTTACTCCCTTCATTTTCTCAGGTTAATTTTATTTTTAATGAGTAGCTCATTTTTCCTGAGGACAGGATCTGGCAGTTTTAGCTTGTGGCTATCATATTTTAAAACATAAGGTTCATCTCTCTGTTGTTCATCATTGCCTGTACGTCATCAAGCAGTTCGCTGGTCAACTTTTTCATCTGTTAACAGTGCGTGACTTAGAATCATTTTCTTTTCTCATTGTTTAAAGTAATTGTCAGATTATGAAAACATAGCATGGATGGGGTTTGGACATGGCCCATCATTAGGGATTCATGATGCACACCAATAGTAGATCTAATCAGATAGCTCTCTCCAGCCACTGGGAGATGTTAAGTGGCCTTCCTCCCCATGAAGGTCACCTAACCTACATGAACATGAGGAATGCGAAATGTCCTACAGAAGATATATTGGGAAGAAAGAAGAAGAAACAAAGCCAGAACAGGGGAAAATGAGTGACAGAGAGGGGAACACTGAGTTTTATCAGTGAAACTCTTCTCCAAACAAAACGTAATCCTTTAAATATGTAAAATTCCATGAAGTACCGTTCACAATCTGTCCTTTGTTACCTTTAAACCATTGGGTTTTAGTTCCTATAGACAAAATTTAAGCCAAATGAGAGCACATTTCCCTTTCTTATTCATCTTTCTCAAAACTAATAGATGCGGTCCTGAGACACTTGGGGTTCTGCAGCCGAGGGCTGAAAACCACAGCTCTGGAGATTTAGTCCATCAAAAAACATGGATGTGGAACAGCAGAGAGAAATACCCACATTCACACCTTACTCAACAAGACTTTCAAACTTTCTAAAATCCTAAATTCTAAAATGTGATTAAATAGCAGCCTCTCCTGAATATTTTAGGGTCCCCAGCAAGTACTGTAAGTGAGCTTATTACTTTAAGAAATCAACCACCTGTCTCTCTAGAAAAATGAGTGCAATAGCAAGGTGTAATGTGGAGAAACTGAAAGGTGTCACATTTCTCAGCTTGCTTTTTTTCCCTATGATTTTGAAAATTGCTTTTATAGCCGCTTTTTCATATTTTAAATAGTGGAAGATATATTAAAAGAATTAGCACTCACTATGCGTCAAAATGTATAGATTAAATTATTTCTTTCAACTTTCAAAAGCCAAGCAATTTGTGGTCCCTGCATTTGGAAAATTCTGGATCCGTATTCAGTTTGGCATGTGCAGGATGCAAACAATTTTGGCAGCTCTGGCTGAAAAAACCTTTTCAAGACATTAAATGATGCAAGAAACTTGGGACATTCTTTGGTCCAGCCCAGAAAAGTACGTGGCAGTTTGGAGTCAGACTCTTGGGCCTTGCATTCTGTTACAATAAATTAGGTCACCTGCTTCAAATTCAGCAGTGCATATAAACAGTGGCATGGTTAAAACGTGCCTCTCTGTAAAGAACAGAATGTGTAAAATGCATGCCACTCTCTGGAAAGCTGTACTGTTCCTTAAATGACATGAGAAACAACAGAGCCAAACCATGATCTCAGTGACATCAAGTCTATTGACTTAATAAAATCACTCCAGACTTGCAGCAATTTAACAAAGATTAGAAGCTGTCCCATTCTATGTAATACATACATTATAAATAGTGGTGGTGATGACAATTACTGCTGTTGTGTAAAGACTTGGTTTGCAGGCAAAAGTGAGCAATATAGGTAATTATATACAGCTAATAATTTCCATTGAAGATCTGAAATCTTTTGTGCAAGGGTCCATTGAACATAAAGTTTTGGAAGTCTCTCTGTGTGACCGTTGAAAGCCAAACTGCTTTGAATAGGTTTGGCTTTTCAGACTTTTCTTTCTTTAAATACTGAATCAAACATAAAAGTATTTAAAACTTGTCAATTGTGCCAATTTAGTTACATTTGTTAACATTTTCTTAAATCTTGAAGCATATTAGTTGTAGAACGTGTGTAGCTGGTTTAGAGTTAGCAAATACATGTGTATTTCTTGCAATAACAGAATTTGTATTAGGTTGCTGGAAAATAATGTTTTAATGTAGGTGTTTTTATGTTTTAAAGGATCATTTCCACAGTCCTGCAAAATCTTGTGAAATAACAGAAAGAAATAGGATGGTCCATTTGTCTTTCCTGTAGAAGAGGACAGTCGCCTCTCCCATTAAGTGACATATGAACTAAATTTTGCCTTCTCCTTCCACTCATCAGTAATTTGATCCCAAGTATTAGATCTTTGGCCTTATCCTGATTCCTTAAGGGAAATTAAGCTTTTGTTTTAGAATCTTCTCTTTTAAAGGCTTTATCAGAGCTCTGAAGAATTTTTACTTAGCTCTCCAACAAAATCATCGCTCCTACTGAGTGCAGCTGCTTTGTTAGATTACACACAGATCATTGAAAGCACAGTTTGCCAGCTTAGCATTAGTTTTTGCATACTAATGAAAAGCAGTAATGGAAATATACTTGGCTACATGGTTTTAAAGATAAAATTATGTCCGTTACGTTAGCTAATTCCATTCAAATATAGCTGAAATGGACTTCTGCACCTAAACAGACTAGTCAAGAGCTGTGTCAGTTGTCCAGAGAGGTGATTCCCATACTGTGATTACAAGGCCATGGTCAGACGTCCACAGCACCTTTCAGCAGGCTCCATGCTCAGAAGCAACACGTACCCAGTCCTTGCAAGGCATAGCTTTTTTTGGTGTTTGATGATGTGGGGTTTTTTGGTGGAGGGGATTTGGGACCTACGCCCTACTGCATCTTAATCATTTATTATAAAACAAGGCAAAGCAAAATTTCAACCTTGTGGAAAAAACACAAGTTTTTGTGTTTTGTTTTTTCTTGGTGAACTCTGTTCTTGTAAACTGGGCATGTATTTCATGTCACATGGGCATAATTCTTTGGAGAGCTCTGAAGTGGATGCATGTGAATAATTGAGTAAGCTGTAGAATAATATTCTAAGCAATACCATTTCTTCTGTTCCTTAGGAATATAAAACGTGCATCTACCTGTTTTTGAAAATAACTGTTTATGTGAGGAGAAAAGCTCATTTAGGGGGCATTCCTTTAGATACTATAGGATACCAAAAGAAAGAAACTACAAGAGATTAACTGATGCTGCACAAAATTGAAACAGAGAAAGGAAGGGAGGCCAAGAAGGAAATGTACTTGGCTCCTGTTCAGTAGAAACTGCTGCTAAACGCAAATGTCCCTGTCTGTGTTAAATTATATTTTGCAACAAAATATATAATAATTTATCTCTTGGTTGCATGTATATGATTCCACTGATAATATGGAAGGAAGTAATATGAAGTACACAGAGTGCTGACTAAATTTATGAATCACTTGCTACAGTCAGTTAAAATTATTCCAAACATTCTTATAACCAACCCAGTTCTTAAACTTGTGTATATGTAACTTTAGGGCTCAAGAATATTATCAGGTTAACCATTCTGAGTTAAATTTTAGCCACAAAACAGAGGGGAAAATATGTGACAAAAGTGAGTCCGGTCCATGATGCTACTGTGGAGTGCAGGTAAGATTTCTGTTTAATTTTGGTTGAATTCATTGTATGTTTATACACTAAGAACTGGCGAGAGATCTCCAAGTCCTGCTAATATGACCACATGCTGAACCAACATGGGATGACAGCTGCTGTAAGAAACTCATTCACAGCTTCAACAAATGTGCATATGTGTTATTTCTTTATGTAAGTGCATCACTGCCAAGTTTTTTTGTCCTCAGAGATGTTAAATAAACTCATTACAACTGAAGTCTGCATTGCAATTGAAGTGGAATTGTGTCATGGTAACTGTATCATGTGTTTGACATACTTACACTGGTATAGTGTTTGGGGAGATCAAAACTATTGCAGGCAGGAGATAAAGGTTGGAAGAAGTTGCAAATTACATCTTTTGAGTTATCGCATGTTTAGTTAAAATATAAGCAAAATCCTTCTCTAATTAAAAGCTAACTAAACTTTTATACGGATACAAAGTAATTAAATATGTATCAATTTAGACTCTCTAATCAAAACATAAAATTGCCATATAAATACAGATGTATTTGGAAAGAGAGAGAGCAGAGCATTTTACAGGTAAATCACCTGTTTCTTCCTTCTGAGGTGCATAGGTACATCTTGCAACCATTGTACCTCAAGGCAGTATTAGCGGTTGTGTGCTTTGCTTCCCAGTAGTGATTGTCTCAACAGCTGAGAGGTCTCCTGTGGACTTTATGCCAAGTCTTTAAACGTCAGCTTTCATCTTAATCTCCCAGCTGTTGACCTCTTCTCTGCAATAGCTGTTGTCCATTATCTACCTGGCTGGGGTCTAAAACAATAGCAGGAAGGTTGCAGTTGCTGAGACCGCCCCACTCTTTCAGATTTCTGGGTTTTGTTTGCAGTGGGAGACCCTCTGTCTACGGCTCTGAGGCTTGGTAGCCTGACTTGTGCTGAGGCTGTGACTCCACAGCCCCTAACAGGGGTCCTGGAGTCCAAGAAGACAAGATCTGAAGAGCGATTGCATCCCTGCCCAGCCAGTTGTTCCCTGAAGAAGGCATTATACCCTAAGCAGGCCCAACTAATAAGCCATGAGGGCTATCTGGGACCATGACAGACCCCAGGGATTTGTGTCCTACTCTGAGTATCCTCATCTTTCATGGAGACCAGAAAGTTTGTATCTTGGTGGTATCTTGGTATCTTTGGTCTGTGGTGGCGATTTTTAACCTGATAACAACATTATACTTGCCAACTGTCGTATTTAGCATTCATTATTAATTTTCAAGTCATGTGTCAAAATAGTATTCACTTTTCAGCTGCTTAAAGGGCAGTTCAGTAATTAATGTTATATGTGATGTAATTATTTCTAGCAGCACAAGAAATTTTCTGTTTCTGCAGTATTTCTTTAATGTGTATTTCCTCTAGCAAATCCTTTTCTTTTCCCTCCTTCCTCCTTCCTGTCTTCTCTCTTTTCTTTGTTTTGTTTTCTGATTCTTTTATCTCTTTTCTCCTTTTTTTTTCCTTCTCCTTTTTTCTTTTTAAAATGATTTGTAAGTTTTCTACACGGAGGAAAGAATATCTGCTGCTGCAGAAAAAACTGAGTCATGTACTAAACTGCAAATGCTCTTTGTATTTCTGAAATTGTTTGTTACAACCCCCACAAATTACTGTGAAATACCATTTCTGTTTGAAAAAGAGTTTGCTTTGACAGTAATTCGCTGATTAAAATTACAAACTCTGGTTTTATGTGCGTATTCTCAAAGAGCTCAAAGCTGCCTCTGTGTATTTTGACTTGAAGAAAGAGCAGGCCAAAAGCAAGAACATTGAATGTTCAAAAGTGTGGAAGTTTTTGGCTTCATTGCGAGTACTTTAGCTTAATGATTAAAAAAGCACGTATGTGCAAAATTAACTTGAAATTGCTGGATAAAGCATTTGCATAACTTTAAGAACATCTTTTATAGGCATGAGTGGGTAATCAGACACTATTGTGAATGAAGACAACATGCCTTTAAATTGCTTTGAAAGGTAGAAGACACCGTCTACTTATTTAAGTACTGCTGAAGTGGTAGAAATAATGGTTTGCCAGTGTGCATGATGTCCCACATATTTCTGGGGGCAACGGGAAATAGTATACGGCACTATCCCATGGTGCTGTTTCTGAAACTGTTCTGGAAAAGAGTCTAAGACTGTTACCAATGGATAGAAAAATGCGGTTTCAGGTCAGCTGATCAATGAGTAATGTTGAGGTTGCTAACAGCTTTCCCCGTAAACAAAGACATGGGCGGCTTTAAAAAAAAGTATGGATAGGAGTTTTTAAAACATTAAGCTAATGTCCTGAAAGGAAACAGCCCAAACTCCTTAAGGTCACATTTTTTCACTAAATTTTCTACACTATTACTAACGGCTTTTTATTTTTTCTCCCTGTTCCTTCTCTAACAACTTCTGTGTCCTTCCAACAGTGCCCCAGGCACTGATACGAGTTTCAAATTTTCAAGGAGAAAGATACAAAGATCATCTTTGCCCATGCAACCACCTTTTTTTTTTTTTTTTTTTTTTTTTTTGTGTTGGTTGTGATTTGTAGTTTTACAGATGTGTGCAGGAAAAGACAGTCACAGGCGGAGTAAATGCCTCCAGGCTGTCTGTGGGAACTGGATTCAAAGTAGCATTAACTGTGTGTACTAGGAGGCACAGAATATTAATTCCTCTCTCATGGGTGTGAGCTGCGCACAGCTGAGAGCACGTAATCTTTGTTTGTGTTAGGAAGAGGTGGGTAGGTGTTGATGCTGCTGGGACTGGTGTGGGGATATCAGGGTGCTTCATTCCTCTGTCCAGGTGTTCCTGCCTGCAAGGGAAAGTAACCCACTGCCTGGTCCTCCTGACCATGAAAGAAAGTTTGACTCCTGTCAGGAAACCCAGCAGTTTCCGTCTCAGAACAGCTGAAATATGCAAAAAGAACTAAGAAACACTGTACTCTGTCTTCATGCCGGGGACAGCACCAGTCTCAGTAAAGAAATGGAGAAATACTAGGAGTCAATTGTGGGATTCTGGAATGAGAGACACTTTATATTAAGACCTTGTTATTTTGGAAAGGATGACAGGAAAGAAAAAGAAATAGAAATAGTGAGGTGAAATGAGAACAAGGTAACGGACCCTCCCACTGTGACTGATAATGAGGCATTTGCATATATAAGGAAATGGAAATCTGTGGACAAGAGCCTACTGCTGTACAGTTCTCCTAGAAATTTTGGAAGTTCAGAAAAGATTTTGTCGGAGGCAATAAAGAAATGTCTGGAGGCTGTGTTGCATTTAGAGAGTGTTCCCAGATGAAGAAATTTGTAAGGAGGAATGGGTGAGCTGCCAAAATCATAATGAATCTTTGGGTTAGGGCCAGAGGACTGTGAGTCTGGGGAAAAGCTCGGAGCAGGGATGGGCCCTTGGAGTACGGGGACAGGTCTTGGACCCAGGGTATGTCCCAGAGCTGGTAAGAGGTGGAGTCATCTGCAGAACCGAGTGCAGCATGTATGCATGCCAGGAAAGGGGTACTGAGCAGTTTATAATGTTTACTTCAGGAACTAGGTATGATTATATCTGAAATGCACCATACGATCCTTTGCCCTTCTTTGAATTAAAACGCGACAAAAGAAAAGGGGTGGAAGTTAACTTGCACAAAATGTCTCACTAGAGCCAAGAAGTGCTTGGAATTACTGCTATTCTTCATTTACTCTTGGCAACAACCACAAAATGTGTTTTCCAAACAGGAACAATGTTACAGTAACTGCTATGTACTTCATGCTTGATCTTTGCAAACGAAGCTACTGCAGTTTCCTAGAAGGTGTATGTAGGTAATACATAGATATATATTTCTTCCTCTCAGAACATTTTGCTCTTGGTATATTTATGAATAAATTGAAAATTTGAGTGTTCTTTACTTGTATGATTGTATGGCAAGATTAAACCTTCTTGATGAATTGAGAAATCTTTTGGAAATACCTGAGAACTTGTCAAACCCAATCTTTCTGTCTGTATACTTAGCTGGGGAAAACCAGAACTCTGGACTTCAAGAACCAATATTTGACACCCAGCAAGTTCATATGTTTTGAAACAAATTTGGTAGGAGTTATACCAAGATTTATAAAGAAATAAGTTGTAAAGAAAACAGAGGCAAGTAAGACTGAGGGTTAGAGGGGGAATGAAATAATAAAATGGCAAAGAGAGAAGAGAAATTTAGGAAGAAGTTTTATAATGTGCTAGCTGGGAGAACAGTTTTCTCATGTATTATGTAATTCTAAGTGAAGACTTTTCTTCTGTTAGTCAAAGATAAAAATCTAAAAATAAACCTGGTCTTATTGCTGGCAATGTCACAGGACATGTAATTTTTTGTATATACATTATTGTGGAGTGAGCTAAGAAACAATATATTGAGTCTTAAAATTGCCATTAATGCGTTGCCTGCTCAGGCAGTAATTTTTCTGTGATCTCATTTTTTCTTAACTGATCTCATCCTTCTTTTTTGCTTAAATTGTATTAGTCTATAACAAAAATCTTCATAGAACTAATACTTACTTGTTATAAATTACTTTTTCAATGTCTTAACTTTGCTGTAGTGTTTACCAAATTGAGCTAACCTTCTTTTGCTTTGCATACAGCAATAGCTGCCTTTAACATTTATCCATTCTCATGTATTAGGATAAAGAGCTACAGAAGCAAATAAGTAATATCCAGATTAAAAAAAAAAGTATTAAGGAGTCATAAAGATGTAGGACAACAATAGAAAATAAAGAACTCATTTTTAAACAATCTTTTCAAGAGACCTGGCTTGCAAAAACTTTTGAAAAAACACCATCTAAAACTTGGGTCCTCTGAATGTGTTCCATTTGAATATCCCAAAATGGAACTGTCTGAAGAAATTAAACAGTGCCAGGGGGCATTCTCGGGCATTAGGACTCCACCATTATTGTTGCTGTTAAGTTGCTGGAGCTGTCTCTGGCCCACAATGATTAGTGCTCCCCAAGCAATCTCCATGGATGGTTCAGAGGCTACAGGGGAACAGGGATTATTCCCACTAGGCAGTTTGCATACAGCCACTCTGTTTTAGTGGGAAGGTGAGATTACTACTGTGGATGCAGGCCAGCTGGCCTCTGAGCTTAGCTTGTATCTTAGACTGCTCTCTGGCACTGAGACCAGTAGTATAGAACGGCCTGCTGCTGTACTGCTACATACCCTGAGCTTACAGAGTGGTTGCATCCACACTGCTATTGGGATGGGTCCCTGGCTCATGATACTTCCTATATCATGCCTGAGGATTGTTTGAGAAAATGTTAATTGTCCTAGATCAAACAATACCAGGAACTGTTCTAATGATTTAACAGCCTAGAAGAGTCAGTTCCAATGCCCAGGAAAACTCCCTGGTGCTGCTTTAGTTATGTTAAGGCAATGCAGCATTACTTAGAAATAAGCTGAGAGGGTACAAACATACTCTCAGACAGAGACCCTGGGTGGGTGAGCTAAGTCAAAGCAGTGTGAGCTTTGTCAAAGCCAAAGTAGGGGTTCAGGACTGAGCATAATTTGCTTGGAGAAAGAAGCAGAGGGAAACCTGCAGGGATCAGAGAAAATAATTTAATCGAATTTTCAGCTTTAGAGGAAATTAAGAAGCTTAGCGTGAAATATTCTTTTAAGATCTATTTTACGTATCTAGGTAATTGGATCCCAGATGGATTCTTCCAGGGAGAACTGAAATTTGCTTTCATTGTTAATTTTGTGCAGGTGGCATCACTGTAACTGTCATTTACAGACAAACTGGATATTGAGTGGAGGAGGAGAATATATTTAGTATTGACTTGACCTTCATAGAATCATAGAATACCAGGTTGGAAGGGACCTCAAGGATCATCTGGCCCAATTTTTCTTAGCAAAAGCACAGTCTAGACAAGATGGCCCAGCACCCTGTCAAGCTGAATCTTAAACGCGTCCAATATTGAGGAATCCAGCACTTCCCTGGGAGATTATTCCAATAGCTGATTGTTCTCATTGTGAAAAATTTCCCTCTTGTGTCCAGTCTTTCCTTCCCTTACCTTGTCTGTCCTTGTCTTGCCCCTCCTGACTATCCTTTGCCTTTGGATAATACAACTCACATTGAGGGTTTTTTTAACTTTTGTGTTGGCAATACAAAACCTCTGCTGACTTAGAAACAGGTTTATGGATGAGTAGCTCTTTTCAATGAGTATGTCACTTTTCATAAGAAGAGTGGAAGGGAATTACTTTTGGTTACGAGGATGTTTGCCAAAGTTGTGAGAAAGTTCTATGTTTAAATGTGAGAGCTGGTAGGAGGAAGAGGTTATAGTTTACAGGGCAAGTGCAAAAGCATGCAACTGCTAAAAAGGTATCACTGAAAATTTATCTGAGGGAATGAGTATTCAGATCTGTTAGTCATTACTGATTGCCGCTCCTCAAAATACCACCCAGCTTGAGTGCTTATTAGAAGAGTTACGCTTTATTTTTCATTGACCCCATCTCAGCTAAATCAACATTAATAATTACAAGGTTATTAAAAATCCACACCAAGTCAGAAGGCAGATTTTAAATACATTTTAATTTGGAAATGTTCTGTATTTCTATTGATAGAATTTTGCTAGTGAAAGTAGTTTTGAAATATACTGTATTGCATTCAGATGGATAGATTTTTCTTAAGTAATTTAGCACAGTGGGGTGTGTTTCTGGTAGTACTATCCACTAATGCTGTCCAGGTTTTTTCCCACCAAGATTCATGCCTGACTTCAAAATACATAACTGAGTCTCTTCAGACTGGGATCCAAATCTTTATATTCAAATTAAAAGGATTCAACACCATGGGTCTAGTTTTGACTTTTTTTAAGGGAAATAAAATAGCAGTCATTTTATCCTTCTCCATCCTCTGTCCTTCCCCTCATGTACACACACATATTCTTAGCCTTTTTTCTGTAATTATCTATCTTTCCCCTTGCTCTGCTCCCACAAATCATACCATAGTGTTATCTTTGTATTATAACCATGCTGGAATATTTTATGTTATGTTAGTAAAAATATTTAACAATCAGATATGCCGCTAAGATAATAAGATAGAAAATAGTTAATATGTCAGGATATCTGTATCCCATTAGAACTGGAATTTTGTTTCGGCTCAATTTGGCTTGCATTCAACATCCTCTGATTTTGAAAGAATAAGCAACTTGAGCATATTCCTATGGTTATGAATAAAGCCAGACTGTAGACTGCACATGAATAAATCCAGGCAGTCATTTTTATTGTCATCAAAGAGCATTTTTATTCTATGCCCACAAATGTTCTTGGTAATCTATGAAAGAGGCCTCTGAGTTAACAAGTGAGAACAGGCATCTTTCTCACCCCTAGCCTTGGCAGAAGCACATGGTTAGTTAGCATTCAGCAGCAGCCACGAGTGAACTCATGTAAAGGCTTGTCTACAGACAGATGTTTTTCCAATTGAGTATTTGATTGGCCAACTTGTACTTGTGCAGTATGACATGACCTTTAATTATACAGTCAGATACTACTTTTCCACTGAGCGTTTGCCTCATTTGGTGCACAAGATGGATGAGAGTGCACGGGGAATTGAATTGGGTTGGGCAATAAGGGAGATTACTGGTTAGGGCTGTCTCAGCTTAGTAAAATGAGGATGCCACTGCAGTTTGATGAGCATTCTTGCCGCCTTTAATCTTTCAAGCCAGGCAGACAAATGGGCAGCTAGCTACCTCACAGTTTTATACATAGCCAAAGGAATTTAAGAACATGAGCAGACGCACTGATTGAAGCCACAGGTCTATCTAACCCAGTGTCCTGTCTCTGACAAAAGTCAAAAGTGGATGCATACGGAAAAGTTTAAGAACAAGACAATACTACCTCCAGGTATTCCCGCAGCTGCCCTGCTTTTGTGGCTAAGGGATTTCCTAATCTGGAGGGGTCTTTAATGTAAATATTGAACCTCAGTTGATTTCTCTTCACTAGCATCCCATAAAGCCCTTTAAAGTCCTTTTAATCTTTTGCCATATGCTGCCTTCCTGTGGCAAGGCTCATGGCTCAGCTCCGCCTGCTCGCCTTAAGCCTGCTATGTGCTGGCTTTCTGTCAATTCCTATCCATTCTCATCATGCAACTCATGCATGTGTCTCATACTCTTTCAAAAAAGAAGGATGCTGAGCAGAAGCCAGAGGATGTATACCGAGAGTCCCAGAAAGCAGGTAGCATGCCCAGAAGGCAGCCAGCCTTCACTGCTGCTGTTATCCATGATAGCTTGGCCTGCCCACCTGTGCAATTGTCAGATATAGGAATACTCTGTGGTATTTCTGCTTCAGTGGCTTTTGGAAAAAAAGACTGTTGATGGCTGAAACAGAACATACCAGGAAGTGTATGAGTGGTCTTTTGGCCAAGTTGAGTGCTGCCATAGACAACAGGATTTTCTCTTTCATGCAGCCACAGAACTTCTGTGTGAAGCTGAGCTAGTCCAATAGACAAGACTTTTCCCAGATGGCTATTAATTATGCATTTGAAATGAAGGGGTTTGATTTGCAGAAGTGCTGAGCACTCACAGCTGCAGTTGATGTCATTGAGAGCCATACTTTGTACATGCGAAGTGCTGCTTAATGCCAAGTTCCCTGAAAAATCAGTCCCTTCGTGTCTCATATTGGTCACTGCAATTAACAGATGCTTTTGACCTGAATTCCTTTGTGTTCTGCTTTCCCTATTTGAAATGGAGGACTGATACCACTCTGCCTCACCGGAGTGTTAGATTTCTAAATTCTCAAGCACTACCACAAAAAGCATCACAGTGCAACCCACTCAAGTAGTAACTATGTAATTCAGAGGGTTTCGATGCTGTGTGAGGTATGATGTCAAAATCTCCGCAACAGTGACAAAAAGGGTACAGCACAAGTATCTACCCATTTCGCTGCCATTAGCCATTCTGGGCACTGGTCTTACAAAAAAAAAAAAAAAAAAATATATACTGATCATGTATAACAGGCAGCTTTTGTTATTTACTGGAGGCCAAATCTGTATTGCTCAAGTAGCCTTAGTTCTGGCATCTCCTATTTTTCCTGTATTTTCCCAGCACTTGTCAGGGTGTTTGTTTAGACAGTATGTTTGAGACATCAGGTCAACCTGAATGAATTTACATTTTGAAATTCTTGTAAATTACTCTTGTTTGCATTTTGCCTTCCAGAAAATACTTGCAACAACAAACGTCTGGACCTTGTCTTCATCATTGACAGCTCTCGCAGCGTACGTCCTTATGACTTTGAAAAAGTGAAGGAGTTCATTTTAACCATCTTGCAGTTTCTGGACATCAGTCCTGATGCCACCCGAGTAGGTCTGATTCAGTATGGCAGCACAGTGAAACATGAGTTCTCGCTGAAGACATTCAGGAGGAAGCAGGATATTGAAAGAGCAGTGAAGAGGATGATGCACCTGGCAACTGGCACCATGACTGGACTGGCTATTCAGTATGCAGTAAACATCGCATTTTCAGAATCAGAAGGAGCTCGACCTCTGAAGCAGAATGTGCCCCGAATTATCATGATAGTGACAGATGGGAGACCTCAGGATCCAGTGGCAGAGATCGCTGCTAAAGCTCGTAACTCGGGTATCCTGATTTTTGCCATTGGAGTGGGAAGAGTAGATATGAACACGCTGAAGTCCATTGGGAGTGAACCACATGAAGAGCATGTGTTTCTGGTTGCTAATTTCAGTCAGATTGAAACACTGACCTCTGCCTTCCAGACTAAACTTTGTGGTAAGGTTTTTATCTATAGATTTGAATGCATAGATGAAAGTAAAACACAGAAAAAAATTATGCGTTATAATTAAAGTTTTTTTTTTTTTTTACATGGAGCCTTATCTGTTAGAATATATATATTGAAAAAAGGGAGACTAGCCAGACAACATTCAGAACAGCAGTCATACATACGGGGAAAAACTAATTCTACTGCTAAGTGCCATAAAATGTGATCTGATTCCTAGTGGTCATAAGCAGTGAGGCAAACACACATATCAGCAGCCTTCCGGTACTTAAAGGGGGCCTACAAGAAAGCTGGAGAGGGACTTTTTACAAGGGCATGTAGTGATAGGACGAGGGGTAATGGCTTCAAGCTGGAAGAGGGTAGATTTAGAACAGATAATAGGAAGAAATTTTTCACTATGAGGGTGGTGAGGCACTGGAGCAGGTTGCCCAGGGAAGTTGTGGAGGCCCCATCCCTGGAAGTGTTCAAGGCCAGGTTGGATGGAGCTTTAAGCAAACAGGTCTAGCAGGAGGTGTCCTTGCCCATGGCAGGGGGCTTGGAACTAGATGATCTTTAAGGTCTCTTGCAACCTAAACCATTCTGTGATTCTGTGACTCTATGATCATGATTTTCCTATTCATTGCATAATAGCAATAAATTTACAACCCTCTGCTATTTGAATATTGTACAAGTTGTTTCATCTATTGATTTTAAATATGATCTCCCTTAGTATGAAACTTCAAACTGATAAAGAGTCTTTTGGTTATTTAAAAAAATCTATGGAGTTCATGGATTTCTCTTCCAAAGCTTACATATTAATTCTGTGCAAATAATTATCTCTGCACCTGCCTTGTGACTGGAAGTGAGACGCAGAGACACAGTAGTGTTTTTATTCCATCCATTTTAAATACAGAAAGTTAGGAAGATCCATTACAGTGATATTATTCATTCATACAATAAAGTAAATAATATTTTAATAGGTATTAATTTACAACAGAGAAATCACCTCCATCTGTAATTCCCTGATAAGAAATTACCTTTTACAAATATCATGGCATACATAATTCATTTTATTCCAATATGTGCACTTAATATAATTTTGTTTTTTAGTTTTTCCTGAGATAAATATGAAAGGTCTTCATGCAGATTTGGCATTAAGCTGAGGCATTTTCAGCAGAGTCCAGAAAAAAATGCATGGTGAGATTGAATGCTCTCTCATCTCTAGGGATGCTTTTGCCAGAAAAGAACTGAGGCTTATTGTCAGGATAGTCTGGAGAATTTTCCTTACTTGATCTTTTCCAAAATTATTTCAAAGAGCAACAGTGCTCCAGCTGAACTGCATCAGCACAAAACACCATCACAGACATTCATCAGATAATAGATTTTTTCCTGTTTCTTCCTTGCCATATTATTAGCTGGCGTAGTAAGATACATTTAAAAACCAAGAAACAGTAAACTAAACATGGATTGTAAGTTTAAATGGAATGAACAGCAAATGCTTCAAAACTTCATCTTGTTCGATTTTTTTAATTGCATTTTAGAAACAAATCCAGTATAAATACCAGTTACTCGTTTTTTTCAGACTAGGCAGTGTCCAATAAATGTATCAGAGTTTTATAGCTCACTTTTAATCCAAATACATGTGATCCTCAATAAAACCACCCCCCACGCAGATGGAGGAGCACGGAGGTGACAGAGATTGCTGCTGCCTCCTTTTCTCAGGGAATGCCTCCACAGCATTTGCTGTGTCAGGAACTGAAGGTGAGATCCAAAAATGCACTTAAAAACCCAGGCCCAGATGCAACAGAGAATTTAAGCTGTTAGATTCTTATGGATTTCAACTTAAGGAACTAAATTGCAGATAGGATCCTTTATATTTTATTGAGTCTGGGCTGTGAAGCAGCATTCAGCTTGCTGCATTTCAAGAGAGCAATCTAAGCATCCATAGCCTCTCCTTCCTCGAGCACCTACATTCCTCCTGGGAGATGTGGTTAGTTTTTTTTAAGTCCTCTCCAGTGTGGACCCAGAGGCAATATCATTGCAGCTGCATCAAACATGTGGACACCTTGTTTCTTTGCTAGAGCAATTGAAAGCACCCCTCTGGTCAAGTCTCCTGGCATGTAGTCTGCTGGGCTTCATGCTGTGGTAAAAGATGTTGGCACCTGAGCTGTCCTTGTCTCTAGATTGCCCTTATGTCTGTGGGAATGTCTCTTCGTGGTTCCTGTGAATATAAGAGAAAAACCTGGCCAAGTGATGAAGCTCTGTGGGGAAAATAAAAAGTAAATCAAATTAACCACTGTTTACCCATGGATGACAGAGATTACTCAGTGCCTAGAAGATATATTATCAGAAGAATCCATATAGAATCATAGAATAGTTTGGGTTGGAAGGGACCTTTAAAGGTCATCTAGTCCAAGCCCTCTGCAATGAGCAGGGACATCTTCAACTAGATCAGGTTGCTCAGAGCCCTGTCCAACCTGACCTTGAATGTTTCCAGGGATAGGGCATCCACAGCCTCTCTGGGCAACCTGTTCCAGTGTTTCACCACCCTTATTGTAAAAAATTTCTTCCTTATATCTAGTCTAAATTTTCCCTCTTTTAGTTTAAAACCATTACCCTTTGTCCTATCACAACAGACCCTGCTAAGAAGTTTGCTCCCATCTTTCTTATAAGCCCCCTTTAAGTACTGAAAGGCTGCAATAGGGTCTCCCCGGAGCCTTCTCCTCTCCAGGCTGAACAACCCCAACTCTCTCATCCTGTCCTCATAGGAGAGGTGTTTCATCCCTTTTATCATTTTTGTGGCCCTCCTCTGGACCCACTCCAACAGATCCATGTCTTTCCTGTGCTGAGGGCTCCAGAGCTGGATGCAGTACTCCAGCTGGGGTCTCACCAGAGCGGAGTAGAGGGGCAGAATCACTTCCCTCGACCTGCTGGCCACGCTTCTTTGGATGCAGCCCAGGATACGGTTGGCCTTCTGGGCTGCGAGTGCATGTTGCCAGCTCATGTCCAGCTTTTCATCCCCCAGTACCCCCAAGTCCTTCTTGGCAGGGCTGCTCTTAATCCCTTCATCCCCCAGCCTGTATTGGTACTGAGGGTTGCCCCAACCCAGGTGCAGGACCCTGCACTTGGCCTTGTTGAACCTCATGAAGTTCACACCGGCCCACTTCTTGAGGTTGTCCGAGTCCCTCTGGATAGCATCCCGTCCCTCAGTAAACTGGCTGTGCTCCATCATCTGCTAAGTCAGACTTTCCCTACAGTTGCTGCCTCTGGCTGCTAAGGATTTGGGGGTGTCAGAAACAGCAGTTAAAGCCAAGGGATCCTAGGGGTCTCTTGTTATAACCAGTCAGCAAGGTAAAAGAGAAGCAAACAGTATCCCGGAAAATCGTAGGCATGAGGAATGAGAAAAGACTTGAAAACTCTGAAGAAGAAAAACAGAAATGGGGACAGAATCCAGGAAAGGAGGTGGAGATTGAATAGAATAAGAGTGAGAAAGACAGAAATTGGGATAGAGCAGTCAGGAGCAAATAAGTGTCTTGATTATTCTCCTATAAAGTGTGTCATTTTACATTGAAGGAACGGAGGCGCAGAAACAGAGTTAAGACTGTCAAGATCGCCCACTGACTTTAAATATTTGACTCAGTGCAATTACCGATGTGATTTTCTGGGGCATTTAGCATTTTTAGACTAATATAACATACCAGTCACAGATCTACAGCCTTCACTTGCAGCTGAGAGCCCTGCATTCTTGCAAATCCAGACTCAGGTATCTCTAGCTGAACACATGCAGTGTGAAGGTTGATGCTTGCTTGAAGATACTGGTATTATTGGCTTGCCCAAAATCAAATAAGGACCCTGTGACATAGACAGAGATAAAATCTAATTCACAAGGCTTGCATTCAAATTCCTTAACTATGAGATCACCCTTTCTATTACTTCAGTCTCTGGCTGTGTCCACCAAACACCTCCTGCAAAAAATGAGGTTGCAGAAATCATACAGACAGCATCCCCCACCACAGAAATCTGACTGATGACCAGAGTACCACTGATTCTTTGAAATGGGTGCAGCAGAGACACTTTGGAAAAAAATTTCTGTGATAGTATATCAGAAGATTGGTAACAGATGTTAACAATATATTCTCAGAAGGGACTGAGTTATCAGGATGCCTATCTTTGAATGCTTCTTTTTTCTTTTTTTTTTCCCTTTTTTTAGTACTCTGTTTTGCAACCTTATGTTCTTTTGATATGGGAGGACTGACTGGTTTTGGAGTAGTATTCTATAGATTCACATTCTATAGCATTAGTATATGGTAAGATTTTCTGATGCTTAAACTACTGAAATGATTATATTTTTCATTTGTCATATTTGAAAGTGCTTCTTTCGTCATAACAAGCTATACCTGGGGAAAGCTAGTGAAATATAGCCAGTAGGAAACTTCTGTTTAGATAGTATCAGAGGTCATAAACTTCATTTTCAGAATGACCGAAAGGAGAAAAGACAAGAAGTCCAAGCAGTTCTGTAGTCACATAAATAAAAGTACTTGAGAAGTTTTATTATGGCAGAAAATTATGAGATCCAAAAAGCTGATTAAGAGATTTGGGAATTGTGGTGGTTTGTGTATTAGTAATAAATGCATAACTCCGGTAACCATTCCAAAGACCAGATACATAGTATGTATCTCAAAACCACATTTTTTTTCCACAAGTACCACACGTACCACATGTTAGGTTATTTATTAGGCTTCTGTTGTGGCTGCTAGAAGATTACTGTTAATATCTATCCCATAAATTTTAAGCTTTGCCAACCTAGCACAATAAGGAGCACATCAATCCCTAATTGTTGTTGAGCAAAATAGATTATTTTCCACACAATGTTCTCTGAGAAGTAATTCACCTATATATCATAGAAATTACATACAAGCAATGCTCCAGTGGAAAGAAAACATCAAGGAGATTTCTTAATTCCCAATTACTGATCTGGAGAAAAATAGTTCAGCAATGAATTTGACAGAATGGGCCCACTATTCTTTTTCTTTCTTACTGTCTCAGTCTGTGTTGCATTTTACTACTTGCTATTAGAGACATAAATTACAAACAGATTAAAAATAGACTTAGAAAGACTAAGTGTAGCTCAGCTCAGCTCCCACTTACTGAATCTTGGAGATGCATGACCTCAGTGTCGTCATGTATTGCTTGTATGTTCCTTAACAGTAATAACTAGGGAAGCATGATTCTTCACTGAGCTCTTTTCTAGTCGTTCTTCTTTAGTATTGTGCTGTGTGTTGATTTTCCTCATTCAAGAAACTGAATGTCCTCTAGAACAGTTTGTACTTAAATTCCACGTATTTTCTAAATTTGAATGTGGTAGGTTTGTTTCATTGTCTTCTTGGGACCACCAAGTAATCAGTGTTTCCAGATACTGTATTGTATATTTTTATTTTGTTTATATCTCCATTCCACATGTAATTTCATGTCCAAAAACATCCCACCAGTGTCAACCAGACAGGAAATGTCTGAATTCCTACTTTTTTTTAGGAATAAATACATAGTACTGTTTGTTAAGGATTTTTTTAGTCTTACAGGCTTAAGCTTCCATTTTTGTCTTTACTCAACACTTAATTTGAAATTTCTAAATTACTTCAGTAAAATTTTCTACATCATTTTTTTTCAGTTGTGAACACAAGTAAGACCAGCAGTTAATAACATTTTATTTTTTTCCTTTCAGTGCCCCATATGTGCAGTACAGTTGAGCATCGCTGTGATCACTTCTGCATAAACACCCCTGGCTCCTACATATGCAGATGTAAACAAGGATACATTCTGAATGCTGACCAGAAGACTTGCAGCAGTATGTTATCTTTCTTAACTTTTCTCTTCCATGCTCCGAAAAAGTGCTTAACATCACATACCCTTTTTGTTGGGCTCATAAGAAGGACTGAGCTCAGTATATAATGAATGGTAATCATCAGAAGGAGTCTGAAGAGGGAAAGTTTTAATTCTTTTTCTTGTTTTGTGTAAATGAAGTTCTTACAAACCTTTCTGAAATACATCAAGCTAATTTTTATACACAGCTCTGCAGAGGTACACTGTAACTACATAAATTTCATTTGAATTTTATTGGTATAATAAGTTCAACAATGAAGCAACAGTCAAAGAAAGAATTGTTTTATCATCTCACATGAAGTGAATCCAACTACTTTAGTAACTTGTCTAGGTGGCAACCAGTACTAAGTGGTACAGAAAGGTGCAATAAACCTTGTACTAGAGAACTGTGAAATAACTTGTCATTCTGAAAAGTTCTTCCTAACTGCTGCTTGAAGTATAAGGGTTTGCAAGCGTTCAAAGAATAGTTTCAAAAGTCTTGCTTTTGCTACTATTTCCTTCTTTAAAAGGGTTGACTTTTTAAGTAATTGGCTTCATAGTTTATAATAACAAACTGTATTTCATTTTAATTGTGATCTTTGTAAGCAGTATTTCTTTCATCCATTTTAACTTGCTTCCTAGTAGTTAACAGCAGATTACATTAGATGGGTTTACCAATTTTATTTCTGTATGCACCGTTATTTTGAAGAAATTATGTAATACTATTTTTAATTACTTGTGGAAAACATAGTTGCTAAAAATTCAGTTTCTTATCCCATGACAGTGCATGGATTCAAGTGGAATTTGCCAAACTGATTTTAGCCACAAGAAAAATTTTGGAAAATGTCTTTTCAAAAAGCTGGAGGAGACAGTCACAGTGAGAGCATAGGATGTACCCCTCACAACTGATAATTTAGAATTAAGGTAAAGGATGCAGGCTCAAATCCTACCCTTGTGTTTGAACTTGCATATTCCAGATCTGAGGAGAGTGCCGTAAAATAATCAGGTAGCTTGGAATTAGAGGGTTCTTAGTCTTTCTTGCTTGGTGTTGTATTTTATATCAAATACTTAATGACCAACAAAACAGCAGGAGTATGTCAGTATCTGAGGCAACTCTGCAGCTTGGGGATTAGAGTCCTTACATGTGCAGTAGGACACATGGTTTCAGTCAGAGCGACAGTAAATAGGAAGGGCAACAAAAGAATGTCAGCACCAGAGTGATTTGGGCATTCTTGCTGCTGCATGGGTTACAGCAGGAAGCTCCTTTTAAGCTGTTGACCTCCTGTGCTGTTGAGCTATGGGATGAGTTACTTTTAGGAATCTCTGTTTTCTAGTTCTTCTCACCAGCATCTTTCACCAAATATAGACATTTGTCATATGAATGTGTCTGAATTATAAGGGGAATGCTTTGTGTTGAATAGAACAAATTTAACACTTCATTTGTGTTTTTGTTTCCTCAAGAAGATCAAAAAGTTAAAACCAGTTTGGAATATTTCCTAATTATTATTTGGTTTAGCAGCTAAGCCAAGACAAGAATAGTGACAAGAACAATTTTTCACACAGCCTATTGTATCTGTGTCTACGTATTTGCTATAGCTCTTCAGAAAGAGGATGGTCAGAATCCCAAATGATGGCTCCAACTATGTAATCACATTTCAATAATATTCTCTAACCTATTCTTTTTATTGTGTCCCTCTTAAAATGCTTCTCATTTACAACTTTTGTATCCTTTAAACCTTCCTTTTAAACCCTCCTCATGCTATTAATTTTCTTAAGGAATTTTTAAGAAAGAATTCTTTTGCTTTCAATTTTCTGGGAATTCTTTAAAATTCAAAATTTCTCTTTTTTTTTTTAATTTCCTCTCACACATTTTCCCCATCCTCCCTAACATCAATTTTGACAATTACATTTTTTTTCTGAGTCAATTAAAAAAAAAATTAATTACAAGTATGAGAAATTCTTTCCTTATTGTGTCTTCTTTTTTATTGTGTTACATTTCCATAGTTTTTATCAGCCAGTAGTTCAGCTTTTGGGCACTGCACTGCTTCAAATTACAGATTAATTTCCAAGAGAATTTTGGAATGGTGTGTGGTTTTCCTACTGGTGACCCATGCACAGTAGCCCTCAGTATATTCCCTCTTTACCATTTTTCAAAGCCTGTTGCTGCATTGCTATACTTTTATTCTAGCTATGACTCAGTCATATTAGTTTTCCTCACTTACCTGTCACACATGATTTGCTTCACTCTGTACTTGCCTTGATCATCAATCAGATGATACTAGATTGCAGTTTGATAAATATGAAAGGGAAATGAGTCATTCAATGTCTTTGTTGCCTCCTAATGGACTTTTTTCAACATCATCAAACTATAAACTAATTTTAGCAATTAGCACTGGAAATCTAATATTGAGAGCCATCAAATTGGCCTTAAATGTGCTAGGATGGTGCGAGTCATTGGTGAAGGAGGGAGGTGATACGATATCAGTCTAGCCAAGGTCAGACCATTATGTTTAAAAACTCCCCAGTGAAGTAACAGAATTCACGAGGAAAGGGGACCAAGCTCAGACAAACTGGACAGCTTGTTTCTGGAGGTAAGGGGAAGCATGGCGATAGAAAA
This sequence comes from Burhinus oedicnemus, assembly GCA_008921705.1. Lineage (NCBI taxonomy): Eukaryota > Metazoa > Chordata > Aves > Charadriiformes > Burhinidae > Burhinus > Burhinus oedicnemus. The sequence goes on along the minus strand of VFFE01006968.1, from coordinate 405,284 downwards.
CCCCACAGTCTGTGACCATTTTAGTTACCTTGATTGGCTGCTGATTGTCCACAAGTGCACAGAGACAACTGTTCCTCACTTGACCTCTAAATAAAATAAAATCTTTGTCGTGTTTATGTTTAGTGCAGTACATGAATACAACATAAACCAGATGTATTTGTCTAAGGTTTGGATGTATTTGTCAGCTCTTTCATGAACAAATAGTTTCCTTACTTCTAACATATTCTAAATTAAACAGTGCAGAAAAGATGAATGGTATGTACCTAAAGTCATACTCTTTTTTCATTCTTCTACTCCCTTCTTTTTTATGTTGTGAGAGTACCTCATATCAGTATTTGGTTCTTAAAAGCCCTTAACCAAACAGCTTCAACCAGCAATGAAATGACAACTTTGCTTCAGGCTGGAAAAGGATGCATTTTTTCATTTGAATAGATGATAGTTTTGTTCCTCTATACATTTCATTATAACATGATTTCTAAAAAAATTATTTCCTTGCATTGAAGGAAGAAAATCTGCCATACTTGTGATTTGTTGCTTTTCACGTGTGGAAAAGGAAAAAAAAAAAAAAAAAGCAACTCGCTATCTTCCAGAACAAAACTAGGGAAAAAGAAGTTCTCTTGTTTAACTTGAAGTATTCTTACATTTATTTCATTAAGATGGTTTTGCATCCATGCAAAGGATGCTCCTTTCACATACTCTGGTCTAACTTTTCTAGAGAACAGTGGTTGTATCAGATAATGGCTATTCTTTACTCATTACACTGCATTTGTTTGTTTAACTTAATCTCTTGCATTCTTCTCTAGAGATGTTAAAATCTTACATTAATACAAAAAATAGTACAAAAGAGGAAATGTAGCTGAAACAAGCTGGAAAATTATCTATTTGTGGGTGTTTATGCTGGAACAAGAGAGTTAAATGACTGTTTATGCTGTTCATCATGCCCCTTGATATGAAGCAGACAGCTATAAAAGAAAATTCGTATTTTCTTGGCTAGTTTCCTCAAACATGATCCCAAAGCCTTTTTTGTAGCTGTAAACAATCATTATGTGCTGAGCAGTCTTTGGGCCTGATCCTGAGCAACACAAAGTACTCTGCTTTCCAGAGATTTCACTGGGGAAACTTGGGGTTCTCAGAAAGCTTTAGTCTATTGAAAAGAAAGCCCAGTGTGCTTCACTGGGCCACGTGCTGAACTAACATAATTTGTCGTAGTAATTTTTTCTAATGAGATCTTTTGCTTGGGAGGTGTAACTTGCTATGGTATTTTTCACAGAACTGAAACAAACCTCAGAAATTAAATGTCCCCAAGTCTTTTGGTGTTGTGTTTCCCTTTTCTTCCCCTTTCCAACCTCATGATCATTTATCTGGGAGGGCTATGCAAAAAAAAAAAAAAAAAAAAAAAAAAGAAAAAAAAAAAGGACATAAACACTTTTTTTTCCCCCAATGAACTGAAGAATGCCCTTCAAACTTTTTAGAGAAACATACAGTCAAGCAACTCTACTAGCCACAGTTAGCCCATGAATAGTCATTGACTTCTGCTGAAGGAGCGAGCTCCTCAGCTTTGAGCGATTGTTTCTGCTGGTATAAGACTTTCAGTGTTTGACAGAACGTTGGCATGATCTGTGTTAAAATGAGCTCATCTCTAAAGAGCTGTTCATAGATTTCTGAAATTTATTTTTAGCTACAGTCTACCTGTGCATTGTAGAAGGTCCAAGAATTTCATATTCATGCAATTATGTTTTGTAGCTCAAGACCTTTGTGCTGTGGAGAAACATGCCTGTGAGCAGATCTGTGTGAACACACCTGGGTCTTACGTCTGTCAGTGTTATGAAGGGTATGAGCTTGATGCAAATGGAAAGAATTGTGTTGGTGAGTATGAGTTTAGAAATTCACATTTATCTCTTGACACAAACCAAAGGGAAATTCAGTGTAAATTAATATCTAGTTTAGTCATAGGCAATGATGGGAAGTTCTCTTCTCCTGTATGAGTGGTAGATAAGGAAGAATACGTATTGGCCTGTTCATAGGCCTTTACTGATAATGAATGGTGACTTGCGAAAATTGTTTAATTTCACACAGAAAGTAACACTGCTGTTTTGAAACAACACACCAGATGTTTTATTCTAGATCCATGTAGGTGGTCAGCAATGTACTGGCATGATATATGTGGCCATTAAAAAAACAAAGTCAAACTTGGTAGCTCCTCTTCAGACAGAAGTTATACATGGAAAAACTTGCAAGTGCACAATTTTTTGCCATTTCTCACTTGGTTTTATGGTCATACCAGTGGAGATTTCAAATTCTTTTTGGGAAGATGACTTTAAGGAAAGTTTAGCCCTCCTTAAGAACCCATCCACTGTGTGCCTTTAATTTTCACTATGGGCAGTAAAGAAGCAAACATGAGCTCTAAGAATTACAACTCAGAAGAGTGAGTGTGGAAATAAAGTATAAAAGTTTTTTAACACAAAACATACTCCCCTTTCTATTACCATGTAAGTATCTCACCCTTCTTCCCTGTTTATACTCAGTAAATACTTTTAGGATAATCTTTTTCAGTAGCCTATTAGCCTTCTTGTAAACTTTTCATGCTACATTTTGGGAAAATATTGTCTTCTGGTATCCACCACAAAAAACCCCTAGTGAGTCCTTGAAAAAAATCACCTTATTTGTTAGGTATTCTCTTCAGGCAAGCACTTAAATGCATGCTTAATTTCAAACACATGCTGAAATCCCATGAAAGTGAATCCAAGTGAATCCTTGGCCCCAAATCTGCCATAGGCCACCACAACAGTGGGACAAAACAGTTTGTCCAATAGTTTACTCGTTCTTGTCATTTTAAACAACTCTAACATAATATAATCTATCTCTTATAACCTTCACAGAGCTATTACCTTGCAGGATAATCCTATTTTGAGATGCAAAATAGATGACAGTTTATGGAACTGAACTTTCTGCATGTAGTTTCACATGGGACACACAAATGAGGTTTTGAGGTTTTTTAGACCTAGGATAACATATACAGTTTTGAAGTACATTCACTCCATACTTACTCTTCAGAAATGTTTCCCTTACTTGTAGCTTAATGATCTCAGTATAGGAGTGTTTAAATTTCTCAACATAATTTATCCTCAGCATAATTTGGCCACTAACATACCATTTTAAGAACCTGCTTTCTGAAGTTGAACTGTTTTGAAAATGCAGCTAATAATACCTATTTAGGCAAGAAGATCTGTTAGATGTTCTGGCCCAAATTTCTACATCTAACACTCCACAGAAGTTCATCCAATAACCTTAGCTAATCGCCATGACCTTTGCCTATGTTAGGATAAAGCATATATTTCTCTGCTATTGATTTGACTATATCCTGAGACAGAAAATCCATGACTCATGTTGGTAGGTTCTTTCATCCCCAATTCTTTCTTACCATATATTCTAATCCAAAATATTCATGCTTACCGTCACCAGCGGTTGTTACTATTTTATGTCTATTAGTTGAAGGGTCCTTTGCAGCCCAAGGTATTCTTACCAGGGAGGTAGCTACCATAACATCGTAGAGATAAAAATAAATTCTGGTGAAAGTCTTTGTGTGTCAAACATAATATTAGCCTCCATAATAAATACGAAGTCTATTCTTCTTATTAAAAGCTTCAAAATATTTCTATGCCATTTACTAAATTTCTTAGAGTGGCACTTGTTTTTGGCCTGTTAATGCTTTCTCTGCAAAGTCTGAAGAGTGCTATCTGGAGGTGTGATACATGTTTAACATTTTTTTTCTACCTCATCACTGACTCTTTGGCATGGAGAGATACAGGCCTAGTATAAGCTCTATTGATGACATTTGAAGCTTTCATAGTCTCAATTATTTTCAATTATTTTCAAAATACAGTTCATGCATGGGTTCATTATGATATCTTGCATTTTATAGCTGTCTTTCCTCTCCTCTTGATTTTCTAGTTTAGCAAAAAAACATGAACTCATGCTATTCATACCCCTCCAATAATTAGCAGTATTAAATTGTGGTTTTAAAGCACAATATTAGTACTTCTAATTTTCAATTTTCTTTTGCATTTATTTAACCATTTAACTTCTTCATTTCTTACTGATGCACATGAATGGTTCAACGTATATTTTGTTTTACCCATGCAGAACTTAGCCTCCCTACATTTCCTGAACAGGAAAAGATTGTCTAGGTAATATGCAAGTTTGTTGCTAATTTGTCTGCAAATCCTATTAGCTGTCAGTCTCCAGAATTTGACTTTTCATATTTGAACAATTTGAGATTTTTGAGGAATATGCTACTACCAAGAATGTACAGCTTCTGCAGATTGATCACCAATGAATAATCATCCTTGCTGGAAAATCTTTTAAAGGAGTGTATGTATAATAGCAATAACTCTCAGTTTTCATTACTCTTAAGCTAGTTAACCATTCCTTTCTGTGAATTATTTATTATCAAATGAGCAGGATACCAGAAACCACTGAGCACAACGACAATTTTGCAAAAAGCAGTGACTTCATTACGGTCACTCTCTCCTCTTCATCCAGAGAACAAAGAGCAAATTTCAGTAGGACATACACATTGCGGTTCTCTCAGAGAGCCAAAGGTTTCCCTCTAAGATATCTATGACTTCTAAAACTTTAACTCCAGCAAAAGTAAATGAGAAAGCGCAGAAAACTCATTTCACAGGGAGGTTTATTAAGTTCTCTTCCTCTTTTCTGATGGGCTAATTTATCTGGTTAAGGATCAAAGGCAATACTAATTGCTTCATTGACACGTGTCAGCCAGTTACTTGAGTGGCAGTAATTAAATAAAATCTCACAACCAGCAGCTCACAACGTATCTATTAAAAGTGACAACTGAATGGCTAACCACTCTGAGTGTTTGCAACGCACAGTTTATGAACAAATCTGTAGATTAAACAATATTTGAAACTGTCTGCTCTGTGATAAGTATGGCTGACAGAGCACTATCACTTTGCCTTTTTCAACAGCTTTTCATGTTAACTGCCCTCCTTCACATGAAAAAAATCCTGTCAGTTAAAGTCTGGTGGTAATGAGCCATTCTTTCTCCACCATGCTGCAGGACACTCAGTCTCTCCACTTTCATGGTGTTGCTGGACATACTGTCCTCTCTTTCCTGGCTCTGGTGCTACACTGTCTCCGTATTGCTGCAGCTTTTGGGCTTGAGACCTCTTCCCCTGCCAGTGGTTTGGCTGCTGGCACCTCTCTGCAGTCCTGGCACCGCTATATTTTTTTTGACTGCTTTCTAGGTTCTTTCTCTTCTCCAGCCTAAATAGACCCAAGTCTATCAGCCTTTCCTCCTAAGAGAGGTACAGTCTCATCATGTTGCATCGCCTCCCCTCCCCTCCCCTCTCGCATTTTGTTAGGGTTTAAATGCAGAGGAGGAGGTGACTATGAAATGATCCATATGGGCTTTTTCCCAGGTATGATGCTAGATAGAAAAAAATTATATATTCTTTGGCCTACTTATTTCTTAATGTGTCTTTTAAAACACTTGAAAATGTGCATGTGGTTAGAATTAATTTAAGAGGAAAGCTGACTAATTGTATGACACATTATATCCTTGAAATATATATTCAGTAAATATGTTCTTATATGAAGCTATTCAGTCTGGAAACAGCAATGCGCTTGCCAGGAAAATGGTCTCACATAGTAGCCAGTAAGTAGTCTAATTTGATTGGATTCAACACAAATATTCTGAAGAGTTAAAAGATGCTCTTTCAAAGTAACTAAATGGATTATCCTCTTTCCTGACTAGATGACCTTGACTAAGTATCTTAGCACACCTGAGTATATGCATGATTTGCAAAGGCAGGGCTACTGAAGAAGGAACTGATTTCATTAAAACAGTTTACTGCCTCTTAAAGCAATTTGGGAGGCTCAGCAGTATAAAGTAATGAAAAAATTACTCATTTGGCAAAGAAGGGGAAGCTGTCTCCTTAAATGTCTGTGTGAAGCTGAGCACATTACTGTCTTCTGCAGAAAGAATCAGGTAAACTTGCCTAACGTGGGCCTGGCAGCACTCTGGGGACAGAACACCTGCTTTGTTACTTATCTTTAATTTCTTCTAAAATTTTTTTTGTGAAGAAACAGCTTAACCTGCAAAGAAATAAAAAAAAAAAAATTATTTCACTTCTTTAGTACTTTTGAATAGGCTTAACTGAATAAACTCTAAAGTATTACCTTATTACCCTTTGGCAATCAATCTTCTAAATACGGGTTTACGTAATAAATGACCAGACTTACGAAATAAGTGACTGGACTAGCTATGATGTTTTATTTCTCTCATACAAAAGGCATTATAGAAGCAAAATATCAGTGGTGAATATCAACCTGAAGCTTTCAGGCTTCATAGCTGCAACTGCTTTGTACAGGATGAACGTGGAGCACATTAAAGGGAATGAGTGTACTGTGACAGTTCTCAGTGTAGAAGATACTGCCATGGGTCTCCTCTATATTCAGGCTAGAGGAACAGCTCTTGAGAACTAATACAGCTGGGAGGGAACTAAGGAAAAGTAGAGCAATTCCAGGACTGGGATTGGAGAGACAGAACTAACTCAAACTTTGCTACCCCTTGGTCTACAATGTGAACATCTGGATAGAGTTACTGACTGAGGCATGGTTTCCAGATCTGAGAAAAGGTGTTGAGAAGGCTCCTGACAATCCAGGTGTTGATAAATGTTCAAAGGGTAAGAGAAATGATCTGGGACTCATATCAAATCTGCTGTGCCAACTGGTATTGAATGTCCACTACTTTTTGCAGAAAGGCTCTTCAGGACATAAATTACGTCAGCTATCCCTTTTTTTATAGCTACTGTTTATAACTAGTACCATAATCTCTATGCATAATAGTTCTGATTTTGGTTTTCTAATTGTACATGTTGGTCTTGTTCTTTTTCAGTTGTAGACTACTGTGCTTTGGATAACCAAGGTTGCCAACATGAATGTGTTAACACTGAGGACTCCTATTACTGTAGATGCCACCCAGGTTTCATTTTAAATCCAGACAAAAGAACTTGCAGAAGTAAGTTGTGATAAGGTTTAATTATGAACAGTTTGTACTTCTGTCTTCCAGTTCTCAGAAGTAATACTCCCACTGGTCCTGGGAACACTGAATAATGCACAAGATACAGAAAATGTTGGAGTGCCCACAAAGCTAAAGGTCATGAAAGCAATGAAAGATGTTTTGGGGGCTAGTTTGGGTTTTGGGGAGAGGAAGTAGGGGTAGCAGTCCCTTCCATGAACAGGAAGCTTTTAACATGAGACCAGGCTCCTTTTTCAATAGTAAAAGCCAAAAGCTTTGTCTTGCACAGTCTCCGATTATCCAGATTTTTCAGTTAGAGTATGATCTCCCTAGCTAGGTAACAAACAAGTCTGTACAAGACAATTTATAATCAGGTTGTAAGACAAGCTAAAATTAAACAGAGTGAGTAGTTCCACAATCAGAGGAAACATTGCAGCCTATTTTCCTATGGATTTTTCTCAGTAGTGAGTTCTTTGATACTGTGTGCTCTGGAAAGATCAGTATCTTCTACTAAGCTTCCATGTTTCCACCATGTTATAATAACTTCATAGCTTTGCTTGTTTGTTGTTTGTCAAATTTGATTGTTACTGGGCTAACAAGCTCAAAAATTACCAGAGTTGGGAGCAGATATAAAGTGGAGGGGGACTGACAGACCAGAAAGTACTCTTGCCAAGGCTTCCCTTACTTGGGAAAACAAACTCAAACCTCCACAGTGTTTAATATCATCACTCACTTCCAGGAAATGTGAAAGGAAAACTTAATGTACATTCCTAGTTACCTATCTTCAAAAATATGGATCTTGATAAAGAAATGTTACTATTGTGTCTGTAAGCAGACAAACTCTGTTAATTTTAGGTGAGTGGAACTGCTGGTGCCACTGGTGAATTTAGCCCTTATTATTGAATTATGTGTACAAATATTATTTCTCAAAAAATGCATCAATATAGCGCTGCAGTTCTGTGCTTTTTACAGCCTTGAGGGCATTTCAGTCTTTATGATGAGAGACTATGTTAACCTATAGATTGTATTGTGTATTATGCTTCCTATCTATTTCACTTTATTTTAACATTTAAAAAGAAAGCATTCAACCCAGGCTGTACATCTGACCCTATGATCAAGGGAAAGAGACACATACTTCTAGAAGGTGATTGCTCACAGCTTTGACACAAATTTATGGAAGTGTCTGTATTTTCCTTGACTATGCAGAGAGCCTGGATGACTTGCCAGACTAGGCACCTAACTTTTAGAAGGCCAGAGTCAGGGTAGATTAATTTCCCACCTCCCCAAGGGCCAGAGTACAGTTCGTACTGGTTCACGTTGCTTGTAGCTTATATGAATGCGCCCATTTGTCAAGTATCCGTCAGCTAAGGGGTGACTAAATTCTGTTATTCTTTCGTATATACTCCTACATACATATATTTTTGAAATCTTACTATAGTGTAAGTGATTTCAGCTGCCCAAGCAAAAATTCTTGTTAATTCCTTCAATTTAAGAATGTGGATTTTAAGCAGTGTTTTCAGTTTGAACTGAACAAAGATCCTAAAACTGCATAAACATTTTATAGGACTTAAGTGGTTTTTAGCTTATGGTCTAACTGTATGAATCATTTTAACCTGTTTAAATTGATGATCCACAGAATGCTGGAAGCTATGAGTGTTCTGGGAAAGTAATATTTCAGGCTTGTCCCATCCCTATCCTCTGACTTAGGTATCTATTGCTTGAGATAGCACATCAGGCTACATAGACTGTCAGTCTGACTATATGCTGCTGTCTTTATGTTGGAAACATGAAAGCTTTCAAATGCGGGTTGGACAGGATCTCTGGAAGTCATCTACTCTAGCCTACTCTTCAAAGTGAAACTGCCACAAGGTGTGGATCGGATCAGTTATGGTTTTGTCTAGCTGAGTCTCAAAAAAGCTTCAACAGAGAGTCCACAGCCTCTCTGGGCAACCTGTTCCACTGCTGTACTGTCCCTCCAGAGAAAAAATTTCCTCATATCCAACCCGAATAACCCAAATCACAGGTGGTGACCATTGTTCCTTGTTATATCATCTGGCACTACCAAAAGGGTTTAGCTCCATCACCTTTGTAATGACCTACAAGAAGTAATTGTAGGCTGCAACTGGACACCGTACTCTTCACCAAACCAAATACGACCAGATCCCTCAAGCTCTCCGCACAAGTCATGCGGACTATGTCCCCAGCAGTCTTCGTAGGTCTCTGTTGAGCCCTCTTCAGTTTATTCCCCTTAACCGCGGGGGAGAAGGGGAGGGATTGTTCCAGAACTGGACAAAGTATGTCAAGTGTAACCTCACCAGTGCTGAGTAGCGGGGGATACTAATTTCTGCTTGCTGTGCTTCACCAGTGTAGTCCAGTATGAGGTTTGCTTTACTTGTAGCGAGAGCACACTGTGGCTCAGATTAAAGCTCACACTCTCTGTAAAACCTAAGGCACTTTCCATCCAGCACAGCTGCTACTCAGCCAGTGTCAGGGCCCTGAGGGCACCAACAGGCTTTACCTGCCCTGCACAGCCCCCCTGGGGCTTCTCACTCCTGCCCATGGCCCAGGTGCCTTATTTCAGCTTTGCCTGGAGCCTTCAGTCCCTGCCCCAGCAATGCTATAGAAGTGGTGGTCTCCATCTGGGCCTGGCAATAGCCCTTGTTGATCCAGACCCTGACCTGCAGACTGACCTCCCAGCTTGACCATGACCTTGCTCTGCCACTATGGACCTGTCCAGCAACTATTTGCCTGTGTCATAACCTGGCTGCCCTCATCAGGGCTGGGCTTACCTCATCCCGACACGCATGCTGGCTTCCTGGCTTGACCTCAGACCTGCCTCAGCAGCATGTACTTGTCTGGTGATCTGGACTCCTGGCTAAACTTGGCTACCATTTCCAGGCCTGCCCTGCTCACCTTGCTTCGGTGCTGCAGGGCAGTGCCTGTCTGGCAAGGCCCCTACCCTGCTCAGCTGTATTATCGCCCTTAGCTCCTGGCTCTCCTTTCCTTAGGGAGCAGCTGGCCCATGCTGCTCCCTGACAGCAGGTCACTTTCTCAGTTTGTACAACTGTGGGGTGTTTCCCACCCAGGTGCAGAACTTTGCAGTTCTTCTTGCTGAGCTTCATAAGACATCTTCTGGTCCAATCATCAAGGTTCCTCTGTACTGAAGTTCTGCTATTTGCTTTCAGTCATTTTCCCTAATTTAGTGTCACCTTAGATTTGCTAAGGAAGCACTTCGTGTCATCATCTATGTCACTGATGAAGATGTTTAGCAATGTGGCCGCCAGTACTGTCCCCTGTGGTACTCTGGCCATTATCAGCAACCAGCCAGACAGGAAGCCATTGATCACTATCCTTTGAGGCTGGTGGCCTGGCAAATTTTCACCCCACCTAACAGTTCTTTCTTCCAGCCTGTATTTCCTCAGCTTCCAAATGAGAACGCTGGGGGAGGCAGCATCAAGAGCTTTACTAGTGCTGAGGTGTATTACATCCACCCCTGCCCACAGATGCAGTAATTTCATCGTTGGAGGTGAACGCGTTGGTCAGGCATGGTTTGCCCTTGGTAAATCCATGTTGACTATTTTTGATAATCTTCTTGTCCTTCATATATTTGGTAATTGATTCTGAGAGGAGGTGCCCCATAATCCCAGGACTGAAATGATGTGGATTGGTTTATAGTTCCCTGGGTCTTTCTTCTTGCATTTTTTTTAAAGATGAGTGTAATGTTAGCCTTTTTCAGTTGTCAAGGACATCTCTCAGTCTCTGTGAATCTTCGTACATGGTAGACAGTGGTGTCACATCGGCTAGCTCTTTCAGCACCCACAGGTGAATACCAGTCATCCCATACCAGTCACATGGATCTGTGTATATCCAGTTTCTCTAAGTAGTCACTAACCGGTGTAGCTAGCCTCTCTCCTTCCCAAACTGTGCTGGTACACATAGAAATCTTTGGCTTTGTCTGTGACAACCAGGAATAAACAGGGCATTATTTTTTCTGTATTGTTCATTACTACATTGTTCCCCCAGCCAACAGACCCCTGTTTTCTGTGACTTACTTTTTGCTACCAGCATGTTTGTAGACTCCTTTGTTATTACTGTTAGTGTACCTCAGTAGTCATAGGTCCAGCTGGGCTTTGTTTTCGTCCCAAAGTACCTAAGCAATGCTTTTATACTTGTCTTTTTTTCTTGGTCCTTTCTCCCTCCACTATTTTCCCTCTTTGTATTTTAGTTCACCGAGCAGCTCTTTGATCATCTAAGCAGATTTTCCAGTATGATGGGATCATTTGTTCCTGAGCTCTTAGAAAGTTTTCTTTAAAAATCATTGAGCTCTCCTGGGCATCCTTTCTCTTCTTGGCTGTTTCCCAGGGGATTCTTCCTAGCAATTCCCTGAATAAGCTGAAATCTGTGCTTGTAAAATACGGAGTCTGAATTCTGCTGTTTCTCCTTGCAGGCTTCTGGATTGTGAACTCAGTCATCTCACAGTCACAGCAGCAAGTCAAGAAGAACATCACCTCTGAAGAATTTGTGTTAGGGAGTTGTCACCAAGTCTGTGCAGAAACCTCCTGAGTTGCCTGCACAATGCTGTCTTACCCTCCCAGTGGGTATTTGGATGGTTGAAATTTCCAACACGAACAAAAGCCTATGAGTTGGAGATTTCTGCTATCTGTTTGTAGAAAGCTTTATTCACTGCATCGTTTTGGTCAGGTGGGGTAACAGACTCCACCACCACATTCCCATTGTCATTTCCCCTCTGATCTTGATCCCTCACATCTATGGTTTCATGTTGGATCTCTGTGAAATGGAGGAGACCTTTAACATACAACGCAAAAGTACACTGCTCCGCAAGGTAGTGCAAGCTGGGAGCCAAGGATGGCTACAAGGCAAGCAGGGTCAATAATCTCTCTGACAAGGCCTTTGGTCCCGCCATACCCAAAGAAGAAGAACAAAACAGGTCCTATGACAGTAACTAGGCTCAGCCAACTGTCCAATGGTCACCAGACAAGTCCATAGTGTCAAGAGAGATCTAAGGTCAATTCAGGAAACCAAGTCAGCCAGTCTGCAGGTCAGGATCAGCAAAATGCAAGGCTAGGCACAGGCATACCTATAACATAGCTCAGGTAAGAACCAAGGGTGAGAGCCTGACATTAAATGCAGCTCCCAAGCCAAGCGGCAGAGGCCACAGACAAGGCTTCAACAGCTCTGTGCATCTCTGCCATGTTAACTGCATTCTGTTTTGTTGTAAATGCTTTAAATTAGTTTAAAATTAAGGGAGAAAATTCCATCAGGTTGCAATTAGGGAAAAATCAAAGTGACTGAAAATGGTAGGCCATAGAGATTGATTCAGAAGGAGTAGTCGGGGAGGAATGAGCAAATACCATGTCAAATCATTCTCTTTCAAGATGCATGTCCTGAATCGAAGCGTAAATAAAACTTACTAAGCCACTTCTCCTTACACTTGATATATTCTTAGCCCTGCTAATAAAATAAAGCATGAATGAAAGAACTGTGTAGATGTTAATGCTGCAAAAGTCAAGACAGCATGAGAGCTCTTTAGAGTAGAAGTGTCCCCTAGCTCTCATATATTATGAATCACGCTGCCTTTGAGTCAGCATAAACAACATGGAGAAACAAACTTCAGATCACTGGATTTAAAATGTTTGTAAATTTAAAACCTTTAACATAAATTTCTACATGTTTGGCTTACATACTGAACCTCAGGGATGATCGCCAGCTAGCCAAGCCTCACACTCATGCCAGACCAGAGCTCTGCATCAGCAAGCAGGCCTGGGCCTGGGGCACCACCTCCCAAGATCTCGTGATTATCTCACAATCCTGGCTTTCCTTTCAAAAATAGAAAGTAAGCTTTCATGCTCATGGCTACAAAGAAAAGCTTGAAAATGTAAATTTTATCAGTATGGTCATGCACATCTGACAAATGTTTTCTCTGGGAATTACTCCAAACTTCTTATGAAATAAAAGGAACACAGCTCATGAGGGCAACCCTGCCAACACCAGCAGAGTACTTTATGTGTGGCAGGAAGAGGAGAGCAGCAAATTCAGATTATCAGTGAGTCAGGTAGAAGTAATTCCTACCTACTAAGTTAACTATTAAGAGGTCTTTCACCACCCTTGCTGCTCCCCTCAAGAGGACAGATGGTAGTTTCTGCTTGTACTTAGGGGTGCTGAGCCTTAACTGTTGTTCTTTTGGGAAGGCTCAGGTTTGAGTTGTGGGTAGAATCACATGAGCATAGAGGCCTTCTGTTAGCATCCTTAATCTGGACCGTGTTAATGAAGCCTTCTGAAATGTGTTTCTAGTGTTGCCAACATAATAGCCTCAAGGTTCCAACAAAGATAGTAATACATATTTTTCAACTCTTGTGGTCATCTTCAGAATCAGTTACACAGGAAAAATCTGTCCTGCACACTTCAGTTAGCAAGGATTTGAGTAGATAAATGCAACCCAGAACTGAGTAGGTCCAGAAGACATACAGCTATATTCCTCTAGTGCACACATGCGGCTTTATGGTTTCTGTCTGTTTAGTGCACTCTTGAACAAATGATATTCTAACTGTTTTTTAGTAAACAGATGAGATATCCCTATGTTTTATATATATGTATGTGCATATGCTGTCATAAAAACCTTTGGTAAATGAAATGTTCTATAAATATATGAAGTGGAGTTCGTAAATGGTAAAATACTCCTCTCAGGTTTTCTTACATAGTCACATTCCACTTTGTTTGTCCTGAAAATATAGTTGTTTTACTATTGCTAAGGCTCAGTATATATATAAAACGCTCAATTGCATTAACCCACCACACATATGAGGAAAGAACAGTTCCTGCCTCAGGAAGCCGATTACCTCTGGGAATAATAATTAACCTCTGAATGTCAGTTTTCAGGTTGTGTAATGAGCTGTTCAAAAGTGCCTGAATGTCTTCAAAAAGATGACTTAGTTGATTTGTGACTTGTTTATCTATTTTTAACAGTGCTGAGGAGTTAAGACCATTCTTTCATTAGTATAAATTAATTAACTCCACTGATATAAAACTAAGTGATGGCCAGACACTGCATCTAAGTGAATGTCAGGTGCTTTGGCTTCATCAATAGTGGTAAACACTACGCGGTAAATATCCCAGTGCTTACTGCACAATTGCTTTCCTTTTTAAGGTACTTTATACACAAGTACTAGCTGTTTCTAGAATTTGCTTGTCTTCCCTTTCATGAACATTTTAAATGGAAGAACTACATAGCAAACACCCAGAGCTGTTAAAACCCCAGTGCTCCTGATGACCTGATTGTCCTGCTTTGATCTAATGAACAGCGTTCAAAAGAGGGTTTGTGTATTTATTACAGATCATACCTAACTTGGTCTGAGTAAAATAAAGAGGCAATTTTGATGAGGCAATATATAGCACTTAGATGCAAAATGTTAAGAAATATTTAAGATTCTAACTTCCCTACTGCGTGTTGTACATGTGTTCTCGAAGAATTCATTGAAGTATACATACCAGGTATACCTAAGTACTGCAGATATTTGGAAAAAAGGAACATATTATTATCATAGTCTGAAACAATATGGTAAAAAGTCAGAATGATACCTAGGGAAAAAAAATGCTAAAGAAAAGAAAACAAAGTAACTGGGTTTTACCTACGTTATTTCTGAGGAATTATATTCCTTACTGACACGATTTTTTTTTCACATTTAGGACCAGATTATTGTGCTCTTCAAGACCATGGCTGTGAACAGGAATGTGTTAATACAGATGATTCCTACTTTTGTCGATGCCAAGAAGGGTTTAGACTTAATCCAGATAAGAAAACATGCAAAAGTGAGTAATCCTTTCAACATAATAAAGTTCATCTGCTTTTATTTCTTAAACCTGCTGTGAATGGTTTCCTTTCTGAAAGGATGAAAGTTTTCTCTATAACTAAGATTGAAACAAATGTTTCTTTATAAACTTGAATTTTAACTAAGCCAGTCATGCTGGAAAATGCCATTTGCTGTTTTGTAGACTAGATTGTATATTAGACATTTTCTGAAGAGACTTATGGAAACCTGAGGAGTAATATAGGAACCAGAGGGGCTCAACAACAACAAGTTCATTGCTTGTTTGAAATTTTCTGACCTTGTCTTGTAGTGACACAAACAGCTTAAAAAAAAAAAAAAAAAAAAAAAAAAAAAAAAAGGCTTTGCCCAGTTCATTTAGGCAAGGACAGATGTATGTCATTAGCCCGGGAAAATATTGGACAGGTAATGTAGTTATTAAAATCAAATTAAAGTCATACATGAAACTCCACAGTTTCCTAAAAAAATTGTAAAAACAACCTCAGGGATGTCAGGTTTCTAAACAAATCACACATACTATTTACTTTAAAAAGACTTTGGTGTAACAGCTCTTCTTGAGTGGGAGCCTGGAATCACAGCAGATTTTCAATGTAATATTCTTAGAGTTTAAGGAGAACATATTCAACAAAATGAACTAGCCTGATCTGGTGACTCAGTTCTTGGTGGGGAGAATTGTACTGCTAATATTTTATGAATAGGAAGCTTGCCCAGAGCAACATAATTATATTTCTAGATGCTTATAAAATTTATCTAGTTTTGGAACTGTATTTTCTTTCAGTCTTAAAGATATGTTCTCATGAAGCATCTTTGTCTGCACACTATTGTTTTTACACCTATATGTGCTATTCTGGTTTTTATTATCTATACGGTATTTTAATACCTTGAGGTTTTTATAGATTGGATGTGCCTTGGTGAGTATAGGAGCAAAAGAACACCATTGTGTAGAAAATTTGTTGCCAAGGATGTAATTGCTAATTAAAGGCAAATTGTAATTCCTGTTTGGGTTTTTTTTCCTTAACCTTAAGGGGCTTTGGATTTGGCTCTAACTCTGGTGACATTTCCAGGATTAAGCTCCTACTCCAAAACTTGTTATAACAAGGCTCATGTTAAATAGCTTGTAAAATAAAACAGAACATTTGCATGTATGCCCTCTTTATAAATCAGGGAGAATGCGTTGCTGGTGACTAGTACCAGGCATTCCTCCTTCACCACGATGCGTGACTTCTGATGACTACAGGAGCAGGTCTACGGGAGTCAAAGTGAAGTCTTGTGTAGCCAAGTATTTGCAATCCTCTCTCAGACCCTCAGCTCACTGTCAGGTGTCCAAAGTACAGAATCCAATATCATTTAAGAAAAGCAAGTTGTTTACTTCAGAAACCCTCATGGCTGGCTTGAATTCTTCACTGTTTTTCTCTCCACAGAAGTAAACTTCTGTGCTTTAGGTCAGCATGACTGTGAACATGAATGTGTTAACATGGAAGAGTCGTTTGTGTGCAAATGTCATCCTGGATACACCCAACGACATGATGGCAATATGTGCAGAAATGAGTGTGTCTTATGAACTGCGGTGACTAGTTACTGCAGTCAGGCGAGGTGCAAAGAGAATGAGAAAACGATCATGGGTCCCTTTTAAGATCTTTCTGAGCTATGCAGACCTATGTTACTGTAAACTCCACCACAAGCCAGGCCTAGTGAAGTAATGCTATAGGGAGATCCCTGATGCAATAGAGAACTAAAGCAGCATCTCCAATCCAAATAACTGGGAAAATGTGTTCAGTGAAGGTGTCTAACGCAAAGGCAGTGCTTACGGTTGAGCATCTGTATCATTGCTATGTGCTACGTAAACTGCAGCACACCTGATACTGATGTATGCTGATATGTGGAGATATGTAGAGACTTCCCCCGTCCATATGTGTACACTTCCAGTGATCTGTTTGATAAAATGTCCTCTTTTAATAAGAATGTTACTAAACGAGGGGCCAGTGTTGCACCAGAAAAACCCAACAACATTGCCCACTTGACATCACCGAGTTTTTAGAAGAACTTTTTTGCAAGAGAACCATTTTGCACATCATCTAAAATATTGGCAACATTTTTCCCTGATGTACTTATGAAAAGGAACACTCAGTCACTGAAATTAAAAAAAAGTTGATAGGCCAAGGAGTAATTATTTTTAAATAAACTGTTTGTGATAAAGCCATATTTAAGGAAACTTGGATGTGTTGCAAGAGCTCAGAACTTCTTAACAAATATGATTTTAGGCTATTGCAAGTTGAATACGTAAAAATTAATATATCCCAAGACACTCATTGTTTTTAAAAATACTGACCCTTCCTCTGTCCCTTCCCATTCTTACTTTTTTTTTTGCACATGTAATGAAGCACACATGATGACCAAATTTACAGTTATACTAATTTCTAAAACCACATAGTTAGCAATTTTGTGATTACTCTACTCTTTGAAAGAGTGTGTTAAAAGATTCTGCATGAGAACCCGAAGTATTTAAATGTTAAAATTCACGTTAGTGTGGGTGTTTGTATTGTAAAAGACGGTGCCAAACAGATGCAATTTTTCACAGAGAATACTGGGGGGGGAGTATTTTCTTTTTATTTTCCACATTTTTTGTGTGCTCTGAGAAGTTACACAAGCCTCTTCATGATGATGTAAACTCTTGGAAAAAGGAGAATGTTCCAGCTGGAACTTGCTTTAGCTAGTAAAAACTGACACCTCAGCTTCACTTCTTCAAGCCAACGTTATCTCTCTTTATGTATAATGGTAAATCTGGACCAATTACTGTAAACTCGTTGCTTAGTTAAATAATAAACAGCAATATTTAGAACTAAGTAATTTTACATTAAGTACAGAATCTTTTTTCTGTAAACAAACAGCTGCAGACATGCCTGTTCACATCTGTAAATAATTTGCAAATAGTGACATACGAGACTGTGTTTGTGTCTGAAGGAACTCCACTACTTTTGATCAAGTTAAGCTAAAGTGATTTGGGCCTATGTAACTAAAAATAGCCATTAACAAGTCGGCACTAAAATATTATGAGGAAGTTCAGTATAAAGCTTTTTTCCTAAAATGTGCTTTTTCTATACTTACAGAGTCAGCAGATTACATAGTAGGTCTGCAAGTGCACGTATCTCACCCTACTGCTTTGCTGTCCATTGTATGACACAATATAATTTTTAAACCCAATTCACACCTCTCTCCCTTCCCCTACCCTTTATCTTTCACACAACCAGTTGCATAAAAGACTAAAAAAAATATTCCATTTTATCTTACTTGGAATAGGAAAATCAAAGAAAGGGAACACATTAAGACGCTTTCACACTCATAATTTGTATCTGTCCCCCACTAGGCTTTAACTGCTTGAACCTGTTAGCAGGTTCAAATTCATGATTTCTCATCCTGTTGAAAAAGAATTTACTGTTTATGAAATAATCTGAAAGCCATAGTTTCTATTTCAAGAGTTACTAATATTCATCCTTTATCTCTGGGAAAATTTTATGGTGAACAAAAGAGAAAGTCTTGCTTTTTAAAGAAAGAAAGCATGATTCTGCAGGTGAGACCAGGTGGGACTTCAAGGTTCTCCCTTCACTCCACTTTGCATTAGTTTCCCTTTGTGATTTTTGGCAAGGGAGATCTGCGCTTCATCGAGTTTTTTATCTGTCAAGTGGGGTTGTTGTATTAATTTCACTTAGGTGTTGTTAATTAACTCAGGTTACTCAAATAGGTGGGGATGCTGCCTAAATAAAAAGCTGCACTGATCTATTTCCCTTGCTTTGCAAAGGCATCATGTACTAACTACAGTGTCATAGTGTATGTTTCTAAGGCTCCAATGTGATTTCTTCAATTATTAACACAAATCAATAGGAGTGGACCACTGTGCTGAAAGCAATCATGGCTGCGAGCAACTGTGCCTAAATACTGATGTCTCCTATGTTTGTCAGTGCTCTGAAGGATTTGTCATCAATGAGGACCTAAAAACCTGCACACGTAAGTCTTGTGAGAACTTCCTTGATCTCAGCTTGCCTAGGAAAAGTTTTTGTTTTCATACAGGGAAGATGACACACCTTCGATTTATTCTTACAGTCTGCATTTTGATAATACTTTCATTATGATTTCAAAGCAGAAACAGACAGAAAAAGGACTTAGGAAAGGATACTTGTCAGGATACCTGTAAATCCTCACATATTCAGAAAAGTTTTGGAACATCTGTTCATCCTTATGTGTTGAGGACAGTTTTCCAGTCACATGACTGTGTCTGACTGACAGGTCATCTTGACAGCAGTGTCCCCCAGGCAAACCCCATCAGCTCACCTGGGGCAGGAGGAGAAGTGAGAGTCCCACACTGAGCTTTACATTTTGCATGGGAACCCTTAATAAGTGAAAAAAAGTTGTCCTGACAGATCTCCACCCTTTATAAATCTAGTGATTATGGAGAATCATTGCAGTTTCATGAATAGCCAAATTGCCTCCTTCACTGGAAAAATATAGAAAGGGCCAGGAAAAGAGGAATGTGAATGCATTTTTCCTGTTGACTTTTCTTGGACCTCTTTGATGAGAGGGTTTTGGCCACTTTTTCTACAGATTTTGGAGGTACATTATTTTTCAAGTTTGTTGAGTGTTGGAGCCGCTCCAGAGTTTGCTCCTTTTCTTGCACTCAGGCACCACAGTTTTAATAGAAGTCAAACTGCAAGTGCTCAGTCACAGAAATGATCCACAGAGAAGTGAGACAAATCAGCAAAGGCAATTTGTCTTTGTCTTTAACCTTCTCTTTGCTGCCATACTAACCTTTTTAGCCCCAATACCTTGTCAGATTTTGCTTCTGTCTGCCACTTCAGGTCTCTAGAAAGGGGCAGACAGTAATGCAAAGGCAGAACTAGTGTACGTGTTAACAGCAATAGGGTCTACTAGAAACAATTTATCTAGACATTTGTCTAAAAGAACCACTGGAAATTTAGAAACAGCCAAACTATGGAGTTTTATCAACTTGCAAATGGAAAATCCCTTTTCCTTTGTAGTAAAAAGAGGTGTTTTTTTCACTTTGGAGTTACTTTACACTAGGCTGTACTGTGAGACCTATCAGGAGCATTAAACCAGTGCTGTGGCTTCTGGAATCCCACTGTGCAATGAAACTGAGTCCTTTTGAATAGCTCCTCTTCTTGCCAGCATATGCCTCTCCTCATATATATTTAGGAAAGAGATTTGGCCTATTCCTGAGCTATAGACAAGTTGTTGAAACCCCGTGGACATTTTTAGGCTATCATGAAAAGAGTTTTGGCACTTTGGGATTTCCTGAACGAGCAGTTGAATGGAAGGGATTAGCATTTAACATACACAAATCCTAATGGGAAAACAACTGGGAATTACAATTCTGGTGTCATATACACAGGCACAAGTATCTTAAGACAGCTGTGGGAACACCTGAATGGTAAACAGATTTCTACTTTGACAACTAATTACAAAAAAATGAGTGACACTGTGTGTGTAGCCAATAGCCAGTAGCAAGTGCTGCCTGCAGGATCCCAGGGGTCCTATGTCTTTGCATTAAAGAGAAGAAACACGTAGAAGATTTGAGGTGAAAAATGGACCATATTTGACAGTACTTGTCATTTTCAATTCTTTGCAAACGCTTGAATAATCTAAGCCAAAGCTCACCGAGGTCCCCGAGAGGTTTTCTGCTTGCTGCCACGCAGAGCAGCTGGGTCATGCGCACCTTCACATCGGGCCACTTAGAGACTGTATTTAAAGAAGAATGTTCACAAGGTAGCTTTTATGTCTTTGCCACTGTCTTATATAAAATCATTGCTAAAGTGTTTTGTTTTGTTTTAAATTCAATTTGTAAGTACTGAGACATGGACTCTGTTGAGCTATGCTAAGCATAGGAAAGTATGATTTCTCAACTCTGCTTAAAGCAACCAATGGAAAGTACACCACAAGGCCCTCTTACGTTTTATTGAAGCTATATGTATATTATCAGATAAGGAACTGGATTATTATTTAAGGAATTCAATGAATTTATATTTACTTGCTTATATGCCATTCAAATACTAGAGATGAAAAATAATTGATTCATTATTTGTTAAATCTTTTTAATAACTTCGATTACTCCTGCAGGAGTTGACTATTGTGCTCTGAGTGATCATGGCTGTGAGCATTTGTGTGTAAATGGCGACAGATCTTATGCTTGTCAGTGTTTTGAAGGATACAGGCTTCGTAACGATGGGAAAACATGTAAACGTAAGTTGTTATTTGGCAACTCGTTAGATTTTTATTACACAGCTAGAACAAATCTGTAAGGCAGGATTTGATTGCCTAAATGTTGCTGTCCAGTGTCAGTTTAAACATCCAAGGATTCCAAAAGTTCATAGTTTCCCCTTTGGTGTGATATTTGCCAGGAGTATGTCAATATCTTGGATATGCTAAGGCATCTAAAGTGGTACTGGATGCATACTTTTAGGCACCTGAATCACACCCTAAATGTCTGTGCCATTTAAAAAGTAGCCCTGAAATTCGACTGTTGTGGATCCAAAACTATTATATTCTGACTTACATCCTTATATAGGACTACTGTAGTTTTCTTCTGAAATCAAGGCAAAAATATATAATGTTTCTAAAGTCTTACACAGAAAGAAGCTTGCAATATTGTTAATGGAAAGTTCATTTTGCCCAGCATGGGACAAGGATGATTGCAAAAGAGATATCATAATTGCATTACACATTTGACTACATTATGCAGTTATGATGAGTGACAGATATCAAGAAAAAATTAATTGCAAATTTGTCTCCATTTTTATAGCTTTGATCACTAAGTGATCAAAGAAGAATCATGGGTAAGTCTCTGAAAAATACACAAGCATTAAGTATTTTGGAACTGTAATCCCAATACTAACCATATCAATACCTACTGTTAAAAAACATTTACAGAAAAAAATTTAAAGTCATCCATGACAAATGAAAAGCTTCTTATTCTCAGTTTGTATATCACAACAACACTCTACTTTGTTATTCCATGGAAGCAAAGACAAATTCTGCTTGTCTCAAAAAGTACTGATACTCTAAAAGCAAATGGAATGTTCTGTCCATGCAGAAGTCTAGAGGAATCTAGATAGATTGGAGCATTGAGCAATGATCAATGGGATGAAATTTAACAAGTTGAAATGCTGGACTCTGCACCTAGGGCAGAATAATGCCAGGCACAAGTATAATTTGGGAGAGGAGTGGCTGGAGAGCAGCTCTGCAGAAAGGGATCTGGGGGTGCTGGTCGACAGCAGGCTCAGTGTGAGTCAGCTGTGTGCCCTGGCAGCCAAGGGGGCAAACCCCGTCCTGGGGTGCCTCAAACACAGCATAACCAGTCGGTCAAAAGAGGTGATTATCCTGCTGTATTCAGTGTTGGTGCAGCCTCACCTTGAGCACTGCGTGCAGTTCTGGGCCCCACAACTGAAGAAGGATGTGAAGATCCTTGAATGCGTCCAGAGGAGGGCAACAGGCTGGAAAAAGGGCTGGAAGGAATGTCCCATGAGGAGTGGCTAAGGACTTTGAGCTTGTCTAGTTTGGAGAAAAGGAGGCTGCGGGGGGTGACCTCGTTGCTCTCTACAGCTTCCTGAGGAGGGGAAGTGGAGAGGGAGGTGCTGATCTCTTCTCCCCGGGATAAAGTGACAGGACGTGTGGGAATGGTTCAAAGCTGTGCCAGGGGAGGTTTAGACTGGACATTAGGAAGCATTTCTTTACTGAGAAGGTGGTCAAACACTGGAACAGGCTTCCTAGAGAGGTGGTTGATGCCCCAAGCCTGTCAGTGTTTAAGAGACATTTGGACAATGCCCTTAACAACATGCTTTAACTTGGTCAGCCCTGAAGTGGTCAGGCAGTTGGACTAGATGATTGTTGTATGTCCCTTCCAACTGAAATAGTCTATTATATTCTAAGTCCTTGCAGGAAAATAAAGGGTGTGGGGAAGAAAGTGAAAACAAGATGTTAGTTTATCTAATATTAATTAACAGTTTATATTTTATTTTATTTTGAAATATGGATTGTATCTAAATTCTGTTTCGGAAAACCCACTGAACATCTGCTTGCCCAATTATAGCTGGCAATTTTCCAGAATTTCACAGCAGGATCATATAATTTGTCTTTCTCGCTACCCTTAAACACTGCATACGCTGAAGTTTTGTAATCCTGCTTTACAGAAAAATGACAAACACCTTCTAAACTTAAGCACAGAGGCAAAAAAAGCATAAATATTTCAGGTTTGAACAGGCTCATTACTGAAGGTAAAAAGATGATGATAGAAAGATCTGTTTCTTACCAGAAGGTTTAATTGAAATGTAGATGTGGGATTTAGGTGCCTTTTGAAATCCCTGTGGGTCACTAATCTGCATGTTAGGGACACGTGAAATTCTACAAACTCTAGAACTGGAACAGTGCACTTTTCCTTAATAGTAAGGTTGTAAAATTAGCAGAACAAAGATGTACCTGTTTGTTGCAACAAAAAAAGACAGCAGGTGCTATAAATGATTTGCAGGATTGAGTCCAGTATACTAGCAAGGACAAGAACATTCAGTAGCTGGGAATTGTGAGACTTCGAACGTCTTGCCCTTAACTAACACAATTTTTTTATCTATTAAATTATTCCCAGGTAAAAATGTCTGCAAATCAGTCAACCATGGCTGTGAGCATATTTGTGTTAGTGCTGACAATTCCTACACCTGCAAGTGTCGTGAGGGATTCATATTGAGAGAAGATGGGAAGACGTGCAGAAGTGAGTGACTGGTATCTATTGAATATTTTTGCATGTGCATCAGGCAAGGAAAGAAAGGGGTTTTTCACTTCTTACTGGAAACAAAAAACAACTTCCTTTTGATATCTACATTTTTTTAACATGTTTTAATTCAAAACCTACATTTATATCAATCATTCCCAGGACGGGACATCTGCAAATCAGTCAGCCATGGCTGTGAGCATATTTGTGTTAATGAAGATGACTCATATGTTTGCAAGTGTCATGAGGGTTTTCTGCTGAGAGAAGATGGGAAAACATGCAGAAGTAAGTACTCTGATAATTAGTCATAGACTTCTATCTACAGTATGTAGATTTGTGGAAGTGTTCTAACAAATACAACAACAGTAGTTTACTGTTATAATATAGAATTGGTATTATTATACCTGCCTGAAGCTTGGAAGAGACTCTCTGGAAAGAAATAGTGTATTTTAATAGCTAAACTGATATAACTGGAGACAAAAAAGACAATTTTTCAGGTACCAAGAGTTAGAAGTGTTTGCTGCCTAAATTTCTTCCAGTGATACCAGTAGACCTAATAAAAGCTATTACTTCTCCCTGCATGATAACATTCGCTGTAGGTGTGCTTTAACCAAATATCATCAACTATTCTCAGATAAAGACATTTGCAGCTCAGTTGACCATGGCTGTGAACACGTTTGTGTTAATGCTGATGAGTCATACATCTGCCAGTGTTATGAGGGATTTGCACTAAGGGAAGATGGAAAAACATGTAGAAGTAAGTATTCTTATCTTTAATAGAAGATCTTCTTTATAATCTGTGCATTCATAGACATGTTTTAAATACAGCAACCTTATTTTTTTTCCAGATAAAGATGTTTGCAATTCTGTTGACCATGGTTGTGAGCATGTTTGCGTGAATACTGATAGTTCATACATTTGCCAGTGCTATGAGGGTTTTATATTGAGGGAAGATAAGAAAACGTGTAAAAGTAAGTTATTTTATGTTACTATATTTTTTGCACTCAGAGATCTACTGAAGAAACATATTGTGTTAAAGGTAGGTCATCTTATAGGGGATTTTGCCTGACAAAAAGGAGGATAAATTATTTATTTACTAGGAGTTTATTACTTTTAGTCTTTAAAGTTTTGGAAATGTTCTCATTCATCAAACTGTAGTAAACAAAATCTGAATTATTCCTAGATAAGGACATCTGCAAATCAGTCAGTCATGGCTGTGAACATCTTTGTGTTAATAATGACGATTCATACACTTGCCAATGCCATGATGGATTTGTACTAAGGCAAGATGGGAAAACATGCCGAAGTAAGTAGCTTATGAATAAAAGAAGAAATTTCATTTTCCTTTTATTAGGGCATTATTCACTGCTTCATAGCCGTCAGAACGGAATATTGTTCTCTATAGATCATAAGACTTCTGTGAATTAATTATTGTTTGAACTAAAGATACATTTCAGATAATCAGCCAATTTTAATGTTTGAACGTAGCTTTTAAAATGTGAACTTAATTTCTAGATGAAGTATGCTGAGTTTTAATCTTAAGCATAGGATGTTGCTGCATTTTACTTTGATGGGTTGAAGTTCTAATTGCCAGTGTGTTGTTCTGTGTATATTCATGCAGTTTATGACTTAACCTGTTCCTTAACTTAACATCATAGCATGTTATATTGTAAATGATAAGCAGATGAAAATCTTTTAGGCTCTTTATATGTTTTCTAATCTCTTCATAAGTCTCTTCTTGCTCCCCTAAAGTCTCTGCTATTTATCACCATCCTTGTGGGGACCCCACAGCGGTACAAAGTCTTCTAAAAGGAGACACAGCAGAGTCCAGGGTAGAGGAACTATAACCCACCTAATTCTTAGTTGAATCTACCTATCTTTTTTTATATTTTATCTTTTTTTTTAATCTGTAATTTTTTATGACCAAAGATAGTGTTGGTCTGTGGCCAAAATAGTCTGCTAGTGCCTGTGTTCAGTTAGTTATCTACCAAGATCATAAGCTATTTAAGACTCTCAGTCACACAGGTGTCCCAGATCCTGTAAGTACAGCCTTCATTCTTTGTTTCTAAACGTATAAGCTTAGTTCTGGCTATTTTAAAATACAAAGGATTGGCTGTTATCCATCTTGCAAAAAGATTCACGTCTCCTTATATCAGCAGCTGCTGTATTTTTATTTGCCATTCTCTCAAAACCGGAGTATCCTATAAACTTTGTCAGTGATTATTTCGTATTTTCTTTTGGGTTGTTCATAAAAATGTTAAGTAGTAGAGGAGCAAGGCAAACTCATAGAAAGAAAGCCACTTCATGTTCCTCCATTTACAATTTATTCTGAAGACTTCTCTAGCCAGTGTTAATCCATTAATGTTCGTTCTGTAGTCTGTTTTCTTAATCAAAATAAATACCAAGACTGCTGCCTTACTGAATGCTCCATTGTATGAACAGCATGAGCTTTATGTACCAGCCTCATAATCAATTAAAAAAGATATTTATTTAGTTTTCCAGGATCTATTTTTCCATAACACCAAGTTGATTGATACTCTTTTTCTTTTACTCTGAATCAAGTTCCACATTACCTATTTCAATATTTTAATGCACATCAATGTCACGCTGACAGGCCTACAATGAACTACTCATCCTTTTCAAACACTGGAACAATAGTATTTTTTCAGTGTGTGTGCGTACACTGGAGATGGAGACTGCCCAGTGTTTTGGGGCTTCCTCGGAGTTCTAGGAGTTAGTGAAAAATAACACAAAGCATCCAAGGTGTTTTTCAGCCTGATCTTTTACAACTCTTTCCTTCAAGTTATTTGGAGTTACTCATTTAAAAACGTGTGTGTTCAGTAGGTGCTGTGTGACCTACTTCTCAGCTGATGAAACTCTTCAACAATATCATCAGTAGCCTATATCATAAGTTCAGATCTGAATACACTAAATATTTTTAACATTTCTGCATTAAGACTGGCAATTCTACCATTTCTATCTATTAATTAACAGTACATTGTTAGAATGCTTTTTGTTCCTAATAGTCTTTAAATAACTTACTCATACTATCCTTTATTTTGTTGGCCATGCACCCCCTTGTCTTTTATCTTATTATTTCAGTGTTTTTAAATTCCTAATATGTTTATATTCAGTAAATACTGTGAATATTCCTTTCTTTCAATCGTTATTCAAATCTTATAGCTGTTTTCAATTTAATTTTCTAGATGGGGCTGCTTTTTTAACTACTCTTTTTAGATTATGAGACTACATTTTTGGGGAGTATCTAGTAAAATAACCTTAAATAGTACAATCATTCACTTTGTTTATTTTTTTTTTATTATTCCCCCCCCATCCCAAAATACTCCGGCTCATATTTGCTTTCAGCGATGTAAAAGTCATCGTTTTGAATCTCTGCTGCTGGTTTGTATTTGATTCTGTTTATAAACAACAAATGTGTCTGAGTTGCACACAGCTATGTATAAGCAGATGCTAATTTTACTTACATGATAATTTCTTCTTTATTGACTATAATGGGATCTAGTTTAGATTGCCATGTCTTAAATGTAATACTTGTTGAGTTAGAAGGTTGTCCTCTGTAGTAGTTTTTTTGAATTTTTGTATTGTCAGCATGAGACCTCCAGGTAATTTGGCTCAGATTGAAGTTCTTGTACAAATATGTTTTTCTTCCCTACACATTAAACCTAAGTATTCTGCTGAAGAGTCAATCTGAACTTCGCTGCCAGTACTGTTCTACTTTCTGTGTAAAGGTAGCTCTCCATTAGCAATTGAGAATGTTTTCTTTTGTGTTGCAGTGAAAAAGAAACAGGGAATGCTGATAGATGGCTCCACTTCTGTACTTTCTCTCCATTTATCCTTCTTGAAGAGGTTTTAACCAACTGGTTTTAACATTGCAGTCATACAAATCCTCTCATCAGTTTTCAGCAATACCAGTTAGATTTTATTTATCCTCTTAAATGAGTAGTTCCCATTCTTCTGGGGTTTGTTTATGCAGGCTCTTGGCATTGATGTAAGGATGTTAAAGAATTATTTTGCTTCATGTCCTGTGGTGTTTTACTTAATTTTTTTTTTACCAGCATGAATTTGTGCTAAATGATGGTACTAAATCATTCCCTCCTTTTACTGCTCTTAATGCAAACTCCTCCTTAATCTAGTCAGATTAGTCCTAAAATGATTTGTTGTCACTGGGAGGCCATCCAAACCATGCAATTGTGTTTGCTCAGATAGTAAAGAACTCATGCTCCATGTAAGCTAAGCTATCATTTAACTAGCCAGAGATGTGCTGTCCGTTTGCAGGCTTCCATCTTTCTTTGTTCCTGCGATAACCCCTACAGTCTTTGTATTTATAAAAAAAGTTTAACTAACAAACCACATTAAATATTATCTAACTATTCCCAGGCAAGGACATTTGCAAATCAGTCAACCATGGCTGTGAACACGCTTGTGTTAATGCTGGTGATTCATTTGTTTGTAAGTGTCAGGAGGGATTCCTGCTAAGAGAAGATGGAAAAACATGCAAAAGTAAGTAGTCTGATATTTATCAGCATACTTTTTATCTGCAGCTTCTGCTTGTGTTGAAATGCATTAACTAGCAAGAGCTGTCATCTGTTTTCAGATAAAGATCTTTGCAAATCAGTCAACCATGGCTGTGAACATGTTTGTGTTAATACTGATGATTCATATATCTGCAAATGCCATGATGGCTTCCTACTGAGAGAAGATGGGAAAACCTGCAGAAGTAAGTAGCATAAGAACTTAATTTGATGAATTACACATACAATTGAGGCCTCTGCTGATGTATGTTGACTACCAACTCTTCTGTTTGCAGACAAGGATGTTTGTAATTCAGTCAGCCATGGCTGTGAGCAAGTTTGTGTGAATACTGAAGATTCCTACGTCTGCAAGTGTCATGAAAAATTCATACTGAAGGAAGATGGAAAGACATGTAGATGTGAGTAGCCTGAGCTATAGAAGTATGTTTTTATTTGACGCTTGTAAGTGTTGTGGCTGCAAGTGTTTGCACATGTGTATGTTTGTGATTTCCAACTATTTGAGCTGGTTAATAAGATACCATCTCTCCCTAACGAACCTCACCTCACAAACTCCATCCACTCTTCTCAGATAAAGATGTTTGCAACTCAGTTGACCATGGCTGTGAACAGATTTGTGTTAATACTGATGATTCTTATATCTGCAAGTGTCATGAGGACTTCATACTGAGGGAAGATGGGAAAACTTGTAGGAGTAAGTTGTTTAATCTTTCTTTTGTGCTTCCTGATCTGTTAATGAAACACACTGTGCAACAGTAGTGTGTTATTTGTGTCTTTAATATAGATTCAACTTTGTGGAAGTGAGCTCCTTTGTGGAAGATTATTGCCATAATTTTTACATTTTGTGAAAGTTATTTACCTAGCTAACTGTGCTAAATATAATTTTCATTATTCCAAGGTAAAAATATCTGCAAAACAGTCAACCATGGTTGTGAACATGTCTGTGTTCCAACTGGCGATTCATACACATGTCAGTGTCGCAAGGGATTTATATTGAGGAGAGACAGGAAAACATGCAGGAGTGAGTAGCTGAAACTTTTATGGGGAATATGTCTTTTTAAGTCGTAAAAGAAGTAACAGACTTAATTTCACTCAAAGCTTGTTCATGCCAGTTATGCATTTGAGAAATCGTCTAATAATGACATTCTCTTAACAATTCTCAGATAAAGACCTGTGTAAATCCATTGACCATGGCTGTGAACATGTGTGCATTAATAATAACAATTCATACAGCTGTCAGTGCCATGAGGGTTTTGTTCTGCGACAAGATGGGAAAACATGTCGAAGTAAGTAACTCAATATGTCTGTCAGCCACTGTTCTCTAGCATTGCTACATAAACGAACAAAGATGTTATACTCCTTTGTGATACGTTCTTCAAATATCACTTTTGGAGTCTCTGAAGGTATAAATATGTTAAATAGAATACATATAAATATTTCAATTTTTTCTAGATAAAGATGTCTGCAAATCAGTTGCCCATGGTTGTGAACATATTTGTGTTAATAATGATGATTCATACATCTGCAAATGCCAGGAGGGATATGTACTAAAAGAGGATCAGAAGACATGCAGAAGTAAGTACATTTTATTTAGAAAGCATTTGTTTCTTTGATTTCTAAAATTACTTGACCTCATGTCAAATACCTCACTTCAAAAAATGTCTCACTTCAAAAATGATATAATATTTGAAAGCCCAAAGCATATGTGAGTGCGATGGAAAATGTCTTGAACAATTAACTTGATGCTCTCGTAAGCAAGAAACAATTGGAACAAATTGGAACAGTTGTTTTGGTATAGCATCAAGTATGATAATTCTTTCCAAACATCAGGGAAAAAGCCAAAGTGAAATCTTACTATCAAGGAATGTGCACTTTAATCAGATTCATATACTGTGGAGCTTTTATCTTTATGTACTCCATTTTAAAGTATCATTAATTCTATTTGCTTATATTCTAACATGACATGCTTAGAGTATGACGTGCGTTTATCTCATCACCCCTTAATACCTGGAGGAGAAATTCTTCTACTGGAACTCAGTAAAAACACTTATTCTGCAAAAATGGATGCCTTAGTTGGGGAAACTATTATTACCAAAAGTATGGTAACATGTTCATGGCTAATCTCAATCCTAACTAAAACTATTCACCATGAACTGCTGCCTTGTCTTGACTTACGCAATGATATTGAGGTGGTTCTGATATTCTTATTCATTGCATTTCCATCGCCTTAGTACATGTGATACATCTTTTCCTCAAATGACCGCAGAAAGGAATTCTTGGACAGCAGTTTTAAAATAGAGCTATTGTCTAAGAAGAAAAGCCCAGGCTTTACAGCTGAAAATTTCTTATTCCTACACTGACTTAGTAACAGACATCTTCAGTAATTTCTGCAAAGCAATTTCTGCTGCACAGTTCTCTTGTATAGTGCTTACAGCATTCTTACTATACAAACATCAGAGATGAGTGGAGGTCAAAGTTCATTTGGTCCAGACAAAGATGCAAATCTTAGATTCCTTAGCATGGCAAATTCTCCCTGGACGTTACATTGATCAAATAGGAGCTGAGCATCTCTGCAGCCAGTCCCTTGCACAAAGCACATTAGTCTATGCCTGCTGGAGGCAATTGCTTTCCAGAATAAAAAAAAAAAACCTGGCAGAACCACTCTGCAGCTTTGAAGATATTCTCCAGTCCCTAAATTCCCTAACCTTGTCATGGATGCACGGTGCCTACAAACTGCTTTGATTTTTGCATGTGCACTTGCCAAAAAGTACAAGAGCTCCAAATTTATCAGTCTCCTGACAAACTCCCAGCTCTAATGGGTTACTGTGGTTTAGCCCCAGTGGGCAGATAAGACCATGCAGCCGCTCGCTCACTCCCGCCGCTTGGGACTGAGGAGAGAATCGGAAAAGTGAGAAAACTCGTGGGTTGAGATAAAGACAGTTTAATAAGTAAATCAAAAGCCACACATATAAGCAAAGCAAAACAATTCATTCACTGCTTCCCATCAGCAGGCAGGTGTTCAGCCATCTCCAGGAAAGCAGGGCTCCATCACACGTAACGGTTACTTGGGAAGACAAATGCCATCACTCCAAACGTCCCCCCTTCCTCCTTCTTCCCTCAGCTTTATATACTGAGCGTGATGTCACATGGTATGGAATATCCCTTTAGGCAGTTGGGGTCAGCTGTCCCGGCTGTGTCCCCTCCCAGCTTCTTGTGCCCTCCCAGCCTGCTTGCTGGCTTTACGGTGTGAAGAGCAGAAAAGCCCTTGAGAGCTTAGCAACAACTAACACCAGCAGTGTGCTATCTACACTGTTTCTCATCCCTAATCCAAAACATGGCACTACACCAGCTGCTAGCAAAAAAGTTAACTCCATCCCAGCTGAAACCACATCATAGGTAAACCACAAAAGGTTAATTTCAGCAATACATATGCCTTCTCATTACAAGATTGTTAGAGTTAGAAGCAAAAAATAACTTACATAAACAATTCTGATCCATGTTTAGCAGCTAGGCACATTTCTAGCATTTACTCTCTCATCTATCATTTTTTTAGCTGTTTTTCTGCCACTAGAGGTTTACGTTTGTGCTATAAAAAACATGTGCGTTGTCTGAATTTCATCTCGAGACTTGAACCTCATCCTAAGCTCTACAGAAGGCTACCTAACCCTTCTCTTCTCGCTCAGCCTTCCCCAAGCTCTTTGGTTTTTGCCTCACTGTTCCCTGCCATTCTAAATACGACTGCTAGATTTTCACCTTGTATACAAGTGTGGCTTCACTGACTCATTTCTTTGTGTACCACCTTTACCTTTTTGCTACTTCTGCAACTCAAATGCAGCTCCAGTGATTCTCTTCCATGTCTTTCAGTGCTGGTCATCTACACAAATGTAAAATTAGCATACTGGCCTATCCCTGGATGAAAATTATGGCAAGTTTGTCTCTATATCCTAGCTACGTTCTTCAGTTATACTGTCATTCTTAAAATATGCTGATTGTTGCTGTATTTTTAAGAGTTGTAGTATTCTGCAAAGTAGTATGTCTCAGTAAGTATTGACTGTGATTATATTTTTGTTAAACTCTTGGTCATAGGCACACTCTTAGCTTTTTATATAGACTGTACACATCTTGAGATGCACTGGCAAAGGTGGATGAGCCAGGAAAAAGGTACTCTAGATGATCTGTGAGTTTATGCATTCCCTGGGTATCTAGGTCCCTTTTTCAGCTGTGTGGAGTTATTTCATAATCTGAACACTCTGCTGCTTATTTCACAGGATGCACTGAAGGCCCAGTTGACCTGGTGTTTGTGATTGATGGATCAAAAAGTCTCGGAGAGGATAATTTTGAAATTGTAAAACAATTTGTCTCAGGAATCTTGGATTCACTTGAGATTTCACCCAAAGCTGCTCGAGTTGGTTTGCTCCAGTATTCCACTGAAGTTCGCACAGAGTTTACGTTAAGGCAGTTCAGCTCAGCCAAAGACATGAAGAAAGCTGTATCGCAAATGAAATACATGGGGCGAGGTTCCATGACAGGACTGGCTCTGAAGCAAATGTTTGAGAGAAGCTTCACAGAAACAGAAGGAGCAAGACCACTTTCAGCAAATGTCCCTCGAATATCCATTGTGTTTACGGATGGACGAGCCCAAGATGAAGTCTCTGAGTGGGCTGCTAGAGCAAAGCAAAATGGTAAGTGGAGGCGTTTTTGACTCATTTTAAAAGGCAAATATTGTTAGAAATAAGATGTGGTAATAGTATGGATGTACTACAGTATGTGCTAATCAAGAGAGCGTTTGCCATAGCAGTCTGGCTAGTACAGTGACCACTGTAGCAGAACGTCAGATCTTTGATGTTCACAGGAGCCTTTGCTACAAGGCATGTATGTCATCCCTAGTGCGGGACCCATGATGAGTGTCTCACCACTGGGGTTCTGTGCCATCCACAGTTAGTGGTACTATCCACTTTGCATGCCATGCAGTACCCTGAATATATACACTAAAGGTAGACAATTTATACAGAGATTTGACAACAGTGGGAACTTCATAAAAAATTAAAAAAAAAAATTAAAAAATCCCCCAACCTGTCTCTTTAACATACCGAAATCTATCCTCCTAAGAAACACTGTGATAATAATTGGTTATGCTATATTTTTACTTACATATATTTTGTATTTTTAGCCAATTTTATAGTGCTGATGGTGTTCTGGAAGGAAGATGGGTCCTCTTTAGAAAATGTTATAGCTGTAGTGCGGTCTGTCTTTCTGTTTCCATGTGCCTTATGAGATCGTATGCTGAAATGTAACTGGAAACTGGTGATGTTTTATTTAGATCTGTCTGGGCAGAAATCCATCCTCTAGGACACCTGTACCAGAAATCAGAAACTTTTCGGCTATTTAGCAAGTCAACTGAAAATTTTCAAAACTCCTCAAGAAAATAAAGGATCCCTTTTTTCTTTCTAAAACATTCTCTATTTTATGAGAAACTGCTTGAAGAACCATAGCTGATCGCCCACAAAACAGAGAAAAAAGCCAGACTTTAGAAGACGCTGCACATCTTTTTTCTGTTCTGACTTGATATATCAATCATAACTTGATACATGATTAGTATAGTGTTGGTCAGGACTGATACCTCTCTGTAAGGAGAAAAGGGAAAAATGTTGAAGCATATGAGAAGAGCATGTGCTAACAAGGGTGCCATTACAATGAGATAAAAACAAAGTGGTTTATAAAATATTAAAAACAACGCCAAAGATGTATACACTAACTAGTGAGATCTGGGAAAGTACATGGAGAATTTACGTGACTGAAGAAAGAAAGAAGTACGAGCCAACCTCGCTTACTTGCTGAATGAAACCTCAGCTTCAGACTGCTTACACTGATATTTGTAATGCTACAAGCCAAATCCATCCCCTGTGTAATTGCAGCGTAGGCAATGTAGTAATGCTGAATATGAAATTGGCCTTGAATGCTTTATCACTGATATCTCCAAGTCTTTAAAAAGCAACAGACCTCAACACGACTGGTCCATTCATTAAATTGAATCAGCTTCTGGTGAATGTTTTACTTTCCTAGCTAAAGCGCAATGGTAGGCAGATTCATGACAAAAAGTAAGGAGGTGCTGACATTAAATGTTACAAGAGTTGGAAAATGCATATTTTATGATGTTATCAGGCCCAGGATTCTTCAACAAAAAGGTTAAAGATGCAATTCAGTGAGTGTGTAGCTGTTATTACCCCATGATAATAAGGAATTATCAAACCTCCTCATCCTGTTTTATCTGAAACCAACCAGCTGAGGAAGGCAGCTTCTGCTCTTGAATCTTATAAAAGAGCTTGAAATACTATGAAGCTAATAGTTGTATTATGAATCACAAAATCAGTAACAGTTGTGGACACTTTCTAAGCCAGAACTGACGTAAAGAGAAATGTTGTATCAGATCGTATGTTCACAAGAATAAAAAAATAACTGCTGAAAAAGGGGATAGTGAAGATCACTACGTTTTGTATTTGTTGCTTGTTTAAAATCCGCCCAGTGAGAGGGCTGTGAACCACTTCCTCCTTCCCTGCTTTCAGAGTGAAGAAAACTACAAATCCTCACTTGCTTTCTCACTAGCACCTCTGCTGGGCAAATGCTTGTCCCAAGCATCCCTGTTGTAAGGCTCTCTCCTAGCCCCACAAATCATTTCTTTTCCCCCGTTCTTACCCTCGTATGTCTGGGTGCCTTTGCAGTGCCTCCCAGCCTACTAGTGTCCCTTAGAGTGCAAGGTGCTCTGAGGATTTCAATTAAACACTAAGGATTTGTATTTTTCTAAAAAAATTACTGCCATCTTTCAGGATTCTGCCCCATTTGCTAGTATGTAACAGGTCTTCCTACCAACCCACTAATTAGCTTTACTGCACACACTCTATGTATACAGACACATACAAACCAGGAACTTCCAGTGCAACTGTGAGGCTGTCTTGTGTGATTCTCTTGAATGCTGTGCAGTGCTCTTTCTGGGCTCATTCACTATCAGTAGTGGCCAGGCAACTGTCATCTCTTTAACTTAAAAACTTTAAATTACAGCAAAGCAGTGAGTTTCTACACATCTCTGAATAACTAAAACATACTAAGCCTGTTCAAAACTAATTTTGAAGTTACACAGCATATGTATTTCTTGTGCTCTCCCTTTCTCGCTCTCTAAAATGACTAATACTCATATTTTCTTTCACGGAGGAACAAGCATTTAGACTGCTGATGTAATAATAATGTGCAATTTCTTTTAAATCTAGGTATAATTATCTATGCCATTGGAATAGGAAAAGCAATTGAGGAAGAACTGCTGGAAATTGCTTCTGAGCCATCATATAAACATCTCTTCTATGCTGAGGATTTCACAGCTATGGAGGACATAAGTGAAGAGCTAAGAGCCCAAATCTGTGAAGGTAACAGTATTCTCGTTTCATTGAGACAGGAGTGACTGCTTATAGATTTTTTTTGCAGGCCTAAAAGGACAACTAGTGTCATACCATAGGTCAAGATCATTGGTGTCAAGACATTGCAAGGCATGAGTCACTCACAGTAATTTTTCTGCCCTTTAATATGTGAGGAATATATACCCTTAACCTATCACAAGGTAAAGGTACGTAATAATTGTCTTTCCTTTATTTTCATAAAGGTTGCATAAAATGTACACTTCTGTGCCCAGAAGAATCAATTGTTCCCTCCTCTTTCTTCTTCTACAGTTAAGTGAGCCATGCACTGAACCCCACCCTGCCAAAGAAACATGATCTACTTCATTAGGAATGTGGGAAAATAATCAGGGATTTGTAATGTCTTAATGAGAATAAAAAGTTACTCTTAAGACCAGTGGCAAAAACCTAAACCACAGCAAAACAAATCATCAAGAGCTGTTGTGCATATTTATAGAAGACTTAAAATAGTTCACCTAACATACATTCGCAGCTACAAAGAGTGATCTCAGTTATGCATAAGCTCCAAGTTCTGCTCCACAAATGTGGAAGGTTTGTTCCAGAAAGCACCCTTCCTCACTCTGGCACAAGCAGCCTCTATATAAACATTCCCAGCTGAAGTTTTGCAAGGGGAAGGGGGAATGTGAGCTGGGATGAAAGTTGTTCAGCCAGAGAGAGGACAGTACGTCTCTCCCACTCACACATTCCCAGGACTCGGTATTATTTGTACACTGAAATTGGTACCTGAAGCAAAATTCAGAAGCGTCACTGTGAATACTGTTAGTCATAGCACTAGAATTGTGCAAGATGATTTAATTTGCACTAGCTTTTATTTGGTTGTTTTTCTTGGAATTAAATGCGAACAGGTTTAATTTTCTTCTTTAACGTTACTGTGTAAAATTGGCTGGCAAGCAGCAGTGCATTTCTTCCTCATACAGACGTCAAGGAAGAATCTGAAAAAAAGAATCTGAGAATGTTTCCTAGCTGGTATATTCTTTGTGATTCAGTTCTAAGAAGTCCTAGTTCCATCTTTCCAAAATTCAAAATACTATGACAACATGAAACCAAGTTTGTTAAATTAACCTTCTGATTAGGCAGATAATCTGCTGATGACAGCATGTCATCTTAAAAGCCTGGGGAGATGCCAAAGCCAAAACTATCTGGCAACCGGTATAATAATTCTCACTCACTAGCAAACCCCAGAGCTCAATGATGGAAACGCATCCTTCAGGTACCCACAGCAGTGTTTTGCAACCACGATTTTTTATTTTTTTTTTTAAACTACATTACTTACCATATGAAAAATAAGTAAATCCTGCCCCTTTGTGGCAGCTTCCAGACTACACCTCTAGTAAGGGTAGAGCTAGTGCCTCTCAGCTTCTGTCCTCCTCTCCCACCAACTGGCAATGCCTCACACCTGTGAACTGAGGACTGACCCAGCCTTGTTTTTCTGGACACTCCAGGACTCACCAAGTCACTGCACCAGAAATTCTGCCTCCAAGCCTGTTACACAAGCTCATTTGTTTTAATTTTTTCCCCTCTGTTTTGGTTTACAGCCTAAGTTATTTCCCTTCTTTGCAACAGCAGTTATTTCATTTTTACTCTAGTCTTGGTCCTTAGCTGAGGACTTCTGAGGCTCCAGCCTGTGAGGGCAGTGGGAGACCCTCTGAACTTCATGGACTCCACTGACAAAGCCTTGCATGCCATCCCAGCTGTGGATAGGCTACATGTTTCCAAGTAAAGCAGAAGCCCTCCAAATCTCTTTTGGGTTAAGGTTTTTTCCTTTTATTCTGCAAGAAAGCATCAGCCTTGTAGAATAGCTGCTGGTCACTATTAATTATTCTTCAAGACTAGTAGTAAAAAAAATAGAGTGCTTTTCTCTTTTGCCTCTTATTAAGAGGAATTCAGTCGGAAGGTTCCCATTCATTGCTTTGGTTAATGTTCATTTCTCCTCTGACTGGAAGCACTAATGACGCTACAGCAATGTCATACATAACACACACTCATTGTGATTGCCTCTTCACCACTGTTCTGAGCATGTGCATTATGGAAGCCTTTAATTACATGGTCACGTACTATTTTTGTCACAAGACCCCAGCCCTGATCAGATGACAGTACTCAGCAGCCTGCTGGTTAACATTCTGTTCTCCTTCCAAATTATAGATCGTTTTCACTGCTGCCAGTAGTCAGCCACTGCTTTTGAAGACACTTTCTCACAGGCTTTTCCTAACAAAATACTTAGGTTTTGTTAGAAAACAGAACACTAAAACAAACACCCAACTTCTTTAGCATTGTTCTCCAACAAATTCAAAGTTATACATTCAAATATTTATGTTCACTGCCCTGAGCACCCAAGGGACTCAGTTAGGGTTAGCAGCCTGCGTCAGTACTTGTCTGATTATTCACAGCTTTACAGAGGTGATGACATCAGAAATCTTTGGGCCCCAACCAGTTTCTGAAGCCTGAAGAGGAGTTTTTGTAATGCTCAATTCCTATCCCAAGCTGGAGACCTTCCACCACACCTCTGCCAGTTTATCTATCAGTCTTCTTTCCTGTCCCTCACATCTGAATCCTAATTACTTGTCTATACCAGCCCAGTGTCCAAAGCTCAAACTTTTCAGGTCAGTTCCTCTGCTCTTCCTAGACAGCCTCTAGACTTCCAGAGCAAGTCATTATCTAGGGTCAGACACTCAAGGTTCATCTTACCTGTTTCTTCCCTCGTACACTGGAAATCTCACCATCCTGGTTCCCAGATGACCGCTCTTTGCTAGACTCCTCACCCAGTTTGTTTCATTCCTTACCTCGTGATCTCATCCCACACCTCTCTGCCCTGAACTCATCTCCAAAATCTGTGTTCCTTCCATTGGCTGGTATCCACACAGACTTCGATATATATAAATATTTCAGTGGGCAGAACTACACTCTGGTCTTCTTACTGAACTACTCATCTCCATTCATTCTCCGTTCCTCATGCTCAGGCATTCCAGCCCCCACCCAGAGGGTCTCATCTCCTTCCCAGTGCTACTTCACACAGCTGCATATTATTGTGCATCTGTCAAAATCCACCGGACCAACAGAGATCCCAATAGCTATAACAAACCTGCAGGGCCCAGAAGCATGTTGTTCCACCTCCCTACTACATCTTCACAGCATATCAGCAGAGTTTGCACCATCACCTTTTACCCTCACAAATTCAGTGAAGGAACTCTGGGTACATTTGTAGGGAGGGAGTCCCAGACACTCCATCCACTCCCCTGTCATAGTTAATCGAGTCATGCAGTTGTTCAGTGTATGTTCTTCAACTCATCTGGACCATTAAGGGCTCCACAGTTAATTGAAGGTGACGCATTTATTTTCTAGAAAAGAACCCATTCTTAAGGAACCAAAGCTGCCTCTGTTACCCTCTTGTGGCAAGAAAGGGATACTGCACAGAATGACTCAAGGTGGTTATTCCTACATATAAAATAATTTCCATTTCTCTCCAGACACCCTTTGACTAAAAAGATGGGTATGTGGAGTCTGAAATAAATTCCTGTATTTTAAAGGCTGTGCTTCATGAATTAGAAACTTTTATTTTTGCTTATAACTGCAGTGCATCAAATAAACTCTACTGCACCCTTTCTCACCTAAACACTCCCAACTCCCTGATCAATGTTGCCCATTATAAAGGAGAAAATTGAAGGAGAGCAAGAAATTTCTTCCTTTTCCATGCACTTTTTATTCTTATTCAGTTCACCCCAAAGGACTGATGATGACAATGAAACATGCAAGAATTTTCACTAAAGGACACAAAGTAGGTTGCTGTAATTTCAGATTGCTTCGCTACTATTAATCTATTCGTAAAGCACTTCTGGTTTAGGGAGAGTTCCTCTGATAACTTGAGTTGAAAGGCGAGTCCTGGAGTTTCCATCAACATTGGACCTCTTCTAAACTGCACAGGTATGAGGCATTCTCCATGTGTTATGAGAGACAAACACCGAGTTACTGGTAAGAAACATCTCCATTTCTAGGGAATGTAAACATTTTTAGTGCTCCTTTTGTGATCTCATTTCCTTTGGCAATTTCTTTCTACCAGCCTTGAAAGAGTCAGCTCACCAGCAGCATCCAGCATCTGGGAGGTTTCCTAAGACTGGTCCACAGCCTTCAGGTTGGCTGTTTTAATTTAGTCTCCTGCTGTCTCCCCAGATCATTCCTAAGTTGCCTCTTCATGCTGCCTTCTGTAGAGAACCCTAATAATTCATCTATGAGAGAACTGTTTGTCCCATTCACCTTCCCACCCCCCTCCAAGCCACCCTCCTTTCTGCAATTCAAATCTGCTTTGAAAAAAAAAAAATTTGAGATTCACTGTAACAAACGCATGGCTGCATGCTTCTTACACCATCCAAATGAATCACTTCATGGGGAAACTTGTATTTCAACACTGTGCTTGATATTTTAAAGCATGTTCAGCTTTCAATCACTTCTGTTTCTCACAGGAACCTTCACAACTCCCTTTCAGTTCTGCAACCCACAACTTAAATCCTGTATACAGTAAATACAGCCTAACGGCTTGGTTCCTTCACATCTTTGTATCCCTAGTCCTCTCCATGAATGATCCTCACTGCAATCAGTGAGATTACTCACTAATTAAGGAGAACTCTGTGCATGTGAGTAGAAAGAAATACTGTATAATTAAGTGGGTTTGATTTTTAGACTTTTGGGGGGTTTCCTGCAGGACCTGAATCAACCACAATAGCCATCACAGATGTCATTGCCTGTCCCAATCTTGCAATACACCACAAGTATCTTTTTGAAGACAGTCACACTCACTCAACAAGAACAACAGGTAACCAGGTGACCTTTGTTTAGAATAATCCAGACTGCTCTTTGAATACAGAAGCCTAGATGTTGTGTATTATTTTCCAGTATTTACAAAATCTGCCCCAGAGCATTCCTTTGGATGTTGACCTGTTTTGAGAACAGGAAGCTGTATTAAACCTGCTCTGCATTTATAAGTCCTTGTCATTTCCTCCCCAATCCCATTCGATTTATTCAGCATTTAGTCTATGCTTGACTATTTCTGTTTTTCAGCAAAAGCTTCAAAAGATAAAGACCAGTGCAAATGTGAAAACCTTGTGACATTCCAGAACTATGCAACCAACGAAGTAAGAAGACTCACGCAACGATATATCCTTTCCAAATAATTGTTTCTTACGTGTAAGAAAAGGGGGGCAGGTTAAAAGAAAGGATAATTATAACGCATTGAGTCTAAGCTGTCTCCATAGCTCAAATCAATCTACTGTAATGAAAAGCTAAACTACTTAATA
The DNA here is from genome assembly GCA_008921705.1 of Burhinus oedicnemus. Taxonomy (NCBI): domain Eukaryota; kingdom Metazoa; phylum Chordata; class Aves; order Charadriiformes; family Burhinidae; genus Burhinus; species Burhinus oedicnemus. Next base: position 364,333 of record VFFE01006968.1, on the reverse strand, counting down.
GATAATACTAATCTCCAAGAAGCAAGGCTTTTAGAACTTGAAATCTGCCTCTCCTTCATAGAAGGGACCAAAATATTAATAAGGATCTTAACTTTTAATAATCCCTAGCCGTAAACACCATGGGGGACAGCAAAGAAACAACTGATCAAATTCAAGACTAACATTCTTTGCTTTGGGTTAGTTCTTCACATGGTATTGAAATAACATTTACTGGCTACAGGAGTCAGAATAGAGGACATGTTTCCCTTCCAAACTGCCTGGTGAAGCACCAAATGCAACAAGTCACTTAATAATCCAAATGAAGAGGAATTTGGAGGACTGAGGTCTGATTAATTTTGCATAAGCAAATATGCAGATAAAAATTAGCTAAGGGCAGAACAATAGCTTTTTTCCCCTCCCACAAGTTAGCCTTTTTGAGGCAGCTTTTAGTACAGTAGCCTTTACACTGTAACATCCACCAGATGTCTCAGGAGACAACAGCAGCAAATTGGAAATGCAACTTTCTGCAATATTTCACATCATGCAGTATTTACACAGTGAATTCCTGTATTTTCCCCATGAAAGCTGCTTCTGCCTAATCAAATAAGACAACATCACATCTTCTATTTGTGTGCAAGATCAGTAAGCACTTATTTTCTGCACAGAAGAGTGCAGTGATACCAACAGCTCATAACAGTGTGCTTCCTAGACAAGAACAGCTTCAGACTGAGGAGCCTGGGGAGTTAACAGTCTGTCCAGAGTCAGGCTAACAGAGCCCTCAGTGGTCACGATAGCAGGCAAGACCACAGAGGGCTCTTAACCTGAAGCAAAATATTGTCTACCAGTTCAGACCTTACCTCCAGCTATTTTGTGTAACTGCAGCAGCCAGCCTTACTACATATTCCACCTTCCCATGTAAATCTTTCAGCAGGTAGCTTAAGGAATCATGTTCTGATCACTTGATTTAATTTTACATTACTCCATGCAAAGTAGAATTTCTTCATGAAAGGGGAGAAAGCCATTGCATAAGGTTATTGTTAGCTGCTTCAAATGTTCATCAACATTCTCTGAAGGGACTTCTCCAAAGCCTCCAAATGACTGAAAAAAGCTATGCAAAATAATAAAATGCTGTTATTTTTTGAAGTGCAGTTCCAACCTAGATGCTGACAAGAAAGGAGACCACTCCTTCCCCCTTCAGCAGAAGCCTTAACCTCTTTACTGTAATCTCCTGCAGCTGGGTTATTACTCAGAATCAAAGAAAACAGGGCTTCACAGCACATGCTTCTCCACTTTACAATTTGACCAGGCAACCCTGTGATTTTTTAGAGTCCAAGAACAACTCCCACTCTTGATCCTTACTATCAAGAGGGTATATTCTCCTGCTGTCAATGTGACAGGGTTGGTAGGGCAGTGCATGTCTGTTCTGGCCAAACTCGAGACTGTCTACCCTAACCAATTTCTAACAGCCTCTTGTCAAAGATCACGCTTTTATATGCCCGGTTGTCCACTTTTCCTTGTGTAAGACCTTAAAACACTGAAATTAAGACACTAGACAAAACAAGCAAAGAGTAGGGTGGAGCAAGTTCATCCTTTTAAGGTGGGCCTTCAGTTCTCTCTTGATGCTAGGCCCCCTCTTCCTCTCAGCTTCCTCTAGCTCCAGCCTTACCCTGGCTCATGGAGAGGTGGTGAGGTAAACGGTACCGATCCAATCTCCTCCTGCAGCAGACGTAGCATTCCTGTCAGCTGGAGGTGTTTATCAGGAAAGTGATGCTGTACACTGCTTTGCATTGCTACAGCTTCTTACTTTCAGCAGAGCCAGCCCTAGATACCATGGAGCTTCTTGTGCTCTACTCCACATCTGTCTGGAAACCACTGGCTTTGTAAAAACAGTACCCTATGCTACACCGCCATCAGGCAGGAATATAAGATCAGCAGCAGACATTTTTACTGCAGTCATGGAGCTCCGTACAGTTTTATAATCTACTGTTAGCTTACATGTAGTTTTCCACATGATTAAGTGAAACATTTGTTAAACAACATTAACTAGGATAAATATTTAGCTTCCCCTTTAAAATAGAGGAAAACAGCCAGTTTTCAGAACCACCAGCCTTTTTAATAAGCTGCAGCCTGAACTCCATGTCAAGGTATGCCCATTAATGAATGGGGCTTCACACAGCTTTCTCAACTCAGCTGATCAAAGCAGAACAAGAAAATACAGGGGAGTATTCTATCAGAAACTACTGGGAGTCAAAGAGGGTAAGAAAGAGGAGAAGCAACAAGAGCAAGTTTATGGACCATCGCAATCAGGCAGGTGACACTGTTTTTCTATTAATGCATGCTATCAGTAGCTATCTTTCCTTAATTTTTGTCTACTGGAAGAAATGACAAAGAGAATGGAAGACTTGGAAAGCAGGCTAAAATACTGATCAAAATACACACTGTATATTTATACATACAAACTTGTCAGAGCTATTTTCTTAAACTGGTTCAAAGTAAAATAACAAATCCTTGTGTCCGAGACTGAAGAGAGTATTTTGGATCCCTGCATCTATATACTCTGCATTCTGTCTTTCACCGATTGCAGATAAGAAATATTGAAAATTTTATATATATATAAACCACTTAGTAACTAGCAAAAATTCTAATTAAACAGAACTAAACAACTGAAAGAAGCTATGCAAAATAATAAAATGCTGTTATTTTTTGAAGTGAAACCTCCATGTTTTGAAGTACTTTGAGGGTATGAATTTATTTGGCTTGCTCTTGTGTATTTCCCTCCTCCACTCACTCTGCTAGTATTTGAAACACCTTCTCTGCATGGATATATACAATTCTATATATATACATTTATAAAAACAGAACAAGTGGGATAGCATTCACAGCAATTAGGTTTCACTTATATTCTTCCAACAAGAGTAGACAACTGAAATTGGTTGGAAGTAAAAATAGAAATTTACACATTTGTGTTGAAACTGCCATGAAAGTAAATGAGCGAACTGGGAAGTCTGCTGGATTATCAGCGTATCAGAATCCAAAGTTTCAAGTACTTTTTCTCTTACCACATCAACACCATGTAACTTCTCCCTACTGTTCTTTGGTCAGCATTCAGCTATTCTATAACTTTCCTGAATGCAACTAGTATTTTAATTATGAAACTATTCTTTGGGCAATACAACTAGCTGCACATCTGTTTGTCAAACACTAAGACACAAATGAAACCAAGCAAATTGCTTCCAGCCATTCTGGCCAACTGAAGTGTCTGAAGTGAAGTTTTACCCCTTCCCCTTGGCAGCAACAGCACTCTGCTGCTATCTTTCACACTAACAGCAGTATCTGAACTCTCTCTTGAACTGATCCACATATGCGACTTAATAGGTAGAGACACCAGCACTTCCTCCTTTGCTCTGACACACGTTGATTTGCCTCTTTACTGTCTCCAAATGGAAATACACTTCATCCATTCTATACCAGAAGCAGAAGTAGTTGCAGCAAAACTAGGTAAGTGATCTCAAATAAGCTAACGAGTGTGCATGGATACTTAACAGCAAGCTTTAAGAGGTATACCTTGTGCTTCAGCATACTTTGGCAAGCAGAATGCAAGTTCTGCAAGGATACCGGTACATACTGATTTTCACTAGGTGTTTCTCTTACCGCATGTCAGCAAAGTGCTGGCACCTCAATTAATAATCACTAGTAATAAGGAACATCCTGCAGTCGTGGTCTTGCACAAAACAGGCACAAATCTGTAAGATAACAACGTCTTCAGCAACAGTGACTTGAGAACACCAACTCATCTCTCTCTAAGATAACATCTTCAAAAAACTAAAAAAAAGACAGACTGATTTAAAATCAGCTAAGAAGTTAATTGGTATGTTATTGGAAGTACGATGACGTCATGTCTAGCAACTATCCTATTTGCCATCTGACAGATATAGTCTCTTGGAATGAAAAGACAAAGAGGATAATTTGCATTAGTACTTTGTGACTGATTTGGAAAAAATAGCGTGAATTTTTTTAGTGTAAGTAAACCCTTTGGGGTCCCCCACCAACATCCCAAATTTGCTACTACACCTCACATTATGACTTGTTTTTGCATTAGCACTCCAAAACAAAAAACTAAGGAAGCCCTAGCCTGTTGAGATTTGGCACCATACTCGCCATGATGAAGTCTTACTCTGCTTACCTCTCAAGATCCACAACTTCTAGAGAAAGAAACAGGCAAGTTTTGTCCTGTGAAGGTTATTTCTAACAGAACAGGAAACACAGCAGTGGTAACAAATCTTCATTTATATAGTTTGTTCCCTAAAACCAGCAAAGGTATAATACAAATTTTTCTTTAAACAGATCTGTAACCAGTTTTATTGTAGAAATACACCTTTACAGCATTCACTTCTCACTGGCTTGTTCTGGCATGCTTCTAATGATGTCAGAGTCACCTGTAAAACAAAAATATATTGTTACAAGAGGATCCCCAGAAAGGTCTGTTTTCAGGAATAAGCCAAAAAGTTAAAAAAAAACACACAAAACCAACAACGCACTGATTCTACAAATGGAAAACAACTTAAAAGCAATACAAAGACAGTCTGTTTAGGAAAAAAGCAAGTAATTTTCATGGCTTGATAAAAAAAATACTTGTAACTGTATTTTGCTAATCCATACACAGTATTTTTACAATAATTATGTACCTGTCACTAGCATTTACAAAACCAGTACTAGAGCAACACTCTAGTCCTGGAGGACACAATGCATAGTTTTAATATAGCGAATGTCTAGCCTCCCCTGATCACGAAAATATCAGGACAGCGAGAATATTCGCATTATGTTACATAGCAATAATATTTACTTGCAATTCCTTAGCTCGTAGTTAGCCCCCTTCCCCCCCCAATGAAACCTAAAAATCACATTTTGAAAATTTAAGTTTACAGCTAGTATTTGAATACAAGCAAGCTAAATAAAGTTTTCTGGAGAAACAGCGAATCCAAAACAATGTAACTTGGGGAACATTTGGTTACAGTTATTACAGAAATCATTAAATCCATGTGTATGCATTTTGGTCAACAAACAGAACAAAAGATTGATTCTTCTCTTAGAAGACTTTGGAAAGAAGACAAGTCACTTAATTAGCAGTCTCTATGAGGAACCTGGACAACTCTCGGGGAAAAAGAATGCTACCAAACCATAGTAATTACATGCAGATTTACAGTTTTAAATTGTTTAATAAAACTTCCAACCCTGGATTAGTATCTACCTGCATATAGGTTATTTTTACATATATCATTCTGGGAAGCAGGACAACTCACAATCCTTTGCCTTAGATTAAGAACAGTCAAACCAGGTTGATGCCCACAGCATGCTGCACCAGCTCATATTCTAGCTGACGGGCTCAGAAACACATACCATGAAGTTGCTTCCCAGCCACTGAAACCTCATTACAGATCAAATGGTAGACAAAACGCATGCTCACAGGGTTTAGCAGTAATGGGAGCTATCTGCAAATATAAGCAGCAGTAATTCCAACTTCTCAGAACCGAGGACTCACACAAGAACAGGAGCTTGGTCACAGGAAGTTATAATTAAGAATTAAATCTGACGGAAAAGGACAGCAAAGTATGTCATCACCCCTGCACATTACTCGCTCAGTGCTGCTACTCCCAGGTGAATGGAGGAACCACTGATACATACCCATTTGGTCACTATCCTGCAAAAGAGACATACCTGGGTCGATGATAGCCAGCGTGCACACTCTGTAGTATTTTCCACATGCTGTGCCCAATTCAATGTTGTTGCCACTATAGTGATGGACACCAGTCTTGGCAAGCATAGCGTAGTACTCAATCTCTGATTTTCTGAAATTCAAAAACTAGGTGTTACAGTACTGGCAAACAATTTGGATTGACTGTAATACAGCAAGAGCAGCTTTAACGCCAATCATACTTAAACCTTACAGTTTTCCATCCCACCCAGAAAAACACATCTGTTCCTTGCCAGAAAACATCACTACTGTGTTGTGGCTCAGGAACCCTTATGCAGAAATACGCTAGTAACAGCAACCCACTTTTGGAGTGCAAATCCTTGAGGTTGCTCCTACACATTTATTTCTACAGTAAAGAAGGGGATTCAGGACTTCCAGACTTCCGAAAGGTTGTAGGAGCTAAGCCAAAGTGCATAAACAATGAGCCTTATTAATGCTGATTGATACCCAGTGGCCAGAAGCTGAACAGAGATCTGACTGCCACTAGCCGTGACAGAGACCAGATATTTTTTTCTTTAAAAAAAGAGAGTCCATCTATATTCCCTTCTCTTCTGACTTCCACCAGGAGATTCTAGTGGTCAGTATTGTTCCTCAAGTACTTCTGGGATCCCCACTAACACTGCAAGAGTCCTGCCATTTCTCAAGCATCTAATTTTTGGTTTCTGCATTTACAGTTTCCTGAATCTGTCAATATCCCTTGAAGACAAAAAGGGACCAGAAATTCAACAACGAAAATGTAAGGAAGTTAGTAAAGATTTCATTCTCAAAAAGCATTTCACTGGCCAGGAACCTAGATTTGTAACTTACTTGGACAGCACATTTTGTGTGCTTCAAACATTTTAAATCAGTATCAATTATCAGTTTTCCTACCTGTAAAATTATTTTCCAATATACTACTTTGAAAAGACACAGGAATTCAGCTGAATACTATCACAGTGTACAAAGCTTACAGTATCTTCGTTAGTGCAAACTCTTTGAATTAGAAAGCTAGAAAAACGCTGGGAAGCATTTCAACACATCCAGACCTGAAATCATTATACACTAAACAACCCATCACTTCTATTTCATAGCACTCTAGAATATGCCAGCAAAGTACTCTGCATTAATAATTCATTGTAGCAATTAACATGAAGTACACACTGTACTTGCACAAAGAACCTGTCTTAAAGAAAACTGGTTTTTTCACACATCTGCTTACCTCAAAGCAGGACAGTTGTTGGCTAGGATGACCAACTTGGCTTTGCCCTGCCGAATCATTTTCAGAGTCTGTTTGTATCCTAGCACATATTTACCACTTTTCATAACCAGCTGAAGCCTAGAGTTTATGGACTCTAAGGACTTTTTCTGAAAAAGATGTAGAAAAGCATTATTATAAGTTACTTTACTATAAAGAACTGTAGAGAACATAAGGAAATAAAGAAATTCCAGATACAAGCAATCTTTTAATGATTTCCCTATAATTTGCAACAGAGTGAGAAACGCCAGCCTACCATATGAGTACAAGAAAGCTTGTGGATAAGGGAATTGCTAATACTACATTTTCCCAACTTCATAAAAATATCTCATACCTACATACCTTAAAGTATAAAAATACATTCTAAAGCATTACTGCTGCTATCTACATCAATCAGTAACATCCAGGTGCATTTGACAGGCCTTTATCAAAGCTCAGCTAGTCAAGTCCAAGTAAGTATTACTTCTGCCTTGCAAATCTAAGCCAGGTTTGGAGTATGTCTTTTCTCAGGGCACACACTAAGAGGATTATATCGCTTCGCAGAAACAAGTAATCACATGCAATATGAACTGATATTCCAACAGGAGAGCGCGGTGCAGATAACAGGTAAGTGCACCTGCAAGGACGAACACCACCATCTAACACAAAACAGATACGTGCCACAGTCGTTCTAAGAGAAAGACAAGAACATGCCAGGGAATGCACAAGCTGAGCTCCACCCGCACTAGGAACTCAGCACCAGCTCCCCCTTTCTCCAACTAGCACAGAGGCCCCGTAAACAGCCCGGGGTAGCGCACAGGAGGGAAGCAAGGACAGAAAATCCGGGAGGGAGACATTCGCAGGGCTCGGCTGGCAGCCTGTGCAAGGAGGGCACGGTCCGAGCTCGGAAGGCCGCGACAGGCCACTCCGGCTATGCCCAGGGCCCCTCGCCGCCCCCGGTCCTCGCCCCCAGACCATGCCGGGGCCCATTCTGCGTCACCGCAACGCGACCCGCCCGCCTCCACCGCCCCATCCCGCGCAGCGCCCGCCGCTGGCAGAGGCCGTGCCACCGCCACCGCCACGTGAAGCCGGTGCGGCCCGCTCCCACTCACCGTCTTCTTCGCGGCCACCATGTTGCTGCCTCGCGTCGGGTCGGGCGGTAACTGGAACAGAGGGGTGAACGGCGGGAGGCGTTAGCACCCGGCAGCGGCCCCCCACGCCCGCCCGCGCCGCCCCGGCCGAGCCCCACTCACCGGAGACGCGCCGCCAAGATGGCCGGGCCGCCAGAAAGGAGCGAGTTCCCACAAGGCATCGCGGATCCCCGCGCGGCAGGTCTCGCGAGAGCCGGGCGCAGCCTCCCCGCCCCTCCCTCCGGCTGACAATGCGCCTGCGCGCAGACGCCAGTGGCCAGCCCGGGCGGCGGGGGGCGGGGCCTGCCGATGCGCGGGGCGGGGCCCGCGTGCCGTGCACGCGGCGGGCAGCCGCCATGGTGGCCGCGCCTCAGAGGGTCGGGGGCTGCGCGGCCGCCCGCTTCCCTTCGCCCTCCCCTTCCCCAGCCGCGCAGCCTCCCGTGTTTCACAGAGCGATTTTAAATGCCCTTTTTCTCGTCACAGCCGTGCGGGAGGCTTCAGGCGCTGGTCAAGGAAGCCCCTTGCAGGGAGAGTCCCAAGGGGTCTGAGCTTCCGGTCCCCTGTGGGTATGTCACTCCTGCCACGGGACCGATGTGGAAGTTTATGGTATGGAGAAAATAAGTCTCCTTGGCATCATAAGCCACTGGAGCAATAGACGTTGCTGCTGGTCAGACTCCGTGTTTACCTGCTGTGAGCGCTGAGTGTGCAGGCTTTCTGCGATGCTGCCGTGCCTTCCTTCGGCCAGGCCTGACGGCGGCCGCCTGCCCCTGATTCTGCACTGCGGTCACAAACAAACTGTCCTGGTGAGGTACAGCCCCGGGCTCAGCAAACACCTGGGTTTCAAGCATTAGGCATGCCACTGAGCTTGGGAATAGCTTTGGGCCTGAGGCCGCCAGCGTTAGCAGGTTCGGCTTCGGGCACCCTTAGTAAAGCTCCCAGGTTTGCTGGGGGTGATGGCACTTCTCTCCCACCTGGGGACAGAGGGCTGTGGGGTGGCCTTAGCCCGTGCAAGAGCAGCTCCATCCTCTGCTGGGCTGGAGTCACGGTGCAGGGAAACCGCTTCCTGCTCCCCCCCACCCCGTGGGCTCTGGAAACCATCCACTTGAAAATCACCTCGCTGAACACACAGCCGCTAGCTATGAACATGGCTATGATGCGAGGTTCTCAGTTTCAGGCTGAGAACAGTCGATGCCTCGGTGGTGTCCAGCCTAGGACAGCCACGCCGAGTCGGTGCAGGGAGGAGCAGCAAGTACCAGTTCAGCTGGCACCTGCCTGGGTGTTGCGGGGATGAGCAATGTGGGTGTTCGGGGTGTGAGTTTGGGGGGTTCCCCTGTGACACCACCCTAGGAGGAGGCCTGGAGGTCCACCCACAGGACAGCAAGTCTTCAGCTGGTATGACTTCATGCTCTTAGGACACATGGCACCAGAAAGGCACCCGAGCGTATACATTTTCTTATGAAATTACAAAGCTAGTGTAAAAGCTTTTCTAGAGTTGCCTGGGTTAGTGCAAGCATTGGAGAGTATTGTGCTTGTTGGCTGCAGGAAATTTGATGCCTTGTCGATATGGGATATGTAGCAACAAAGTAAAAAACGAAGCCAAAACATGTTGTATGCAGTTATTCTAGTATGCTTATATTTATAGAGCTTATTTCAAATAAGAGAAATACTTGATAGCAATATACTGTTACGCCTTTCTACTGGTATGGCTACCTCCGTGCTGACTTTTTCTTGTGTATGATCACACACCTTACCAAAATACTTATAATAGGATAACCTTGTCACTGACAAGCAGCCTTTGGTCAAAATGCATGCTGTCATCCCAACTATTTTTTCTGTGTAGACGCTGAGTAAGAACCTTAGCTTTTGACAGATCAGTTTAAGCATCTAGATTAAGATCTAAGATGCTAACAGTGAGATAAAGATGAGATAAAGGTATGTTAGAAAAAATACCACCAAACGTTAGTGGAGCTTAAGTATCCCAGGTGAAACTCAGACACTGGTCCATCTCTAATTGTAAAGTTCCCCGGGAATAATTTCTAGATTAAGCACATATAAATAATATATGTACTATATAAATAATAGTATAAAAATGTTACATTTTGATATGTCTCTATAGTCAAATTTCACTTACTGAAACAAAATAATTTTCATCCCTTTACAGAGTGTAATTATATCAGTTTTGAAGTGTACTTCAAATTTTTATTTTCTTTGGCAGCTGGAAAGTAAAATCCATTCTACATCTCATTCTCATTCACCTCAAACCAGGACAATTCTTTCCTTGTTCCTCTTTTTCTCTCTGTCCCATCACTCAGGTGCATTGCTGTTATTTCTACCCTCAAATTGTGACTTTGCTTTTAATTCTTTAAACTTTTACCTGGTTGGATGTGGTCAGGTGAGACATTCACCTTTTCTTGCTTGTTGAAATTACTGACAAGAGAATATAAAGCTCAGTGAACCTTGTGAAGTCCTCGGTGCAATTCCTTTCAATTGACTATGCCATGTTTTCTGTTATCTTGCAAAATGTGGGAGCCGTGCACAGCTCCAGAAGAGGGCGCTGTTTTCAAGGGTACCCTTGCAACCTCTGCTCAGATTAGGACCGAATGCAATACTTCCCTTAAGAGTTTATAAAACTAGTTCTTTCCAGTGATATGGTTTTTAAAAAAACCTGCATTTCCTAAAGAACTGTCTGACAGACACTTTGGTCATTGGACCCCAAATTCTGTCCCTAAATCTGGGTGGAAAAAGGATCGGGGCGGGGGGGGGGGAATACATGCAGAAATGGGCACTGTTATCTCTCACCTCCCAAATCTCCCTTCTGTGGCCATGAAGGTCACTCCTGGGGTCTGTGGTCCACAAAAAGTCCTTTATAAAGGCAAAGGGCCAGTCCAAGTCAGGTGAAAGCAACACTAGAAGGAAGGAAAGGCTTTGGCCCCATCGGAGTTCCTTAAACAATATTATACAACCACTGTTTTGTTAAAATCAGCAGCTGGGCATTTATAATGCAGGTGTTTGAGAATTAAAGCATGGGGGAAGGCACGTCAGGCAGAGTTTGGCACCCAGGCACCCTCTGCAGGGGATGCTGAGCTCTCCTCCACCACGAGGCCATGATACAGCAGAAATAAGAAACAGGGAGGGAAGCAGCAGACATCTCCATCTCCAACAAACAAGTCTCAAGGCAGAGAGATCCAGGGAGCAGCTGCCAGCCTCAGGAAAAGCATCATTACTTCTCCCTGCACAAACAGCAGCCACCATGGCCACATCCAGCCCTCCTGCCTGCCCCTCCAGCCACGTTCAGCCATGGAGATCAACTCCTTCATGGGCTGAATCGGGTATTACTCTGGCTCAGGGGCTGGTGCCCAGTTTGGCAGTGAAGATGAGCATGCAGGGACTGGAGAGTACAGAGGGAAAGCAGGGGCACTCCTCCCTTACTGCCTCTCCCACAATGGCCTTACTCTGCGCCTGCCTAGTGAGAGAGCAGGGGTGGGATTTCCTATGGAGAGGGAGATATTTTAATTCAAATCTGGAGACTAGTGGGCTTGAAGGAGGTCTCTCACCACCTCTTCCCCCCTAAAATGCTGATAAGGTTGTGTAAGAAAGCACCAGTTAGAGTTAGAATTAGGAGAGTGAGAGCAGTGGGAGAAAATTCACTGGTGGAGCATTGACCCTTCCCAAAAATTGGGATAACAACTTCATCATTTTGGGCCTGGAGGAAAATGAAACCAACTCGGTGTATCTGAGAAATTCTAAGTGATCTAGAAGACAGAAAATATCTAAGATCATAAAGAAGCCTTATTTTCTTTGAGTCCGGACATGCAATCACCAATTCCTGTGTCATGACTGGAGTAACAGTCTAATGGCCATCCTTTAGCTGGGGCCACAACTTCATGATACATTGACTTCAGCAGAGACGGCAGCTGAAGGAATTCCCGCCCTGAGCCTTTTTTTTTCCCCAGAGTTGTTTTTAAGTCAAGTCAGTGCTTCATTTGGTAACGCGTCCCACAGAAGTACTGACACAGCCGGTGGGATGTCCTGCTGGGGGTGGAAATGTGCGGCCGGGGAGGGGGAGGTGAAAGGGCAAGGCAAGGAGCTCCCGCGGCAGCACTGACACCAATGCCAGCGTATCAGCAAACAACAGTGCAAGCCATGGTGGCCAGGTATACTCATGCTTGTGGACAGAGAAGCAAGTTCATGTGTTTTCCTTCACAGTGGGGGCTGGCTAGGATCACCTGTAGGGTCTCTTGCAGCAGTTGAGGTGCAAGGAGTAAGCACTGGGCGTACTGCAAGTACAAACCCGTCCATGCAGCACAGGCACACGTGTTTCTGCAGAGAAATCCCAAAGCAACTTTTTCTCCACATTAGAGAACCCCAAACATTGCCCCTTCAAATGCAATGGTACTAATACTTGTTAATAGGGTGGTCTCACTGCTCATCGAAAAATGATATGTAATTTGATGACAGTGAAATAAGGCACCAAGAAAAAAGGTACATGTGCTAATTACATGTGCTGTTGTAGACAGCGTATAGTTACCTGAGAGAAAAGAATGGAAAGAAGAAGGGAAAAAGAAGGAAGAGAAAAAAAATACTGAAGTCTAAAAAACGAGTGGTACACGGACATCCTATGGCACAGCCCGGGATGGATTATTCTGTTAAATTCTCTGAACTTCTGAGATCTTTATAAAGCTGAAGCGGCAGCACTGCTGACCCCGAGAGAAAGTGGGGATCACCCTGACAGCCAGGGACGCAGGGGAACATCTGGAGCTGTACCCCCCTTCCCTGAGCATTGGCAGGTCATGGATAGAGCTCAGGACTTGCTCCCTGCAAGAGTCGCTGGGCACCTGAGAGGATAACGGGTACTGACCTGTTGCCAGCAAAGAACAAGGAAATGTGTGATGTGATCTGGGGGGAGGCTTTCGAGTCCTAACCTCCGAAACTCGCTGCAAGGGGGAGGCAGCGTATCTTTAGCTGTCCTTCACGTGCCAGAGGACCCACGCTAGCCCTGAAAGATAAGATTCAATTCAAAAATGACGACTGATCTTTGGAAAAGCTAGGCCTACATCTTTATTTTACCAATATGACCAAAACATACTATTTTGATAGGATGAAAATATGCAAAAATACAATCCTGTTCTTACTTACATTTTTAGTCCTGTCAAAATCTCTGCACAATTACACAACAACCTTGTGTGAACACCTGCAGCCATTATTTTCTCCTTTTGCACTTGTCAGGGCTATTAAAAGTGACAGACTATGTTCTCTGATAATCATCGCATTTACAGCAAATGCAAACATGTTCATCCGATTTTCACAGGGTCATGCACCGCACTGTTCCCTGTATTGTCAGGCAGACAAATGCAGCTCTTTGTTTCAGATCGCTGGGAATTTGGAATCCCAGTAGCGCACAGGTCTGCTGGATTCAGATGCAAACCTCTCCTCGGCCACCTTTCCAGCGGCTTTACTATGAGGAAGGGAGGAAGGAAGGAAAGAAAAGAGCTGTAGAGGAAAATGGGCCAAATGCAGAAAGGTTATGTCATTAGGGAACAGGGAAAATCTTGAGGTTAAATACTGTCTATCGTGAATAACTGGGTATCTGCACACCTCGGATATACTTTCAATCAGTAAAAAGATGATAGGGAGTATGTGTGTATGCACATATGTAAATATATACATATAAAAATACATACATATGTGCACATATATGTGTAACAAGCTTAAAGATAGTCCCAGTATAACAAGGTATTTACATATTCTGAAGTCTAAATTGTGCAGAAATCCACAGGTGCAGATTTCTAAAGACAGTAGTTAGTCTGATAAGAGGATATTCAGATTCTCTCCTTTCCTGGAAATTACCAGGTATGTCCTAGGAGCTAAGTTTCAAGGCCATTGCCATCCCAGGCAAAACAAAAATAGCGGTTTCAGAAGGCAGTTCTCTGCAGTTCATAAATCAGCATCACAGGGCAGCCTTCAGCGGAGCTACACAAATTTGCATCAGTGGAACATTTGGCTTGAATTATCTGCCACAATAAACAATGTAGAATATTTTATTGCCTGGTCAATACTGGTCTTTCTGTACAGAAGAGCCAAAGAGTTGAGAAAAGGAGTCACAGTTTAAAAAAGAAAACTCATGATTAATATAATATTTTGAAAAGTCTACTGTGATTTGGTAAGTCCCAGAATTTGGGTCTATCAGAAAGCAGATGCAAATTTAATAGCTGCAGTAGGAATCATATCTGAAATACTCAAAATTATTAACAGCTGGTGAGCTCTGGAATGAGTGAAACAAGTTTGATCATGTAGTACCAGGCTGGATAACTTAAAAATTGCCAGGACCTTACGGAAATCTTTACGAAGTTTGCTTTTGTAAGTGTATTTCTGGTTGTGTATAAGAGGACATAGGTTTTTGTTTCTTTACCTCTGGAAATACAGCTATCACTGAATGCTCCCAGTTTACATTTTATTTTAATTTCCCAATTTATATGCCTGAATAAAATAAATTGTTTTCCTTTGTAAAAGTAACTAGTTCAAGATGATTGTTTAGTTTGTTTGTTGCGAAAGGTTATTTTTTAGCTACTTTGGCACTGCCTTCATTTGGGGCAGTACCAGGGCAGTTCAGGTTCGAGAAGGCAGGAGCCTGTGGAGAGGTGCCCTGCCCAGGGGAAGGGATGGACAGGCTACCGAGGACTTTCATCTGCCAACATCATGCTGCAGCCACTGGATCATTTGCAGTAATTTTTGGGGGACTCTGTACAAGAACGAGGCATAGCTTGTGAGTGCCACTGCCACAACCCCTGCTCCCATACCCTCTCTGCTCCCTGCCCCTGCCTTCTCCCACCGCCTCTCACCCGGGAACCTCATCTCATTTTCACTCTCACACTTGTGTCTCACTTCCCTAGCCCCGAGACTCCTACTTTCGAAGCCCCTCACCTTGTACCTTCACTGGAAAGCGCATGTCACTACCACTTACCCTGGCCAACAGGTGAGCATGCAGCACAGGGATACACACTACCTAGAAAGCAGAAATAAAAAGTTTGAGCCTAACTGGCATCAGCCCCAGCCCTGTGTTGGCCTCAGTGGTGTTTGCTTGGACATACAGAGGCTTGAAGAAGGGCGCATGCACCAGTTCATGTTTGCACAGTGAACTCTTGATCTACATCAGGACCTGTAACCTGCCCCCATGGTAAACCCATGGAGTCACCGCTTTTGGTGGAGGGGTGATCATCTTGGTGCTTCCAGCAAGGCAGGACAGTGGCACAGAGGCCACTGCGGAGCAGCATGTTACCCCACGGGAATGAGTTTGTGCTGAATGATCTGCAGAGGGTACATGTTGTCCAAGCCTGGCCTGGTATGTGGCAATACAGCTGATACACTGAGTTGTAGCCTTGTCCTACCATGGCCCTACCTATCTCCAGCTCCAGCACTCACTCTGTTGTGTCCAGTTTTCCTGCTCAAAAGATGCAACTTTACTTGTGGGACAAGGGAAGAAGACCATGAAATTGTTATTTAGTGATTCCGGGAGTCACCTGCCAAATGGCCCTTGGGTTCTCATTCCTATTTCTGTACCTTATCCAAGGCCTGTTTAAAGAACGTGAAGTACAGAGCAGCCCTGCCCCCCCCCTCCCCCGGCGAGCGCCCTTGGCTGCCGATACATGCCCACACACGTTCCCTCTCTCTGGCCTCGTAAATCTTGAATTCCTTTCTCCACTGTTGCAGTAAGATGGATGGTACAAAGCTCCGCAGGCAAGAGAAAGAACTGAATGTAGCTTTCTCTTTTTTATTTTCCTCAGTGCCCAGTGCCTGATGAGTCTGTCCTGGTGGCCCGGCCACCTTGCTTTGCTCTCTGAAAGAACATCATAGAAGAAAGGTGGGATATCAGATATGTTTGCCATCCCTCGTCTGCGTATGTGCTGTCTGCAGGCAGCTCCCTCAGCTGTCGGGATTCCTTCATAAGCACAGACGCTTCTGCTTTCCTATCTGTGGCAGCAGAGCCCGTCCCAGTTGGTAGGCAATAGGTGGGTGCCTGGGTGTCTTCACACACATGTCCACCTCTGACGCTGAGGCACCCGCATCTGTGCTGTAGAGGGATCCGCCAGGTGCTGCGCAGGGAACCAACCTATCTCCCACCACAGCGCCGTCGGGATTTCACACCAGAAGCGTGAAAGATTAGTTCTGAAATTAACTTTTAAGTTGCAAAGCCCTTTGTTGCACTTGTGCTTTTGTGCTTACACAGCAGCATGCTTTGCTAATGCTAAAGTTACCAGCATTTCAGCTTCTAATGTCTGGTAGAAATACTACATACAGCCACAGATAAATCTATACAGCCTACAGTTTTTTTATTTTTAAAAAACATCCTAAAAATGAACTCAATCTGAGGAAGCAGAAAAAGTTAATGTTTTCAGGCTTACATGGTATATTCCCATCTGTGTTGTTCCTCACACATTTGTCAGGTGATTTCCCAGAGTGACACGGTTGCACTCACTGTGCACTGCACATGCAGTGGGTCTGACGGCTCCAGGGTACACCTTATATCCATACAATACATACCTTATCCATATCGGTCCAGGTGTACCAGAGCTTCACACTTGTGCCACAGTGATAGTACACGTACCATATGGTACGGCACATGTCCAGGATTTCCATATGTCCTGCAGCCTGGGTGGAGTTATTGCTACTGCCCCACCTTGGCTGCAGGACATCAACAAACCCTGGACAAATGTCCAAAGATAATACATTTTGTCTGGACAAGTTTCTGGATGGAAAAAACCCCATTTATTTAGAAGAATGGGTGATTACTTTCACTTTGAAGGACATAACGAAATGTGTCTTGGGTGCAATAAATAAAATACACTGGACCTGCTTATGCAAGCAAATATATGGCAAACATTCTTCATTCTTACTCTTTGGAAAATTTCTAAGGTACCTAGACTTCCCCGAACACCTGCTGATTTGCCTATATGCAAATGTAAAAATTGTATTAGCTTTATTTTCCCTTTAAGGCTGATGGTAAGGATGTTACAGGTGGCTGCTGAATCCAGAGGACTCTGCAACCTGGGGATTCTCCTTCCCTTGCTGGCTGCTGAGACCCCAGAGGTCTCCCCATCCCCGTCCCACGGATGCATCTGCCGCTGTTCCCATTTGAGGGAGGGCCAGTAGTGAGACTGAGCCCCCTGCGTGTGTGCAAGCACACACACCTGGGACACATAAGACAGAGCACTGCATTTAGCAGCACCTATACTATGCTATACCACATACACTGTAAGTGCAGATAGCCCAGTCCTGATGCTTCTCTCTGGCTGGTCCAGACGGCGGTTCCCTACAGAAACCCCACACCCTCAGTCTCACGTTCACAAGCACAACCACATTCATGGACCCTCAAACATCAGCATGGCCTCCAAGTCCGTCTAACCATAGAATCATAGAATGGTTAGAGTTGGAAGGGACTATTAAAGACCATCTAGTTCCAACCCCCCTGCCACGGGCAGAGACACCTTCCACTACACCTAACACGTAGACCACTGATACGGCTGCCCGGACCCTGGACCCTCTTACCCGGTGTATGGGTCTCCCTCTACTCGATGCTAACCTGGCTTGGAAGTTTGCTAGCGAGTTTTACTACACATACACGCAGCCAGGATTAAAGTCATGGGTCTCCAGCTGCTGTCACGCAGACCTGCGGTCCCCCTCTCGGCTGCTGCCACTTCAGACCCTCTGGCACCCGCACATAGCACAGAAAAACGCCTCAAGGCCAGGAACGAACAAGACGGGTGGCCCGGGGTGAGCGGGGCGAGCCCCGCCGGCCGGGGCGGGGGGGTGTTTTAAGGCACCACCGCCAGGGCCACCCCTGCGGCCCCCCCCCGGCTCCGTCGCTCGGTGCCGCACGGCGGCACCTCCAGCCCCTCCTCACCCCGCCCCGGGCCGGCCACTCGGGAAGCGGCTGCAGCGCCGGCCGCCGCGCCCGGCCATGGGCTGCTCCAGCAGCGCCCGCAGCCGCCCCCCGG
>VFFE01006968.1:328251-346247 GCA_008921705.1 Burhinus oedicnemus | reverse complement strand
GCTTTGAGCTCTGCCCGGGCTGTCGGTGGAGCTGCGCCTCGTGGATGGGGTCTTCGTAAACTGCTGCTGCTTGTAGACGAATAGGTTACCAGCTTCTCTTCCCAGCCGCTGACTTTTTCTTAATTTGCAGACAGGTCCTTTTGTATAATACCTTGTAAATCCAATGCTTTTTTCTCCCCCCTTTAAAATAATAGTCAACTAGCAATACCTGACCCCGCGGTCCTTCCTTTTTCTTATGAGAATCTGTACATCCACCCCAACACGGTTTACAGCACCGGCAATGCTCCTGTGACTTTGATTTGGCTCAAGTCACAAAGGATTAATTTTGGGTGCAAGGCGTATTTGTAGGATGCTGCATAAGAATATCCTTGCTATTCAGTGGAAGTTAAATAAAACTTTGTTTCCATATTGATCATACTTAGCTCTTTGCTCCAAGGGAGGTTTGGAAGCCCTTTTAGAAGAACCCGAATGCTGCAGTTACAGATATTGGCCTCTCCAGAAAGATACATCCTGAAGATAGATACATAAAAGTTGTTTGCATTTCATTTTACTGCATTTATTTCCTGTATTCTTGAGTTACAAATATCATCTGTTGCTGTCCTTCTGGCTGCAGCATCCGTGTTTTCTGTATGGGTTTATTTTCCATTTGCTGTCTTGCGGTGGCGTGGTTTGTGACTGCAGAGGTGATGGCAGGTTGCATGGAGTGAGCGTTGTCAGTGCCGCTATCGAGCCAGCACACATCTGCAAACCGAGGAGCCCCACTGAAAATATCAGCAGAAATCTCTTTATGCTGTACCTGCTCTCTTGTTCAGCCAGGCAATGTACCAAATTCCTCAGCCTTTCCATCCTCTACTGAAAGATACTTGCAGAGAAACACTGAAGGGCTCAGGGAAACAACTGAAGTAATTTATTCCGAGTATTTTAGGAATTCTGTCTAAAGCCCTGTTCATGTTGGAATAGGTTATGAAATGTACTAAATACGTAAACAATATGATGATAATGATAAAGTGCAGTTTGTGATTACAGCTGAAAGGTCTCCATTAATTGGGTAATTAGCAGCCAGATATATTAGTTATTTTCTCATTTAGTTTAATAACAGAGGATAATTTGAAAGAAACTTCTCTAAATGTGTTAACAGGGAAAAAAGTGTATTTAACTTCATTCCATTGATGCGTAACTCACAAAAATGTGAGGCTTTTCAAAAGGAAAGAAAGAAGGCAAAGATAAAAATATTGTAGCTGTGGCTCACTTAAATTCACTGTGCTTTTTGCTGTTTCTCCAGCTAAAATTGTCTACAGCAGGGAAAATAAAAATTATAAATTTAAAAATAAAACAAAACTAGAAGGCATCCTAAGAATGTTGACTGCCACACGATGTTCATTCTTCCTGGGGATAAAGGTATTGAACAGATTACTGGGAGGATTTATTTTTTCCATATTAGAGAATTCTTTGCATTTCAGATGAGGGCAGAGGAAAGCTTCCAAGGTTTCCAGCACTGCGAGTCTCGCGTTGCATGGCTGTATTTTATAATCCAATTTATATAAAACATCTTGATGAAGAGACAGCTAGCTGGAAGTTACAGGGCTGTCCTTTACAGGAGCTGCAGGAGATTCCTAGCAATAATGGGTTTGAATTGTTTCTTTTACTGGTAACGCCAATTGAAAACTCCGTGTAAGATGCTAGGTTTGGTGGCTTATTTATTTCTGTCTGTAAGTTTTCTATGCTCCCTGTCCACCTCGTACTAGGCAAGGTGAAGGCATGAGAAGAGTCTAAAGGATAAAAAAACGTGAAAAGATCAAGTCTGTGGTCTCTGAGCATACACTGCTGGTTTTTAGTCACTGCTTAGAGTAGTTTAAGACTTGCTGTTATTCTGATTGGGTATTTGTTTCACATCGAGCTTTGTGTTAGGAGACAGAGTGCCTGGAAAACAAGGTGTGATAGAGACCTGGAGAAGGTCAACAGGGAAATGTATTTGCTCTTTCTTGTAACACAAGAACTGTATCGCTTGATAAAGTGACTAGCAGCAGGCTTAAAACCAGCAAGAATGTGTCTTACAGGGGGTGTAAGTGGGCTGTAGACCTCCTTGTCACTGGTCATGGTGGAGGCCCAGAGTGTAAATGGTAAATGGATAGAAAAGGGGCTTGGGCAGGTTCACAGAGGAATGTCCACTGACGGACTGAAAGCCAGCCCTGTGGGCTGGGTCCCTCTGCCCTCCCCACTGCCCCTTGGCAGCTGTCAGAGGCAGGGTGCTGCCCTGGGTGGGTCTGTGGTCTGACCCACATAGCTAAGACTCCCTCCTTTTTTTGAGTTTCATTGTAATAGCTATACCTCTGTGAATTTGGAGGGGTTGGTTGAACCTTGGTTGGTTTTACAGTTCCTGGGTCAAATGAGATTTTACACGTCTCACAGTCAAAGTTGCTTTCTGTGTCTTGGCACTCCAGGTTTCCTGTTCTTGCTCTTCTCCTGGCTTAGCTGTCCTTCCCCGGATCTGTAGGCACACGCTAACTAGGTGACGCTTGCTGGGGAGGTGTTTTGCTTGAATGCCTTGAAAGAACTGTGAAGTTATCTTAAGAGCAGCAGTGTTCAAGCAGCTGTTTAAAAGCAGGATGTATTACATTTTTTTGCTGTTCATCTGCATGTGTATGAAGTATCATACGGTTCTGCACACTGGCTTTGACACTGCAGTCACCAATTTGTCCAGATTTTGTAATTATTATATAAACAGATTGCGTGCATGAATTCCCAGGGTTTTCATCTTGACATTCCTTCGGAGAAGATTAAGTACAAGCTCTTGTCAAACTGAATTTAATCAGAAAGTTTTTAAGTCAGTCTGATAGGTAGGTATAGCTCATTTTGAGTCCTCAACTTTTATCCTTAAATACCTGTCAGAGTAATTTTGCCATTTCTTTATTCATAAATTTTGTCTGCCAAAAAGGCCCATTGCTTTACTTAGCCAATAAGTTGATGAAAGATGAAAGAAGCAGAAATTTTAATTTGTTTAGACTTCCTGGTGTTGAAAGTTTCATTAGACAAAGTGTACTATGAATGGTAGTTTAGTATTTAAAAAGACAGACAAACTGGTTTTTGTTTTAAGAAATGGCACTGCGCACCCTCTGGGACGAGAAAGTTCTTTTCGGTGTTTTCAGTTCAGCCCACCCAGAGGCACCACTGGAAGTTTCCCATGTGCAGCCCAGGGCAGCAGCTCCCTCCCACTCGGTGTGTTGATTCTGTGCCTGGTTTGGGGCAGGAAAAGGTGCTTCTTTGCATAGCATCCCATCACCACGCTTCAGATCCGTAAGGCAAAATGTAATAGGACACTGGCCTGTCAACAGGTCACCTCTCTTCATATGAAAATATATGACGTGCATCAAGCCAAAACGTTGGGTTTTTTTTAAAAGTAAAAGCATCACCATCCTCTACTGGATATGTGTAAGAGCAGCAGACCTGGTGAAGGAGTGTTGTCCATAGCCAGATGGAAGCTCTTTGACAGGTAGAGCTTCCGCGATCCCCTGTGGGTCTAGTGCTCATCTAGCTTACATGTCCACTCATCAATTATCTGTAATTCTCTTTTTTCTTTCCTTGCTCGGCCATAACTAAAAGCATCATCAGGTGAAAACACCCCGACTGCAGACGATCATGAAACCATAGCTGACCAAACACAGTTGGACCCAGCAGAGGACGTGAGTCTTGCCTCTGAGGAGAAAAACCCAGGCGAGCATCCACCAGGAGAGGAGGCTGCAGCCGTGATTCTGGCCGTAGAGGGAAAGATCGATTCAGTCAGTAAAAGGGAGGAGCCGGAGGGCACCGAGCCCCTGCCTGCAGGAGTGGAGGAGAGCTCTGAGCTGCCATCTGCGTGGCGAGAGGAGAGCAATGGGCCTTCACCTCCAGCACCAGGAGAAGACGCTGGGTCACCATCACCAGGACCAGCAGAGGACAGTGGGCCGGTAGAGGGCAGTGACAGCTCTGTAGTGGAAATCATCGAGAAAATGCATGTTACTGAAGAGGACCACCTCATTGAGGGTAATATTTGTGCTTTCGTAAATTCAGGAGAGCAAATTCTGCCCCCAGGGACTTGTGCGTGGGTCCTTTTGGCTTCACTGAGAGCCTCATATGAGGATCTGGAGTCAGAATTTGGTCCAGGGAGTCTGTACAATGTGGGGCGTAGAAGAGCGTGGCTGGGGAAGCCTCAAACTCACAAGTCCAAGCTGTAATAAATTTGATCAGCATTTCCAGTCATTATCTCTGCTATTTCGTTCCATGCTCTTTTTGTTCTTAGCAGGTACAATGCCCCACCATACCCCTCATTTAAAATGTTGTGTTTCTGTGTAGCTCAGACATGATCCTTAATATTTACAGAGACCAAAGGCTGTATTACTTAGTTACATGTATTAATTATAAAGCAACTGTCCCTGTCCACATGAAGTTGGAGGGTGCATGTCTGGATGTAGAAGAAAAAGCATCTCTGATGCACCCTTGGCATATCCAGCCTGTCCTAGAAGGTTGGCTACTACACAAGCAGAATAGGAGTAATAGTGAAGGGACACAGGGATGGGCTTTCCAAAAATGTTTGGAGCTGACGAGCTGGGGAGGTGGTCCCTGAGATGGCAGGTATTTCTGTGTGCTGTGGGAGGGACCTTTACTGGGAGGTATGGTCATTGCCAGAGATTGCAGGCTGTGCTCATCTTTGGGTTAGTGCCCAGAGGACGGTGTGTGGACTGCACATGCAGAAGGTGAACACTTCACAGGGGGAATCAGTTTTCTCCTAAATGGTACAAAGCTGCTCGGTGAGGAAACAGATACTTCCTGGGGGAGCATTTCTTCAGATGAAGCAGGTGAAGCACATGAGAAGTATTTCTCTACTGGGAAAGGTGGTATCAGCAGTTTTCCTCACTCCACATTTGCCTTGAAGAAGTGTGAAATGCAGGAGAAGGACTGATCTGTGTGAAGCCCAGAGCCAGTTACACGCACTACCACTAACCCTGACACCGTGCTGTGCGTGTCTCTCAGCTGGCTATATAACTCTGACTCTTTGCATCCCAGTAGCTGAGCATAGAGGTTGGCTTGTCCCCTTCTATGTCTCTTCACAAAAGAATTTTGAGGTTTCCTCTATATAAAATGGGCATCTATCCTTTGGAATGAAGTCTCAGTTTCTGTAAGCAGTAAATGACTAGATGCTCAGCTGTAAAATGCATAGTCTTGCCTAGCTGGGAACTCCAATTTCATTAATCACCATTTCTAAGCTTTGGGGCGTAGTACCGGAGGCAGAGCAGTATGCCCTGAACGTTGTGGTGTGACCATGTCCATGGAAATACATTTACAATTGACCGTTTGCCTGATGATCAGTTATGGGCCTTTGACAACCAAGCAATTCGTGCTCCTTCCAGGGTGAGTGAGCAAGGCTTTTGGGAAAAAGAGTTTTACTCCTATTTGTTCCAAGCTAGAAGTAATAGTTTAACTCGTGTGTGTTATGTTTCCGTGAGGTATGTGATGAAGAAGGGACCTTCCATTTTTACGCTGTGGTGCGTATGATACTTAGCACTTGCTTTGCTTTGCTTTGTTCTTCAGTAGCTGTGCAAGTAAATTAATTAGGTAGCAGTTTCCCAGGGAAAGCACGGTTTCAGCCAGACTGGCATGGTACCATGTTTTCTATTTCTGTTTTGTTCCAATTGCAAATAAAACTGCACATACATAAAATAAAATCCAGGAAAAATAATTTGAACAGAAGTAATACTCGTGATGTGTATTGAATAGAGCATCAAGGGGATTTTGTGAAAGCATCAGGAAAACTTGATGGGCATGAGGCATGCATGTAGCTGGATGATGGAAAGTGATTGGGAGCATCCTGTTTGTTCCCTGTGGATTCATTCAGGGGGTACCTTGGTCAGGGGCATTGGAGAGCTGACACAGTAAAGTCAGGTTTACAGAAAGGAGCTGGGGCACTTGGTGCTTTTCTGAGTGGATCCTAATTTGATCTCCATGGTTACCGTTCCCAGGTGAGACGGGAGAACAGGTGGAAACTGAGCTGCTGAGTGAGATAGTAAGTGGAGGGCCTGAAACAAAAGAAGAAGAAACAGGAGAAGCTGTGGATGGTGCAGCAGCGACAGAGATAGGTATGTTGACAGAGGAGAGAAGGACCACATGGGTTATTGTTTAGGAGACAGAAAAGACTGTGCTGTCCTTAATGAGAACATTTTGTCATCCCCCTGCTGGAGTACGGCTGCTTTCTGCATTTTAACACGAGAGAGAGAGTCATAAATACTTTTGTTTACATTAAGAGATATTTTTGGAAGCAGTTAATTGGAAGTCATGCTTTTTACATGGGTCGTCTTTATATAATACATGAGTCTTACTGATGATAAATTATCCCTCTTTGGGGAGAATGCTAGACTGTAACATGCAGTCTTGGAAAATAAAAACCTATGTTGAAATCATGACTTTGCTTGTTATTATTTGCAGGCTTGTTTTTATGAGCTAATGCCTTAACGTGCTGTGTGATTTCCATTCTATGCCAGACAGTCATTTTAGATCCCCTTATTCTCCTTATCAGCTGAAATCAGCAGCGTAGCACTAGGATGAAAGCTCATTGCACAGCAAATGCAGTCACATGGTGGGAAGGAAAAATCACATGCCAAATAAAGCGCCTTTGGAAAATCATCACAGCAGTGAAGAGAAGAATTCGAGGGGATAGGACTGTCCCTCTAGCAGACTTGGAAATTATGTTCACAATTCTGTCATCACAGTCTTTCTGCAAAAGTTATTTCTTTTTCCTCCACATTCACTAAGAATCCTCCACTCATTTATTCTGTGTCCATCACATAAGGTATTCACATGCCCCAGAAGGCAGAGGTTACCCTGTGGTATTGCCGGAATGTGGAAAAGGATGAGCAGGCAATGCAGACACGTCCTCCCTTCCCCCACTGTGAACGTTACCACAATGATTGAAACCGCTTTTCTCCTCTCCCCTCCCTCCTAACCACTGGCCTATGTAGCCATGCTCGAAATCTCTCTGGGCCAGTGAGTATTCCCGTTATTCAAAAGAGAACAGCTCCAGCAGGAAGGGTGGGAGATATCTTACACCAGCACCTTCATGACTTCCAAATGAACCTCTTGCACCTAGGATGGGAAGTCTTTGATTCCTTCCCCATGCTAGTATATGCTCCAGCCTTTGAGCTGACAGCAGCAAGCTGGCACGTTCCACCTGTGCTACAGAATTCAGGAAAATGGTTTGCATCATGAGTGCTGCAGCCTGGCAGACCAGTAGGGTGGTGGTCAAGCAGTTTGGTCAAGGCATATGTGCCTTTATGACCTTGTGATTACTCAAATAGAATTAGATAAGCAGTGATCAAAAAAAGCACTCACGACCCTTTAACTCTCATGCATTTAACTGTTCATCACCTTTATATCGTTACTTTTTAAGCTAGCCTGTGAAGACAAGCTACTGTTGGCTCTTGGCAACTGTGCTCTTGCAGGAACTTTAAATTTTTGCCATATAGCTTTGCCTGTGAAGTCCAAAAAAGTTTATTCACTCAACTTGTTTTTAATGAGTTGCCCCTAAGCTTTTGCAAAGAATTATCTGTCTGTGCTGTGAGTTCAGCAAAGCACTGGGAAACCTCAAAGAACAGCATCCCGCTGCTGAAGAGTAAGAGATTTCATCATGTAATGGTTACAGCTTTATTGGAATACTTACTTTCTGCATTTACCTGCCTTGACAATATTCTCCCTGTCAGTTTGTAAGAAAGCAGAAAGAGCAGCCCTGCTTCTATGTCCGTAATACATTTCAGATGATCAGAGTGTACCAACACAGACAGCTCCGAGAACAGCTGTAGGCAAGAAAAGCAAACAATGTTAAGAATGGAACAGTGGCCATTTAAATCTGGGATGCTGTTGTGTAAGGGAGCAATTCTTCCATCTTGAAAGGATATTGAAGAACTAAAACAAGATTCTGGGCAGGGAAGCAAGTTTGCTAAAGGGAATGGAAAAATTCTTACTTTGAGAGAGATCAAAAACATTCAGAGCCTTGCCTCTGAGAGGGTACGACTAACAGGATATGAGCAAAATAAATACTGCTCTAAAGGTAGCTGAGGTCCATCTCTGAACAAGGCAATGCTCAGTAACACAATAAGTGCGTTGAATTCAAAACCACTAAAGGGTATTTTTTTTCCACACTCTACTTGCAGTGTTCCTGCAAATTAACTGTCAGACTCATTGTCACAGAGAGGCACTGCAGCTGGACGTCTCTCTCCCATCACCTGTATTCCCCTGCAAAATTCCCACCTTCCCTGTGTTCCCTACTCAGCCTTGTGGTAATACCGCCATTCACTACAAGGAAATCCCATGTTCCCGTGTTCCCAACCTCTCCTTGCAGGGTCTTCTGTCTGGGAAAGAAGTACCTTGAGCTGGTGTGGTCCAACACTGATTTCTGCCACTCATCCCACTGGGCACCATCTTTTAGCTATCAAGCAAGCCAGTGAGACTTATGGCTTCTCAGCTGCTGATGGCCAACACATACATTTTCAGGGGCTGGGTGCAGTTCCTCAACCACACTTTATCATGGAATAGTTGAGTTAGGAAGGTGCCTCTGGAGATTGTCTAGTCCAGCCCCTCTGCTCAAAGCAGGATCACCTGGAGCAGGTTGTCCCGTTGGGTTTTGAATATCCCCAAGGATGGAGACTCCACAAACTCTGTGGGCAGTCTGTTCCAATCGGTCAATTGCCCTTACAGTTAAAAAAAAATTTTTCTTACATTTAAATGTAATACCCTGCACTTGAATTTACACCCTTTGTCTCTTGTCCTCATGTAAGTTTTAATGTCCATGGGGTCTCTGCCTCTGTGTCAAATATGACTGAAATTATCTAGTGATTTCAAAAGTTAAGAGAAAAGGCAGTAAGGTGGGGAGGAGCATAAGACTGTTGCAGCATAACTGGATTTCACATAGGTGATGTTAATGTCTGTAAGAGGAAGGCTGTCTATGAATGGGATAGAGGCAGAGGAAGCAGAACCAGTGGCTGCTTGTGGCTGCTTCAGGTCCACACAGAACATCTTTATAGATGTGGGAGAAGAGCAGACACCCCCTGCATCCTGTGATTCTTCCAGGGAACTTTCACTTTGAATTCCTGTAAGATTTAGTGAATATCAACTTGTACCCTCAATTAATTGTTGAATTAATTTTTTCCATGTGTTTCAGGGACAGCTAATAACAAGGAATAGAAGTTATGTCGCTATGAACATCCTCTTCTTGGGCCTGCTCTTCTGTCCACATGAACATTTTTTAATTTTATTGGGTTAGGAAAATAGAAAAGCTTTTATGGATTGAGCCACAAGCTACAGACATGAATAAGAGGCATTAGAAAAAGTTTTATATAATATATGTTTTTTGAAGTCAAGCTGCCAAGACTTCAAGTGTTTGAAATACCTGAACTTTCACCTCCCTGCCACGGAGTGCCTTCTGTACACGGCTAGCACAGCGGGACAATTTTCCAACAGCAGTATAACGAGCTTTCAATTAGGATTTTTTCCAGGTTCAGGTAACTAATCTTTGAAACCTTCAACCAGCACTGTATAGGATAAATAATGTAGTGTAGCTTTAGCTTTTTTTTTTTTAATGATAATATGCAGGCAATTTCTCCAAGTTCCTGGACTACCAGTATATGGAGCTGCTGAAGTGTATAGCACGTAGAGGACTGGAAGATGAAAGTGCCCATTTACCAGGCTGTAACGAAGTGCAGAGGTTAGTTTTTCAGAAAATGGAAGATATAGAGGGTGCGGTGTCCAGGACCCAAGTGGGTGTCTGCTGCTCACTCTCCATTTTTAAACACAAATTTATTGCAAGGCTAGTAGTACAATATATGTGATGACTTCTGCAAAAACAGGGAGAAGAGGGCATTTTTAACTATGAGTAGGATGTTTTAGTCATAAATTCTAGCACACTTAAAATATAAAGATAACTTCACAGCTGCTAACATTCATGGTGATTAATAACTTGTCTTTAGCTGTGTAGCTCCTCATACACATTTGTGGCTTCTAAAATAGATTTCTAACCGAAGACATATATATGCGTGTTCCCAAAGGAGAGGTCATCTATTTTATTTCCCTATAGTGCTGTCCTCTAGAAGAAGTATGCTATCAGGGACTGTCTTGGTTATTTTCCAAAAAGCTAAATAATCATTTTGGGGCTGAAGCTGAATGGCAAAGCTTTCAAAACAAATTTCCTGTGAAAACAGGTGCTGAATATAATTGATGGTATGGATCTGATAGAGAGTAGAAGTTTGTTCTGATGGTAAATGTTGCAAAGGGACTATATGTTATCATTGAGGACTGTGTTTACAGGATTCTCTGGCATAAGGAAGTAGAATACAGAGAAAATGTCAGTTATCTAAAAAGGGCAAGCACATGTTGCTATTTTATTAGTTTTCTTGTACAAAAGGACTTCAAAAAAATTTTGCTGCCACTAGCAAATTATACAAGTTCCCTGTAAGAGCTAAATCTTGTGCTGCATGTGCACATGTGACCTCAGCTAACTTTGGTTTGTATTAGATAATGTAATTGATATCCCTGGCCTATCAGCCTTTTGTGTAAGCTGATATTCGTTGGCTGTATCACTAAATCTGAGGTTTTCTGCTTATCAGCACTCTTACAAAGTTGTCAGCTTCATTTATTGTCAACTTTCTGTAGACAATACCATGAATTTTTAGAATCAAAATGCATACTTTCGGGCTTTTTAGGAATTTTTTTGGTAGGCGGATGTTGCGGAGTTTTATTTTTTATTTTTACTAGCCTTCTATAATAGAGAAGTTAAAACGAGCAGCTAGTTCTGTTAAAAATCTATTGACATTAAAGTAGTGAATTAAAAATTCAGAGGTAGTCAAACTTTTTGTCCACATGCCCAGATCATTCCGTGACAAAAAGCCATGAGAAACATACCATGCACTTGGGAGAGCTGAGGAGTGGGGGAACAGGTACTGAGCGGGAGGAGGACTCCCCCGGGGTGATACAGGACTGGGGTGGGCATGCAGCCAGGGTCCAGGACACCCCAGGAACTTCCACCATCAGCTCCTTCTGGTGGCTGGTTTCCTCCTGTGAGCTGGGAATTCGGTTCAGCCACCAGCACCTGTGCCAGCACAGTCCTGCTCCCAAACACAGGAGATGAAATCGGCAGGGGAGCCATGCTGACTACTTGCAAGTTGCGTGTTAGATCATGAGTTGCAGGTTGACCAGCTACACTGAACAATTTAAAAGCATAAACCAAGAGGAGTTCTGTGACAGAGATCCGTAGTATTAATAGCAACAGAGGAGACTGCACTTGGAAATAAAATATGAAGATACAAGGGAGTCAAGATAATTTGCTCAACTCAGAGTCACTCTTTCTACCACTGGTGTTACAAGGAGGACAGGTGTCAATACATGTCCTTTCCTCACTGTTCAACTTTTTCAGGTCATTAAGCAATGCTAATTGGAAACGAGAAGTATAAGCCAGTCAATGACTCAACAGTATCAGCCCTTCTCAGTCATCAAGCACGGTGCTCGTAGCAGAAGATTAGAGCAGTTTAAGTTTGGCTATGTGTTTTAACAGAGAAATTTTAATTAAAATTATGTACTGAGCTTTATTTTTGCATTGTTTAATCTGTAGAGAATATAATCTTTTGGAGAAAAAAAAATCCTACTTAAACCTGGTAGAACATGCAAATCTAAGTATGGCTTTACTTGCACAGAAACAGACGACCTGTTTTCTTAAGTTACATGTGATTTAAACAAATTTTAAATGGTGAAATTAGTTTGCCACAAGCTGAATTGCAGTTTCATATTTTGCATGCTAGAGGCTCAGTCTAGCAAACAAAAAAAGCTAAGTTTAATTTAGCTTTAGTTAAATGGGGTTTCTGAAATGTTTGTGTACTTTGCTGAACTAAGACCTAAGACATATTCACAATACTTGCTTTTCACATTGGAGAATTATGGGTCTTAGCCTTTTTCTCTTAAAGAATAGAATCAAATAATATAACTCTGCTTAAAAAATAAAAGTTTTAAACATCTCTATGGAAGGCTGACTGTTTATGTTAAGAACTGCTATGCTATAAGAGAGTTTATTTCAGTTATTCTAGAATTCCGGTACCTGAAGAATATGTATTTAGATCTGAGGCATTCAAGAAACTATGCAACTGGTCTCCAGGTAAAAGCTAAAGAATCATGGAGGTAAAAGTGGATTTTAGTTCCTAACTTTTTGCAGAATGGCACCTGCTTACCGATACAAACATTTTTAATGGAAGTAATGTGTTGTGGCTTGTTAGCTGCATCCAGCATGCATTTTTTTTCCAGGTGTTTCACTTACATTTCAGTCTCAGACTGTACCTTGCTGCAGAAAGCAATGGTATATTCACACTGCTTTGTACGAGTGAGGACACCCAAAGGCGTTCTAGAAAGGACTTATATCAGCAAATGGACGTCAGCACACACCGAAAAAAAAAATATCAAAACTGCCATCTAGTGTTAGGTTCAAGGTTGGCAAAGAGGCAGCATAGCACAAGTAAGGCAGCGGACAGTAACGGGAGAGGTAAGAAGGGGTAACTGTAGCAATTATACAAGTATGAAATTAGCTTGTGTTCAACACTATTGAAATCTGCTGAAGGTGAACTTTGACTCAATGTGCTACAAAGAAGTGAAATATATTCCAACAAAGTAATTATATCTGAGCAAAGCTGTAACAGAAAAGCACAAATGTAAATTAGGAATCTGTTTAAATGTAACTCCATTCAATTACATTATTCCTAACTGACAAAGTGAAGCAATATTTGCTCTATGTTTCCTACAAAGCCATATTCATGTTAGGACTAGCTTCTTCCTAACAAGTCTGGTCATGTTTTTTCTTAGGTGGGATTGCTTCTTGAGTCAGAGCTGTAGAGCATGAAAGACCTTAATAGTGGAGCCAAGGAGAGAGAACAAGAGCAGAAACCAAGACTAATAAAGTTTATGTGTAGGAGGTTTATATGCAGAAAATTTTTGCAGGTATGCAAAATGCAGGTATTTTTCAAAGGCTATTGCTTGGAACTTCACTGTATGAAATACCAAAAGCATTATCTTGCTTCCAATGAAAGTATCTTGTGTCAAAGGAAAGCAAGATAATGGTGTAAAAAAAATATCCATACATCTGTATGTGCATCTGTTGCAGTGACAACCTCGTTATTAATCTTTTTTCTGTAAAGATACGATTTACAACGTCAGCAAAAAGCAGGAGAAATGGACACTTCACACCACATCTAGAAGGGCTAAATAGGGTTCACTGTTCTCACAACTTTCCGCCTGCCCTTCTGGTGTATGCTCATGTGATAACAGGAATGCATGAAACATACAAAATACAGTTACTGCAATAGTGCAACTGAAGTAACAAGAGCTGGAAAGCATGGCTGACAAGCAGGAACATAAGAAACCACAAGTGGGACACTTAAGAATATCCAAGGATGGACGATTATTCACACAACGTGGCTGTGGTATCAAATACAGAGGGATGTTCAGACAAGACAGTATCTACAAGTGCCATGCAAAGGTATATAGCAACACAGTGCTGCCAGATTAGATTTTTCTTGCATGCTTATCATATGAAAATCATTAACCAACTGAGGGAGGTGATTCTGCTCCTCTACTCTGCTCTCATGAGACCCCACCTGGAATACTGTGTCCAGCTCTGGGGCCCTCAACATAAGAAGGATATGGACCTGTTGGAGCGAGTCTAGAGGAGAGCAAAGAAGATGATCAGAGGGCTGGAGCACCTCTCCTATGAACACAGGCTGAGAGAGTTGGGGTTGTTCAGCTTGGAGAAGGCTCTGGGGAGACCTTATAGCAGCCTTCCAGTGCTTAAAGGGGGCTGACAGGAAAGACGGGGAGGGACTCTTTAGCAGGGAGCGTTGCGATAGGATGAGGGGTAACTGTTTTAAACTGAAGGAGGGTAGATTTGGATTAGATATTAGGAAGAAATTCTTTACTGTGAGGGTGGTGAGGCACTGGAACAGGTTGCCCAGGGAAGCTGTGGAGGCCCCATCCCTGGAAGTATTCAAGGCCAGGCTGGATGCAGCTTTGAGCAACCAGGTCTAGCAGAAGGCATCCCTGCCTATCGCGGGGGGGGTGGAACTAGATCATCTTTAAGGTTTCTTCCAACTGTAATCATTCCATGAGAAGTACGCGAGATGATTATCAGTAGGCATTATACACAGAAGACAAATGATATACACAGAGGAGAACTGAGGTTTGGATTTGAGCTGTTGGACAGCTGAACCCACAGTATTGTGACTTGACCTGTGGCAAACCAGCTTTACATGCTCTCCTTCCTATGCTGCTGGTTTTGTGGCCTATGAAAATTGAGTGAGTTTGGTTACACGAGATGGGACTAGAAACAGATTCTGAAGTGCCCAGTCATGGCACTCTTGCATACAAACAGCAGCCTCTGGAAGGAGCAGCCTACAGGATTCCCTCTCACAGTACATTGATAAAGCAGGTACATGTTTCTACCACTGAAATGGTACATTCTCCAAGCTGCTGTATACAGCTATTTTTACTTTCTACACAAAGAAAGTGAAGATACAGTGACAGTAGCATCCCATATGTAAGTGGATTGCCAGAAAGCAAAACAAAGACATTGAGGTGGACAGACTGTAACAGAAAAGAATTTCTGCTTGTTTCCTTCCAAATAAACCAATACCATGCGTAGTCATGTGGCTGTGGGGAAGACACGGAATCAACTCTATCGTGATGCAGCTGACTTTCAAACTAGTTCCTTAAAAACACAGTATCCATTTCTACTTGGTTAGAAGATAAATGCAGAGGGATGGGACAACTTACTGGCATCACCAGTCTGACTTCTCAATATTGCTTAATCACCCCATCAAGCAGATGCTTCTGTCTTTAATGGCAGAGAGAAAAATGCCAAGAACTGTGATGCCATGGTAGCTGAAAGCTTGCTGTCTTCGAGGATTATTTTCATCCTTAGCTATTAGGAGACAGATAATAAACCTATTCTTTTTGTTTGAATTACTACTTATTGAATAAGCAAGACAGGGACTTTTTGGTAATGGAGTATCAAAGGATAACCAGGAAAAGAAAAGTTTGTTCCCAGAATAGACAAGCACAGTTTTACAGATGCAATTATCATTTATTGTCATTAAACAGGATTTTTTTGTGTGTTTTGTTCTTGGTTTTTTTTTTTTAAATCAAAAGATAGTAAAAGCTGAATTGATGCGAAAAGGATTATGAAAAATGTTACAGGTAGAGATTAATTTACAGCTGATTTATAAAGTTAGCACTTTATTTCAGAAAAGCATAATTTTCTTCTTTCTGAAATTAATATTAACTTTCTTAAGCGATTGTTTCCATATGAAAAAACACGAGTCCAACAGTAATCTATTCTGTAAAGAAAGAGTCTAAGACAGTTCAGAAACAAATACAGCAAGATTTCCCAAAACACAAAAGTAAAAACGTACACTAAGCAATTCAAGTGTTGTATTGTTTTCCCATTTGTAATTTTTTCTTATTGAAAATTGTTACTAAAAACATACTATTACAAATCATTAGTTTTCCATTTCCAGATCACCCATAGTATAACTGTCATATGTTCACCCAAATGTGTACCTAACATCTGAATATCCAGTCACCACCACAAAGTAAGGGCCCTGTCCTGCAATCAAGCTTGGCTGATTTTAGCAGGACTCCCAGAGGTTTCAGGGTTTGCCTACATAGAACTCACTGTAAACTTGTATTTTAGAGAATCCAAGGCCACAATCCGTAAGAAAGCACCTTTCCTCTGTAAGTTTAGTGATTTCAACTGTATGTAACTGCTCATAGTTAACTGTAGGAATAGGATGTAAGGGAGAAGTATTAAATCTAAAACTGCTGTCGTAGGATATTCAGTCTCTATTTATAGTCAGGCTGAAGCATCTTGGAGGGGTCCCTGAATCGCAATAGCTTCAATCTCAACTCGGGCACCCTGTGAGAAAACAATGAAGAAACCTATTAGAAATTTAATGTATCTATTTTATGAAGCAAGTGGATGTATAACACAACCTTGTAAGAACAGAGTGACATTTGAGGGTGATTATACTTTTGACAGTTGTATTACTAATTTAGCAATGTTAAGTAATACTGAAAATTCACTTTACTCTTATTTAAGTATCATAACCCCATATTTCTAGTGTTGTAGCCATCTTCCACCATAAAGAGATCTATCTCTCATCTCCAGATCTCTCATCATGTGTGGGAATAAGACTCGTATACTTAGGAAAAAAAACTAGATACTTAAGAGTCTTCACTAAAATAATTGCAACTGAAGCTATTCCAGAATAAGAAAAGATGTCAGAATGCTTCAGAAGTAAGGAATTTCAGAAAATTAATTTTTTTGTAGGCAGAAAAGTGACACTTACTTTTGGCAAAGCGGCAACCTGATAGGCTGCTCTGGCTGGGAAGTTGGTCTTGAAAACTGTAATTTAAACAGAAACATGCACCAACATCCACCAATCACTTAATTTTGCTTGATAAAACACAGTTCAAAGTAATCGGTATAAAATGCAGTCATTGGAACAGTTCCAGGTTCAAGGCTACAAGAGAAATAGTCTTCTGTGCCAGCTATCATTTCCCCCTAGTTTTCTTTTTGGTCTCTGACTGGTCTAACATCTCAGCAAGCTACCATTCATCACCAAGAAGGCAGCTACAGTTGTGACCTAACAGCCAGTGATAACTTGCACTCTGCTGACACTGCATGCCTTAACACCAACTTGGCTGAAAAAGAAACATTAAATCAGAATGGTGATCATCCAATTGCAAAGACCAGAGAGTGGGAGAGGGCTCTTTCACAGACAGAGCAAGAGGGAGAAACAGGCCTCTGCCAAAAGAGTCATGAGCAAAGATCCCCGATTTGCCTAAAGTCAACAGGGGGCCAACCTTACTCATATCAAAGGAAGGTAGAGAGTTAAAATAGGCCCTTCCTCCATTCACAATTCGGATCAGCATTCAAGGATATTAAAAGAACAGGGAAAAAAAGAAAAAAAAAAAGGAATTGGTCAAGATATAAGAGCTGAATGTATTGAATCATAGAATAGTTTGGGTTGGAAAGGACCTTTAAAGATCATCTAGTCCAACCAACCTCCCTGCTATGGGCAAGGACATCTTTCACTAGATCAGGTTGCTCAAAGTCCCGTCCAATCTGACTTTGAACACTTCCAAGGAATTTGCGTAATTAAATGGAAGTTTTACCAGTGAGAGTTAACACTAGGCTCAGAAATGTTAATTTCAGCGTCCTGCACTGACAAGGCAGGATAATAACACACAATCAAAAAACAGCAACAATTGCTTTTTTGAGCTACAGGTAGGAGGCAACAAGTAACTAAGTATCCAGCAGGTATTTTTCACCCTGCTTAAATGCACACGCAATGCCATTTTGACATGCAGACCACCATCTTGATAGCTCATAAAAAAAAGACTTCACTCAAGATCAGATGTTGCTATCTAATTAAAACCCAAAGCTATATAAATAAGGAACTTATGTGCATACTCTCCCAAATTCTTCT
Organism: Burhinus oedicnemus; assembly: GCA_008921705.1. NCBI lineage: Eukaryota > Metazoa > Chordata > Aves > Charadriiformes > Burhinidae > Burhinus > Burhinus oedicnemus. The sequence continues at coordinate 328,707 of VFFE01006968.1, read as the reverse complement.
GCACAATATGGCTCATTGGAATCACCTATTTCATTCTACATTCAGTTTTGTTAACCAAGCATTATACTTTTTTTCTTAAGTGGAGCAGTATGGCTCATCCTTGTATAAAAAATGAGCCCTGTCCCATAGCAATCATTCAAAGATATGAACAGACTTTAAAGAAATGGAGATACAAAATCTGAAATTAAGCATTTGAAGGCTGCCTACAGTAGAATTATATTAGGGACAACACACCATCTAGCAAGGTAAAGAGGCATGGAAGATCAACCTGTAGGGATAGCAGGAGTTAATCTTCACATGACAGTGAGTTAGTGGGATTACAGGACACAAATCCACAAGAAATCGGGCTGTGCTTGATCTGGTGCTTGCAAATTACATTTTTTTTTTATTTTTTTTTTTATTTTCAATGTTGTATTTCTACTGGAATCTCAAAGAATCTGCAACTACCTCATCTGA
>VFFE01006968.1:283052-322124 GCA_008921705.1 Burhinus oedicnemus | reverse complement strand
AAGAAATTGGGCTGTGCTTGATCTGGTGCTTGAAAATTAAATTTTTTTTTTTTTTTTTTTTTTATTTCCAATGTTGTATTTCTACTGGAATCTCAAAGAATCTGCAACTACCTCATCTGAGTCATTACAACACTTTGCTTACTGTGAATATAATTTGTTCACAAGCCACACTGGTGAAACAGAAACAAAAGATGTACTTACATTGTTTGTAAATATCATTAATATCATTGAAGTCCTTCATGTCTGCCATCAAAACCGTAGTCTTCACAACTAGAAATTACATATCTGCCGTTATTTTGGACCTCTTACTTTTCTATAAAAGTTGAAAATCTTTAGTGCATTCTTGCTTTTATTTCATAAATTCCTGTCAAATATTCTAAACAGTTTGAAAAGTTTTGCAAAGAGATATTGACCATTAGAGCTACTACCTAAAGAACCATCTAAAAAATCTGAATATCTAGTACATAATAAAACTTTAAGGAATTAGACATTCCTGACCAGCTCTGAAAATGTTTTAAATTTTGTTCTAAGCCAAATTCTTCCAAGAGGCACAGAACTGATAAGGAGGTCAAATAAAAAAAAGCTGTTGTAAGCCAACTGTTGGCAAAAAATTACATCATAGGTAATACCTGCTGCCAAAAAAAGGTCCATAAAAGGCCTGAAGATATAGTCTATGCTAGAATTTTTTACCCGTGACTGCCCAAGCCAACATTAATCCTGGTTTGGCTCCACGATTAGAGTCCTTCTCAGAAAAGGCACTGAAAGTGCCTAGAATATTAACACCATAGATACAGACCTGGTTTTACCTGGAGCAAAGTCTAGGATGCTTAAAATGCCTGTAGTCAGTTGCAGCTCTGTCTATACCTGAGCTTCATTGGTTAGAATTAAAATATTAGTACTGTGGACAGGAACTTATGGTTAGAAGTAGTGTCCCATTGATACCCACCACAAACATCTGCACATTGATTTCTTTTCTTTTTTAACCCAGACTTGTGATTTGTTTGGTCTCTTTCAGCTGTTGATAACAACTGCATGTTTAACAAGCAGCTTTTTTTTTTTTTTTCTTTCTTTAAAAGGCCACTTAATTATTTTTTTTAATTCAGGTAGGTAAAAACAACCACTTGTTTGCCACTATCACCGCAACACTTACCATTGCCATAGTCACAGCCTGCAGCTTTCAGTATTTCTCCCATGTTTTTTAGAGCCTAATGAAAAATGAGACAAAAATCTGTAACTATCGGGTAGGCTGTATTTAGGTAAGTATGTAAATATGAATTGTAATCTGGCTACATCCATGTTATAGTATAAGTTCACCCAGCAAACCTTCAACTGTCATCAGTGAGTAAGCAAATTCAGAAATAGATTAGAAAGTAAATTAATAAAAGGGAGCTTCTAATAAACCACAAATATTAAACCATTCATTCATCAGACGTAAATGCATGATGCAGCGCCATCTCATCTTACCTATTACCTCATACAACCTCTTTGCCGCTGGGGGAACGAATCTTTCCCCATTTCAAAGCCAGGGTTTTACTAGCATCTGAATCTTTGTTACAAACATTGATTCTTTCCTACATGAAATACAGATTCCTCCCCTGACCTCCAAGTTGTTTGGGTGGAAAATTACAGGGATAGCATGGAATGACATCATCCTGGTTTTCCCTCATCTTGTGGGATGTGAAATGCCCTTTCCAAGGATCTTCAATTTCTCCTAAGTCCATGTATAACAAAGCACATGCCAACTCCATTACAAGTTTATTGCTAGAAGACATCTTACCTGCTTAGCTTCTTCCTTTGCCCCTCCAGAGACAAGCTGCCCGGTGGAAGGTTCTATGCCTATCTGTCCTGCAATGTACATCGTCCGGTCTACCAGCACTGCTTGGCTGAAAACATAAGTGACATTTTAGGTTTAATGTTTTCCCATCAAAACGTTTAACTATCTGAAAGCAGTAGATCATAGCATTTCAGAAAGATAGAGGACTTAGGTTATGCATGCACAAGTCTGTGCACAGTCATACATTCGATCTGCTTATGCTTTGGGAGACCTGGAATTAGATCACCTATGGAAAGACACAGCTACATTAGCATCACTCTGGTTTTGAGATAATAAACCCTGTTTCTTGGAAAGGCAGAAGTGCAGCAACGCAACACTAAACACAGCTTCCACACTGCAGATAGTACAGATGGGAGGCAGAATAAACATTTTTTGTACCTGCCCAGATAAATATTCCATCCCAGTTTGATAGGTAGACAATACCTGTCATCTACATCTCAGCTGCAGAACAAAGAAGTTTAAAAATAAATAAATAAATAAGTAGAAATTTTAAAAAAGAGAGCTGATTAGTAAATGTACTATTTTCTTCTCAAACAGGCACCATGATAAATGAGTTACAGCTGTGAGGTGAAGCCCTGCATGCTAGTTCTCTGGCATTATTCCTCCAGTCGTGAACCTGGCCCATCAGCACAACACCTTGATCACTCTATTCCCAGACCACTCTCTTCTCACAAAATAACCTGAATGACCTGTTGGCTGGGTTAGTTCAGAAGAATGCAGAATTCAAGCTATTTGCACAACTTTTTTATATAAATGTCAGGTGTGTTTTTGCTGAAGTAGAGTTGGCAATTATTAAAGTCTCTAATTATCACAAAGAGATTAAAAGATTAAAACAAAGATTTAAACTACCTAGCAAACATTATGCAAGAGACCTAATTTACATCTCTTCAGCTGGTAATTAAAAATATTTTGCAAAGAAATTAGACAAAGATCCTTTTGAAAGTTTGTGGTGTGTCAACACTGTTTTTCTTATCACTTCCCATTCCACAAGAAAATGCATTGTTTTGACAGTTCAACAAGCCTCAAGTTACGCAAACTAGAGTTAGACATGTCCCTGAAGTATCTAAATTAGGAGGTTAGCTTCCCTTAAATGTCAATGGAGAAATCAGAGAACGTTTTTATTACATCTCTTCTCTTAATTGAGATTGATTCAATTGGATTGGCTCAATCTATTGACTTCACAGGGGAACAACCTAATTTAGGGACTCAGTAAAATGATTACGGTTAGGCATTCCAAACAGTGCCATCACTACTGTCTTCCCTTTTAACCCTGTCCTACATTCTCCTGTCATTTCATATGAGGAAAAAATAGCCAGTAACTTATCTGAGATAGTAAAATATCTTATGTGGCGATTATTTTCTCTATCATCAACTAACAAAATTGGAGTAAATCACAAAACTAAACCATTTAAAGAATCACAGAATCACAAGGGTTGGAAGGGACCTATGCAGATCCTCTAGTCCAACCCCCCTGCCAGAGCAGGGTCACCTAGAGCAGGTTGCACAGGATGGCATCCAGGCAGGTTTGGAATGTCTCCAGAGTCAGAGACTCCACCACCTCTCTGGGCAGCCTCTTCCAGTGCTCTGCCACCTTCAAAGTAAAGAAGTTCCTCCTCATGTTCAGATGGAACTTCCTATGTTCAAGTTTGTGCCTGAAGAGAAACTAGTGAATGAAGTAGTTTTCTAACTAATGCAGACTTGTTGCTAGAAAATATGTGTATGAACCAAACACACATGCTTCTTTAATTTTATTTTCTTTCCTACCATGTTGTGCTCTGTTTGACACACACTTCTCCAGACCACAAACTTCTGTTTCTGTCTGAAGTACAGAGAACCATACAACCAGAAGGTGCGAGCTCTCTAAAAAAAGAGATTGTCTTGTACTGCTTATTATAAAGCAAATGACACAATGAAACATTTATCCCAACAAAGACCTTTGGACAATCCTAAATCATAAATAACTGGGGAAAAAACAAGCTGAAGCCTTCTGATACCACTGCCAGATCAATATCTGCAGCAGTCTTATTGGGTCCCCTGCTCTGTTCGTCAAATTTTTTCTCTGGGTATGCTTACCAGTGGAATCCTCCATTCACGGAGACTATTAACAATTTACCAACTAAAGAGTATACTTCTACTGCAGTCAAATGCATGAGTAAAGCTCAGAAAAACTTCAACTACACAAACCCCAATCACACTTTAACTACAGATGTATCTGATAACTAGGGACAATCTTTAATCTCTGATTCAGCAGAGATCTGAGTGTGTGCCTAAAGTCATTCAGGTTTCAGTATACCTAAGTACATAACTGGACGGACATTATGACCTTGGACAGATATTATGACCTTAGGAGAACATAATCCATCACAGAGATGGTGTTAAGAAGCATGCTCTTTAAAGACAAGGACTGCAAAGTTAATCAGATCTTCTTTACACAAATGATTGTTGATTAATACAAGAACAGTATCTCTTAAAAAGCTTAGTATCATTAATGAGATATATATATGTATACAGACACACTCACACGTAGGAGTCTCTTTACATTTCTATCTACCTACCTATCTCGACATACTGGAAATTGGATGCAGTAAAGGAAATACAAAAATAGAATCATAGAATGGTTAGAGTTAGAAGGGACCTTAAGGATCATCTAGTTCCAGCCCCCCTGCCATGGGCAGGGACACCTCCCACTAGACCTGATTGCTCAAAGCCCCATCCAACCTGGCCTTGAACGCTACCAGGGATGGGGCCTCCACAATTTCCCTGAGCAAACTGCTCCAGTGCCTCACCACCCTCATAGTGAAAAATTTCTTCCTAATATCTATTCTAAATCTACCGTCTCCCAGTTTGAGGCCATTACCCCTCGTCATATCACTACATGCCCTTATAAAAAGTCCCTCTCCAGCTTTCTTGTAGGCCCCCTTCAGATACTGGAAGGCTGCTATAAGGTCTCCCCAGAGCCTTCTCTTCTCCTGGCTGAAGAATCCCAACTCTCTCAGCCTGTCCTCATAGCAGAGGTGCTCTAATCATCTGCGTGGCCCTCATATAGACTCACTCCAACAGGTCCCTGTCCTTCTTATGTTGGGGGCTCCAGAACAGGACACAGTACTCCAGGTGGGATCTCAGGAGAGTGGAGTAGAGGGGCAGAATCACCTCCCTCAACCTGCTGGCCACACCTCTTTTGATACAGCCCAGGATACGGTTGGCCTTCTGGGCTGCAAGTGCACATTGCCAGCATTACATTAAAAAGAGGTCATCAAAAAGCATATTGAAGGGCTGTAGCAGAACCAGGAACACAGCCCACATATCCAAATTCTTCATTCCATATTAAGCCCTCATTCCTGCATTACCATGCTCAGACTCCACAGCAGAGATGTAGCAGTTATTTCTTGTGCAACTTTTGCTCACTGGACTTTGACACATTTACTGAAACCTGATAAACTAAGTTAGTGATAAACTTATGGATGTTAGACCCGTCATACAATTAGCAGGCTGCATAACAAACAGTATTTCATCCAGAACTACCAATAAGCACAAAATGTCAGAGTGCAGTTAATTCACAACATAAGTGGAGAGCTATGTTGAAGGCTAGGCCAGTTGGCGTGTGTGTGTGCACATGTGCGTGTGCAGTGGAAGAACTGTTGCCTTCCCATGTCTTAGATGATTCCTAACTACAAGCAACGCCAGGCCCCTGGCTGCAATCCACCAACAGTTTATTGTTTACAGAAGAAGTTAACCTTCACATCATGTCTCTCTGCTTATAAACTTTGTATTTGTCAATCTTTATAATTCCTATAAAGAACACACAGTTTGAAACTCAGAAAGTTCAAAGTAATGGAGACAAAAATGCATTTGGAAGGCACTAAGATGCTACAAATGGAAAAGTTAAAACTTAAGGTATCTGTTTTTATATTGGGAAAACAAAACCTGAATGCAGAATTAAAAATTCTTAGAAAATGCCCTGGTAAAAATCCCTCAGTACCTTAGATATAAGGTTCTACTGTAGTTATTGAACGTTCTTTCACACCCAAATAGCAAAGAGAAACCCTTCTCCAATTAAAATTTGGCTATTTTATTTTTTCAGTTACATTCAGAACTACTGGAACTAACAATGTACTTGTGAAAACATTGAATAATATCTTATATATTTTCACAGCAAGTAGCTTTTAGACTGAAAAGCATTTATAACCTGTTGGCAGTCACATTCAAAATAAGAAAATAATTGTAATTCCCATGCTGCCAAAGCACGTCCTGGATCAGGCTCAGCCTTCACTGTCCATCGCCTCCAGAGCTAGCATTCACTGCTGACTTGCCTATTCACACGCTTTTTTCTAGGCAAGCATTTTTTTCCTTGAGAGGAATCATTCTTTCTTTTGCATTTTTTCTTTTTCTTTTCATTCACTGCTTATCACTAATTTCAGAATTATTTTCCCAAAATGACTTTTTGAGAGACATTTTAAAACCTCACCTAAAACGATCAGGACATCCCCCCTCCCACTCAGGCTGAAGTTTGCCGCTAGCACTGCAGACCCACTCGTGCTGTAGGCCCTCGGGTGTCCCTGGGGGGTTACCGGGGAAGAGACGGGTCCCTGCTCGGGGGAAGGAGGGGAGCACCCTCACCGCAGCCCCCAGGGTTGCCTGACAGACCCCCCCGTCCGGGGACCCAAACCCCGCTCCCGCTCACTCCTGCTTCTTCCAAGAGACTTCCCTCCCGCCGAGACACACCTGTAGGGACCCAGTGCAGCGGGAGCCTTAGCAGTGCTGATTATTTTCTTCACGAGCGAAGCCATAGCAGCCGCTGCCAACCCCCTCCTGCCGTCTTCTCAGCGCCCCGCCAACTGCTGCCTCCTCCCCCCCCACTCCCCTCCCCGCGCCGCAGGGGGTTCTGGGAAATGTAGTCCCCAGAGGCGGCGGTGGTGGGTGGTGGTTGCCCCGCGCGCATGCGCGGTGCTCAGGTTCGGGCGGCCGCGTGTAGTGGGTGGAGGCCGTGCCGCGGGTGCGTACCGGGCCGGTGTGAGGGGCCGGTCGCCGCGACCCTCCTCTCCGCACACCTCCCGGCTCCTGCCAGAGATGTCTGGGGCGAGGGAGAAGAAGCGGGCCAAGAAGATGAGGAACCAGCCGGCCAGCGTCACCCTTCCCGCCGAGCCGGGGCCCTTCTCCGGCGGCGGGAGCAGAGCCTGCCCGCCCCCAGGTACGGCTGCGGGACCCCCTACCCAGGGCTGGGGAGGGTGACCGCGGAGGGGGTGTCCCACCCCTCAGGGCCGGGCGTCCCCCTCTCCTCTGCCCCGGCGGCCGGCGAGGCGTGCCCGGTGTGGGAAGACTCCTGGGCTTCGTCCCCTGCCGTTGACTCCTCTAGCCGTGGTTCTCCTTAATACGCGTTTTTCTGCGTCATCCTTTCGGTTGCACAACAAATCCCTGTCCACCCGCCGCGTTTACTAGTCTTAAAATGAATTTGAACGTTATAGCTCGTCCGGTGACCTCCCTTCTGTTTCTGTGGGGCCTGGGAGCCGCTGGTTCGGCCTGCGGGCCCCACGGTGCATGCACGGCCCTGCCGTCAGGTCGGCACGCCCGGCCCCTTCGCGTTTCGGCGCTTGTGGCTCCTGTTCCGTGGAAGAGCATTGGCAGGAGGCAGCAAGGTGTTTCCCTAAAATGGCCGTGTTGCTAGGCCATTGCTGAAGGATCCTGTCAGCCTGTAGGCCAGATGCTTTTTTCATCTGTGTGTTTCGACCTGAATCCTGAATGCTTCAATTGGACTTCAATTACTACACCCACCCCCCCTCACCCGATTTTCATGTTTTTGTTTTGTTACCTGTATAGTTTCTGGGGGAAAAAAAAAAAAAGCACATGTAAGAGCAGGGCCCGATACTGTGAGGCCTTCAGAAGTTGACAAATTGCATCTTTGTGGTTGAGCAAGAAAATGCTTAAGCATCGCTATGTATTTAAGTGACTGAAGAGTTCCTAAGCAGACAGAATGACATAGCAAATTATAGTCATCCCTGTCGGAAGATTTTGGAATGTCATTACATGGGTATTGCCAGATTAAACACATTTTTCTAACTTTATTTGTAGCAGGGAGCTTCTAAGATTACGTGGTTATGTTTTTCTGTCCTGTTGAGTAGCATGCATTTTCATTCATATAACGTTATTCTGTAGTGTTAGTGAGCATCTCGGTTTTATAGGTCTGTTTAGTAGAAAAAGGAAAGAAAAATTCTAAATTTGCGTTATAAAACTATGGATCTACACAGTACCTGGAATAATTTAATTTTTCTTTAGGTATTAAGTCAGTCACTGTCTTCTAAAACACTCTTCCATCTTCTGAGTAAAATAGTTCCTCCATTTTTAGGCTAACTTGATAGTGAAATGGTGGTTTTGTGATATGAGTTAATTGCTATCCAGTTACCCTCCCACGACTGGTTTGGGCTGTAGGTAAGTCTATACAGATTTGCTGACTGAGGCAGCATCCATCTCTCTCTCCTAGCTATTTCCTTCTCACCTTCACCTCACTGTCTGGGCAGTGCTGCTCTCAGGCGTATGGAGAACCCAGATCAGGGAGTTATTCCGCATAAAAACTAACTTCTGTTTCCACCCCAAATTATTTTTTCATCTGAATTACTGCAGTTCTGCATGATGTGTGATTGCATCAGGGCTGCAACAGCATTGCTGCTGAACATAAAACTTCAGCTTAATGCTTATTTGAAATGGAAAATGAGGTTCCTTGACATTTTAAGTTCACGTGAATTAAGGCTACTGGAGGTGAATCTGCTTCTGGCTATTCCTCATGCCAATTATAGCACTTTTGGGACAATGTGATAGGCTTGTTTAAGAATCGAATCAGTCTGAAAACTTTTTTTTTTTAAATCTCTTACCCATTTTTCCTGATGCAGAGGTTGATTTTCACTAGAGGAGCTCCCTGAACTGTATGACCCCGTGTTCTTTCAAGCACTCATCTTGACACAGTGGATGGGGTGGTGGGAATGGCGGTCTTGGCCTTTTTAGTCCAGTTGTCCAGCACGAGCTGCCTGAGAACCATATCTCAAGTTGTACTAGAAATCCTAACCAAGACTTAACTGAATAGGTTGAATATAAGCTAATCTTTAAATATGGACTTCAAGACCCTCTTAAACTTGAAGTACTGTTAGGTGCTTATCACTCTTGAAAGGCATTGCTGTACCTTAGGAAGCTTACTGTAGTCTTTAGTTACTTAATTTCAATATTGGTTTAAATGGCTGTACCAGAAAAGTAACTTACTGCACCAATGTACGTGTATCATGCTCACCTTGTTTATTGCTGTAACAGAAATACATGTCAGTGAGACAAGAATACATTTGCTGATGAGAAAAAAAATGGGGGGCAAGAGGGAAAAATATTAACTTTGCTGGTTTGGTACTAAAACCATGACTATACAATAGTAAAAACCATTAATGGTGATGCATAGACTGATTTTAGTCAGGTCTTTCCTATTGGCTCTGACAGAGTATTGGAGGCAAAGTCTGGATTGGGTACTGTTTTCAAAATGTGCAAAAGTTACTTAATCTACTGCAGGCTTGCTGCAGGACAGTGCAAAATTTTTATTTATTCCTTTAAAAAAGAACTTAATTCTTCTGATTTCTGATGGTTTTTTCAGGTATGTATATTAAATATAACAGGAGGAATGTGCAATGCAATCTTATGAGGAAAGACTGTGTATCGCTATCGGTTGCTTAGACTGCTTCGCGTTTCCGTTACCTCTTTGCATCTCTAAAACCTCCAGGAGATATTCGTTCTGAGCAGCAGTATCAGCAGCAGAAATTTTCGAACCAGTCATCTGGGCCTTCTTACAGGAAAGACCAGTATTTTCCAAAGGGGCAAAATAGAGGAGAGAGAGGGAGAGGAAGAGGAGGATGGCAAGGAGGACGCCAGAGTGTTTCTGAGGAAATGCCAAAATACATAACAGGTTTGTATGTGAGAAAAAGGTCATAATTGATATGTCCACAACAACTTGCTGGTGATTAAGTTTGCTGTCTTTCTTTGCTTTTGTGCAAGAGCAAAAATTAGAACTGATGCTATGTTTTCTGTCTTTCCTAATTTTCTCCAAAATACAGAAGTAGTTGTGTACTGGAATGAATGACCAGCTGTTGTTCAATGCGTCCTTTCAGACTTCTGAGTTGAAAAGTTGCACTTGCTTATAATGAGTGATATGCATTTAGGTTTCTGTTTGCCAGCAAAATGAGTATTGACAGTCACCTGCTTTTAATGTAGCCAGTGAAACTGTTTTTGCCCATGATGTGAATTAAAGACAACTTTTCCTCTAAAAGAACATTTATTTAGGAGAGCAGATTAGCTTTTCAAAATGTGGCAGTGCTCTGATAGTAGGTATACTTCCATAAGCATAAAACAAGACCAACCTCTGGATTTTTTTATTTGATCATTTTAAAACAGTCTGTAATATGATTACAGCTTCCTTTTTTTCCCATGCTGAAGTTTTTTTTCATCTCTCTGAATACCATCTGAAGAGATTGCTACTGTAATTTAATAAAGAAGTACTTAATGCAAATAGGACTTGTTGGTTTTACCACGGCTTTCAGATTCGTTCATGTATAAGTATTTGCTTAACCATATCTGTAAGCTTCAGAATGTCTAAAGAATTGAAATCTCTTCAGTAACACTATACGGTATTTACTTTTACCTCAAGAAGTCATTAGAGTGATGTACTAGGAATACTCTGCTGGAATTCAGTAATTTACATAGAGTGTCCCCTTCTTTGAATGTTGCTGTTTGTTGTGCTCTGATGCAGTTCTTCTCATTCCAGTGTCTGCCTTCGCTCAAGCTCGTGCTGCTGAGATCAATGCCATGTTGAAAGCAGTTACACAGAAGTCTTCAAACTCTCTAGTTTTCCAGACTCTACCTAGGCACATGCGAAGGCGAGCTATGAGTCACAACATTAAACGCTTACCCAGGCGGCTCCAAGAGATTGCCAGGAAAGAGGTATAAGTGTGTTTTAGAGTATTTGATAGACTATATAGTGGGCATAACTAATGCACGGTGTTCAGCTGTACATTTATTAATGAGTTTAACTGCAAAACTTCCCTGCGTACACAGGTTCTCAAACTCTCATTGATGTTTGGATTCAAAATGCAGGAACACCTCAGTTTTAGATGACAGCTCAAGTAGATCTCACTAACCACTTGGCTTTGTGACTATTGGACATCTTGAAAATTTATTAGAGTAACGATGATAAAAGTGTCCACTTCAGGAGGGCTTGTTCAGGCAGTGTGTTGGTCCCAGGTGGTCCACCTCTCTGCCTTGCACCCCACCACAGCTGTCAGGTGTGACCCTGCCGGCCTCAAGCCACCATAACATATTCATGACCAGCACGATGGTTCATGTGTTACAGCCCAAATGTGGGAGGTATGCTGGAGTTGTTGGCAGGCTGCATGCAGCTTAAGACTTACTAATTGACTATTCCTGGTTGCTCATGAAACTCACTCATTTTGTGACAGTATCTCAATGTTTAGTCAGAATGCTCCTGTGGAGTTACTTGGTCCTTATCCACTGTGGCCTTCCTGTGTTTTTTTTTAAAAAAAAAGGTACTAAAAAAATGATTCAGCAGGATTTTATTGTGAAATGATCTGTCTGATGTTTGACATTGATCACTTTATCATCTCTAGACACTTCTTCAAGTGATCAAGTGAGTTTGCTTGGTAAGTTTTCTTTTATTAAGGTTGACTGATTAACATATTTCTTGCATTCTTTTTTTCCTTGCGTTATCTTTTTTAAGTTCTTTGAGACCTTACTTCTTCCACCCTGAGTTCCTGAAGGTAATTGTTCATGATTTGGAAGTTGCTTCAGGTACTTCCACACATGTTCCTTAGGGTGTGTTTTACTGGATCTTCATAACCCATATCTCTTCTTTTAATGCTCTGATTAGCATTCTTTTTGCTTTGTTAGTCATGACAAGAGATGCAATTTAGCCTGTTTCCTGAGAACTGAAGGAAGAAGGCATGGGCTATTTTGCATAATCAGTTATGTGCTCTATCCTTGTTAAATAATTTAGATTTCTTTAATGTCTATACTTGGTTCTTTTGTGTCCTGCTTTTTTAACTCCTTTCACGTGATAGCCTTTCTGACTTCTCTGTACATGCTCATACTTACTGTCCCATCCTTGTTTCCACTCCTTGTATGGTTCTTGGATTTTTAAGATTATTTAATTGGCCCTGGTGTAGATATATTTCTTCTGCTATGTTTCTTTCCTCTGGTCTTCTGGTGTAGTTTGTGTTTGCACAGGCTGTTTTGTTTCATGTTTTCTTGCAGCTTGTTGTATCTCCTGAGCTATTTCCTTTTGTAAAGGTTCTGCCTATTACTTTTCAGCGTTTGAAGTCTGCTTCTTCAAAATTAACTGTTCCGATTCTGCTGCATTTTCTTTCATTTTCTTAGATCCTTCATCATGACCATTTTCATCCAAACGTTTACCTGGACCATCTCTTATCTCTTCAAAAGCTTAAAGACATGCGTTTTTCATCTACAATACCACATCCCTTTCGCTCTATTTGTCTTTCTGAACCAGTCAGTCACATGCCATTGATCCAGTGGCTTATATTGCCAACTCTGTGGTGAAATGATAGGTCTGATGCGAATATATTTTATTTTTTTGTGCATTTCTATTTTGATGTCATGGATTGCTTTAGTGTTTTGTGTGTTCTTGCCAGTGATCTTCTAGAATTCTCATTCCTTTGGTATTCTTATAACCAGTGGTCTGTTGTCAACTATTCCTTGGTGAGCTTACAAAGGACATCCCAAGATTTTTTTGTGTGTGTCTTATAGTCCTTATTTCTTTTTACCACTTCTCTTCACAAAAAGACAAATCAAACATTGATTGAGAGACTCAAGCCTTCCCCTCCAGCCATGTGTTCATCCATAATAATTCAGACCTTGACTGGGTATTTATCAAGGTTTTGATCAAGACACAGTCCTTTCTTGTTTGTTTCTATGCATTGTAGAATCCTTAGGGTCCTACCTGGCAGTCTGAGAGTCCGTACTGCTTCTGTACGAGCTCAAATCTCCAGGTGTTCCTAATGTCATGTTCATTTGTTCATATGGATATATTGATGTAGGGCAAAAACTTCACACAGGAAGCAGCAGATCTTACTGTTCACTGGTAAGTTTCTGAATGTGTGGGGATTTTGGTTTATCTATGGGTTCCAGTCAAACCTTGATGCACTTGTGTGGCTGGGGCTTGTGTATAAAGTTTCAAAGTGTTAGTTAGCCTCAAGAATTATGGAGAATTAACATCAGAATGAAGTATAACTTAATGCTGGGGTTTCCTGTATCCTTATATATGTCAGCCTTTTTCTTTTACAGAAGTTTGTCGTTTTGAGATTTACTTCAATATCCTTTCTTAAAAACAGGCAGAGAAAGCTGTACATCAGAAAAAAGAACAGTCGAAGACTAAATGCCGCAAAGCTAGAAGGCGCCACATAAACTTGGTAGTAGAATTTAATCGCAGGCAAGGAAAGAATATTTGGCTGGAAACGCATATTTGGCATGCAAAGAGATTTCATATGGTAAAGAAATGGGGATACTGTTTAGGAGATAGCCCTACGGAGAAATGCTACAGGGCTTGTTACCGAGCCATGACAAACCACTGCCTTCTTCAGGTATCACATTTACATATTTTTTAATTTGTTTTCTTTGTTATTTTGCAAAGGTGAACTAATCAGCTGTTCAGTTATAATGAATATTTCTGTCTCTTTGAAGTATTGTTGTGTCAGCTGTTAATAACTGCTAAGTATGAAATGAGTGATTTCATAATTGCAATGAAGGGTGGTGAGCGTCAGAGAGAACAAGATGAACCTTTAGAAGAGTCTTAAGGTAACTGTGACTGAAGTACTGCGTCTTCAGTCTTCTCAAGAGCTAAGAGATTTGGTGAATCCCTGCATCATCTTCCTGAGCAGGATGCTATTGAAGGCAGGCACTTTGTTCCATGTCCTTTTTGTTTGGTTTGAGAGGCAGGCTGGCCCTCAAATAATAAATGCCTGACAGCTCTCCTATAACTAACAATTTTAAGTTAAAAAGGAAAAATCGTTTCTCTTTGACACAGATCTTAGTGAATGACAAGTTACTACTTCAGTGTAAATTGTGAAGCTCTGTCTGGTCCTTCATGGCCAGACTCACTTTCAAGAGTTATTCTCACTTTACCACTATCCTGTTGTTTCAGGACTTATCATATTATTGTTGCCTGGAGTTGACTGGTAAAGAGAATGAGCTTCTGAAGCAACTTGCTCGAATATGTAGCATTGACACAGGTAAATTTTATGTAGTTCAAAATAAAGTTAAGATTCTGCATAGACTAAAGGATGTGCCATCCTTTTCCTTTTTTAATATTTTACCAATCTCAGTAGTAGTAACAGGGTTGATACTGAGTTGTGATTTTAGTTGAAAAACATAGTTAAAATGTCTCATACTAGGATGAGATGTTCTTATTTTCATTTTCTTATTAATAAACTAATTGTGGTAAATGTTCTTTCTTTGATACTGTCCCAGCAGCCAGAATGAATTTAAATTTTTTTCCTTTTTAAACAAAAGATTATTTTGTTTTTCAATAAGTATCTTCTTCTTTAGGATTAACATTTGAAGAGGCTTGTTGTCTGTCTGGAAGATTCGAGGGTTCCCTGAATCTTTACCGAGCAGATCGCTATCCTGAGGATATGCTTGGTCCCATTACATTTATTTGGAAACCCAGGGATGACTCTGAAAACAGACAGTTGTGGATCTGGATGCATCCAGCTCTCAAACAGGTATTTTTTTCTTTATAGTTGAACTCTGATTTCTTTATGCTTTGTACATTTTTGATGCTGAAGATACCTTCTGAAAGGTGTAGAAGAGCTGGATATAATACATGGCTTTAGGAATTGAAAGTTGGAAGACTGTCTCTGCTCTGACAACATTTGTGTGCTACATCTTGTTTTTATAAAGCTTGTACAGAAGCTGCATGCCTCTGAGGTGGCGTTTTTTAGTGTTTGAGCTTGTTAAAAGTTTTTTCTAGTGTTACTTGCTTCAGGATACATTTGCGATATGATATTGCTTGATTCACATGCTTCCCAGTAGCACCCCCAACAGGCTCTTCGGTCTCATCACAGTTAATCATAATCTGATACTTAGCTATGAACTTTAAAAAAAAAAAAAAGTAAAATTTTGTGCACTGGCAATTTTTCTTACATTAATTTGAGTAAGAACAAATTCTTAGCAACATTCAGTATTACTTTCAGCTCTTGATAGTAAGCCCTGGACTTCAGCAGAATGAAGTTTATTCCCTTAAATCCATATAGGAAAATAAATAGTAGAGTGTAATTCTTAAAACTGCACTTAAGATTTACAATGCACTGCCTGTTATCCTAATCCAAACCTTTCATTTTTCTTAAGGGCATACTGAGAGAGTTAAAAGCAATTTTTCAGTGTTCTGAGACTGAAAAAATCTATATTCCCGAGCCTGTTACAGCATCAATTCAAGAGGGAAAACAAATGGATGTTGTTCTGAGCCTTGGCCAGAAAAGAAAGAAGGAGGATAAAGAAGGAGAAAGAGCTGTGCCAGTGAAAAAAATAATTGGTGATGGCACTAGAGATCCATTCCAGTCATACTCTTGGATCTCGCAGACTACTGGCATTGTGATCAGGTTTGTTCATAGCAGAGTCAGAAACTGTGCCCCATAACCAGTTAATATAGCTGAATTCTGGCTTAACAGTACTGGGGGGGGAAAAAATACATGTTGTATGATTGGACATTCACCTGAAATTTTCCTCTGTTTCAGTGACAGAACTATGGAGATTCTCAGGTATCGGCTGATTGGCCCATTATCACACTCTGTCCTTACAGAGACCTTGAAAGCTGCTTCTCTCCAAACAGTAAGGAAATTGGCAGTTTGGATATTACTGTGATTTTGATAAGATTTCCAGAATGTGCAGACAGGAATGTTTTTGCTGGAGAGAATCATAAACTGTCAAGTCTTACTTATTATAAAGGCTAACGTATGTATTTCTGCTCTGTTAGCTTCTCTGTATTGAGCCACTTGACTAACGCTGATCTCAGGAAGAACTCCCATCTGGATTTTAAGTGGGGATAGGAAGAAAATAGAAGCAGTGGTGCTGTTGAGCAGGCTATGTAGTTTCTGCTGTAGTGATGTATTGTGCTGAGAGGTCCAGAATAATTCATATTCTCTTTGACAAACCATAGATCTTGTTTCTTGAGCAATGAGCTAGAGCTAAAGGGCAAGACATGTAAGGTATAGAAAACTTCTGTGTTTTCAATCAAATATGCAGTTTCTCCAGGATTTAGTATTTTGTCCACCTCTTGGCACATATCATCACTGTGGTTTTAATGTTGGGGGTTTTTGTGTCTCTTGCAGCAAGCATGACTAGGCCATGAAATCTCTGACTTTCTGTAAGAAATAATGACAGAATTAGGAAGCATTGTGGATTGCTTTGTTTATTTTTGGGACACAGGTTAAACTGCACAGCTTATTGGAGATTACTGTAAGGTGGAGTATAGGAATAGACTGCATCAGGAAAAAATTATTTTGGTTTGAAACTTGAAGAGGTAGAAAGCAGCCATAGTGATTAAGGCAAACAGAGTGAATTCATACTGATAGAAAATACTAAATGACCACTTGAGTTTAATTAGATGTGTTGTTTTCCAGGAGATGGCAGATTCAGAGACAGAACTGAATAACTGGTGGGTAGAAAACTGCAAGGACTCTGAAAAAGTATCTCTTCATCAACGTCAAAGTGCTATCTTTGAGCTATTAGAAGGTATTGGGGCACGTGGGTGCTGTGGGAGGAAGGGGAAACTCTTAAACTCTAGTGGTCAAAACTGGCATACTAATAAGTTGACTTCAATTTGGAAATGCTTATTTTTTCCTTGATCAAAAGAATGATGCCATTGGGCATGTGCTTAGTTAATTACTGCAGGATGTCAGAGGTTTGAGAAATGTTATATTAACATTTTTTAAGGGAATTTTAATCCTCTATGTAGTACAGACTCTTAATAGGTAAACTGAATCTTCCTTCTATCTTCATGAACTTATATTTGAGATTGCTGATGGATATACAGTCTGATGTATACTGTCACTCTCTCTCCCCATACACACTAAATTAAGGCAGTAAGTTGTACAGTACCTCCACAGATAAAATGGTAGGCTCCTAAGCAAAGTGAAAGTATTATACCTTGGTTTATGTATTTTTGTTTCTAATGAACAGTTGCACACTTGGCTGAGTTGTAAAGTATTATAAAGTTAACATCTCCTCACTTTCTAGCACTGGAGCAGGTAAGGAACTGGCTTTGGTTGATCTGACACTATACTTGAGCTGTCCAATGTGAGGCAGTTAAGCAGAGATGAGGTAAAACCTTTAAAAACATTTTTTAATTTCCTTTCTCTGGAAGGCAAGCATAAAAAAAAAAAGGTGGTTTATTCTTCAGGAGATGTGCCAAATGTAAAGGATGAGTTGAGTCTGTAAGTTGTGAGTGACCTCACTTCTGTGCTAAGCATAAATGTAATTGCAAACTAAGTCTTACACTGCTGTTGTTGTCTTTTGTTATTGGACATTTAACAAGCATTGGTGAGTTTTCAAAACATATTAGTTTGAGCACTCTGGATTGCTTCTCTGGCTTACAGTGGTGTCACATCCCTGCAGGTAAAAATGCAGAAAATAATAGTGCAAAAAAGATCACAACTTAATGGGTGGTTTCATGGCAATATTCATCTGTGTATTTTTTAAAGGGATAGGTTCACCATCAGAAATGCCACCAGGTACAATACTGGGCCTCACTGTTGGAGATCCTCGAGTCAATTTGCCAAAAAAGAAGATGAAAGCCGTGCCAGACTTTGAAAAATACCAAGGTAAAATGACTTGCTTATATTATGCTTCTCGTGGAACTGCCAAAGACAAGAGATTCAGTTACTCTCTACACTTTTGTTTTCATTTACTGTCATCTTCTGCTGGTTGTCTCTTGCTGTTTTCCTCTAGCGTTTGATTTCAGAATGTTTCCTTCCCCTTTCCACAGCCCCTGACAGAAATGGCTTGAAAGTTGCGTAGGTTTTAGAACAGCAATTGTGAGGGAGGGACATGCACCAAAGCTGGTCTTGTGCTCAGTGGAAGCCTCTGTCTGACCATACAGATGATCCAGGTTCGAATCCTGGCAAGGCCAACCAGGTGCTAAACGCTACTTAGTAAGTTTCTGTTTGGTGTTTAGTCTTCCTGATGCTGTTTATCTCTTCAAGAAGGTATCTGCTTTTTCTGGTTTATAGACTGATAGTGATGAAAACTGCAGTTCCGTTGGAAGAAAAAATTACCTTTGCAAGATTAGTGTTTCAGATGGCCAAGATGCTGGTTATGTTAAAAAATCAAAGATACATGTGTGACTTCTGAAACTTTCATTTCAATGCTGACTTACACCACATTTCAGTGCAAAATTCAAATTTAGTTGGATTTGAATGTCCTTGAAAAATACGCAAGAGCATATACAGTATACAGTGGGGTTTGCGTACAGTGCTGTGTAGGCATTTCCAATTAGGTTGACTGCACACAGACTTCCTCATCTAATAAGAGAAACATAATAGCCAGCTAGCAAACAGTAGCAAATAGGGCAAGTTGAAGGTTTCCAGAGTCTTGAAAATACTTCATTTCCTTGTGGTGGTGTGTTTGCAAGATGCTAGAATAATCTGGCCCTACCTTTGACATAAATCAGGTTGAACACCTATTTTACTTACTGTCTTTTAGCTCTCTGCACAACTCTGTTATTTGG
Source organism: Burhinus oedicnemus (assembly GCA_008921705.1). NCBI lineage: Eukaryota > Metazoa > Chordata > Aves > Charadriiformes > Burhinidae > Burhinus > Burhinus oedicnemus. The sequence continues at coordinate 303,519 of VFFE01006968.1, read as the reverse complement.
ATTTTCTTACATCCTCCTATTCTGCCCTCTGTATCTAGAACAGCCTTTCTCCTGTTAATTAGTTTTGCTCAGCTAACTTTCTCATCATTAATGTTCCCGTTGGAAATGCTGCAGCATACATGACCTCTACTTTGGGTCATTCCTGCTGAGAAGTAAGGTGAGCTGTATAGCACTTGTTTACAGATACTGGTTTGAGCTGGTAAAGGAGTTAGCAACTACAAGAAGTAATTCAGCCCCCTTCATTCTGCTTGTCATGTCTGTGAAGATGTGTTCAAGAAGGCAAGATCAGCAGAAGGCATCTAGGCAATGGAAATGTCTCATAGTCATTTCTCTCCCACTGCCGGAGCTGGTTGTATCTCGGGAAGGAGGGCCATGGTAAAGAGGTAATGATGTAAGATAGGGAGTCAAGAGGAAGAAAATACGTGTGCCTTTTTCCTTTGGCTGGCTGGAAATGTCCATCTTCGAGATCTTTCTGCTTGGGGTTGTCCTTCACTTGCAAAAAATCTTCTAAACCACAAACATTCAGAAAATCTGGTGTTGCTCTCCGGTTCCTTTCTGAGTGGTTTTTTTGTTTCATCATGAACTTAAAACTGCATCTGTCCTCTCCGACTTTTATTCAGGAGAGAGAGAAGGTCCTTGATCAGCTAGCAAGGAAAGGTAAACTGCACAATACCTTCTAATTTAGCTTCTGCGAAAGCACTTGATGTTACACAAGCATGTCACTACTAAATAAGTTGAGTAGGCAGAAGGATGAAAGAAGACAGACAGTACAGCTGTCTTCAAGTAGAGAATTGTAAGGACATCATGGTAAGGGAGTAGAAAAGGAGGGGCCAGCACTCCCACAAGAAGCAGTTAAGGAGAGAGTATGGGAGACTCTTTCAGGGAAAGCGGCTGCTGTTTTCCACCTGAGTGACTTCCTTGTACTGTGTAGGAAGAGTTACAGGATCGTTCACTATCTCCTGCATACCTATTACATGTGCAGTGGGGGAATCCTGTGGCATAGTAGTTCATCTTTCCTACCTGAGAAACTCAAGACTGAGGTCAACTGTCACTCTCCTGTCTCCCTCATTGAGTATTCCTAGGTGTTCATTGGAAAGAGGCTATTGTTACTCTCCAAAGACTATTGTTCCTAAACTAATTTTGTGGTTGGCTATATGACAGCTGCTGCCTGTGCTGTATCTCTGCCTTAATGGGCCTCCTTGTTCAAGTAGTTAAAAGCAGAGAACTTATGTTTTTGTAAATAATTATTATTTAAATAGATTATTAAGATCAGATACTTTTATAATTTTCTAGTCAGCAGAAAGCATTCAAGTGCATTTAATTCTTGGTATTTTGAAAGAAAAAGTTAAATTGTGTATGTATTAATAGAAGGAAGCCTAGACGTAATCAGTTATTGTGCAGAATGCATTTTATGTCTAATCTGTTCTCTCTATGCAAGCATTATGCTTTCTTACCACTATTTACTGCTTCAGGACCCGTTATAAGGTCATCCTGAATTCTATCAGCTTAGCTTGTAATATCCTTGGAGGGTGGGGTCTTGTTGCATATTTCTCTGCCTCTATACCCCAATTATTTTCTGAGCCTTGGTTTTGATGTAACCTTACTCAGGTGTGTTCATATAGTGAGCTGATCTTTAAGAAATGTTGGTAGTCATTCTTTCACCTTAATGCCATGTCATGTTGATTGAGCAATAAAAAGGAACCCTTACTGTATTCCACACTTTTTTCCCCTTTTTGCTTCCTGGACATTCAAATACTATTAGGGTTAGTAAGATTGAGTTGGCACTGTGTATGTTAGCAGATTCTGTATGTGCTTTAGCCTCTTCTGTTCTTTAATGTTATATAAAAGCTAACTGATTTTTCTTAGGAATCCTTTACTGACCTTTACTACTATTCGTTGTTTGTCAAATGAGTGAATAGTTTAGGTAAGTTACAGCCATCATCTTTACCTGTGGATTGTTATACATGAAATCTGTGAAATGATACACGTCTGTCCATATCCCTTTTTTTTTTTCAAAATGCTGTTCTAAGATGTGCCCATGTAGTTTTTCCCCATCAGTGACATGCTAACAAATAAAAGGTAATTTCAGTCTTTCCCAGTTACTCTCACTCCTGAATGCATATGCATGTGTGCAAGCTGTGTTACAGACACGTGCTGATGGGATTTAATCAAAGAACTGTCATTTCTTCAGGCTGTGGGATAGAAATTTGTGAATAAATCCCTTTTCACTGCCTTCTCAGCAGGTTTATGCCTTCTGGAAGTCAAGGCTCCCAGTAAGCAGTCAGCGCTTACATGACTGCAAATTAGTGCTGTTCTTTTCTCCATTTTAAAGTACGCTTCCGACATTTTGATATGCTTTTACTGTCTTTTGTGGGAGTCCACTGCCTTAAAAACGGCTCAACATGGAGTATGGTGGACCTCTTAAACAATCAGTGAATGGGATGCATAGAAGGAGAATGCATCATGAAAGATAAGTGACCTAAAGTTCCTTCTGCAGATATAGAGCCTGAGTCCTTGCCTGTAAACACATCTCTTGCAGAGTTTTAGGTATCTAGCATCAGTTGTCCTTTTACGCACCCATACATAGATATGTTCCTGAAACTGCTCCCTAGCAGTGCTTGTATTTTTGCTATTTCCTCACAGAGGGAAGATTTCAAATAGAAGAGCTCTTACTCTTAGGCCTGTCTTCTAAGACTGTTAAGATAATCAGCTACGCAAATCAGAACAACAGCTTAAATGGAACAAAACCTTCCTCTGTCTGCCTGTATTGTCTAAGCACCAACCATTGACACCAGGAGAAGCAGACAATGTGCTGATTGTTGCTGAGCTTTGTGTGCTTAGTAATACAACTCCCTATCTCCTATACTAGCTCTAACATCTTATTTCCACTATCATCAGCAACCTGTTCATCAGTAGGGTTATTTCCCCAGCAATCTTAAAATGTGGACTGAAGAAAACAGGAGAGAGGTAAGAAATAAAGAGAACTGGTGTGAGGATTTGGGATTATGTTTAGCAGAGAGATTAAATTCTCCAAGTTCAATGGGGATCAAGGAGAAAGAATGTACCAAGTTAGAGAAGGGTATTTTAGGGTAGTGAGGGGGATATTGGATGGACTGTGGTGATGGAAAGAGACTGATTTAAAAGGGCTTTCTGAAGTGGAAGAAAAATATTCATGCCTTTATAGAATATAGGAATTGTAAAGAACTCCAAGAATATGACAGGGATAGACTGTGTGAACTGTGGTAATAGAAAGAAGTGGTAAAAAAAAAAAATCAGAGAAATTTACAGTGAATAATTTACAGCCGAAGAAACCAGAACATGTTTAAATAATTTAACATAAAGAGATTCTAGTGTTCGTGAATGCTTTCTGTACAGAAGATGGAAAAGTCACTTTCCTTACCGCATGTTTGCTTGTAATTATATGCCCTTCCCCCTTGGTTATCTGTAAGAGTCAGGAAGGAATTCCCCATCACCACTACACACGGTTTTGTTGCTGTCTTTTTCTCCTTCCTTTGAGGCATTGATATTTGCTGTATCTCCAGATAGAATGTGCTTTGTCTCTAGGAGTATTGAGCTCTTCTAGGTTCCTGCTCAGGCTCCTGTCCTTAATTTTTGGTCTGAGAAGGAATTCTTCTGGCTTAATTGTCAGGGAATTGGCAAGGATTTCCTTTTCAGTTGTATAGTTCTTAATTTGAAGAAACGCCACCCTAATCTGATAATTTCTGTAGTATTTCTTGCTCTCACATAAATGTAACTCATCAGCAAGAATGTATAGCAAGCATCAGCTTAATAACACGACCAAACTGTCAGGGTTGCTGCCGTATTTAATATTTTTCCGAAGGATTTTGCAACTCTTAATAATGGGGACATGTTAAAGATTGTAGATTTTAAATAAATAATTACTGCAGTTATGTTCAGCCGTACCTGTTGTATTGTTAGTACCACTGAGTAATCCGTATCTTCTGTGCTCAAAGTCTTTGTCAACATTAACTGGAAAAATTAGCTGAATCTTCTTTTGAAAGACTAAGTGACTTACAAAAGAAAGCAAAACCCAACACATTCTGTTCCTTTAATGTGTAAGACCTTGTAGATGACAAAATGAGCTGCAGTCCCTAGAAGTTTTAATCACAGAACTCTTGATAGATTCGTTGTATTGCTTATTGGTAAGAATTATTTTACTTAAAGTAAGGATCAGCATGGATTACATACTGTACACTGAAAGCTTTTAATACATAGATCATGAAAGGTAGGTATATATTTTCTCTGCTTTGGTTAGATTGCAGAGCTGAAGAAGAGAGAGGTTATTTAATACCTCAGTGATCAGTTTTAAAGATAGAAGTGTTATTTATCTTCAGTAATGCACACAACTGTTGGTCTGTGCAGACATAAGCAAAGAATAATCCCTTCCTTGAAGTGCAGAGCCTGAAAAGATCCAGAGTGGGAAGCTAATACTCAATGAGTAGTTGCATGCTAGTCATATCCATAACAATATTTCCTGTATATACATTTCTTAAAGGTCATGCTTGCTTCTTTTACAAGTTTACTTGGGCGGACTTATTTCAGGCTTTGTAATGTTGCTTTTTCTGATTTTCACCAAGCCTGTTGAGCTTCACACTCTGCCTGAAAGGCCAAATTCCAGAATATTAATGGTGGCGTGCTAAAGATGTAACTTACATTGCCAAAGGTGCCGTTTGTAATAAGAAGTGCCTTTGTAAGAGAATGCCAGCTTAATGTTTATAAAACTAACAGTTTATCCCATATTTTGTATTTGGAAAAACATGTGATAGTAAGATATTGCAGAAGTGGTGACGGTTTTTAATTTTTTAATAGTCTGTTTACTTAGTTGTCTGCTCATTGTACTTATGATAGTGGAGTGGGTTTGCTAATTTGATACTTAAGCCACAAAAATTATTTGAGTTTTGTTTGAAGGTTCTCTTCTTTTGTAGATAATGATAAAGTTAGGCAGCTGTACCTGGAGGGTGTACCTGTAGACTGTGCTCACAGCTTTATCTGGGACCAGGACATCTGTAAGAACGTCACTGAAAATAAAATCTCAGAGCAGGTAACTAAGAAGGTGGATTGCCATGGAGAAAATAGCTAATGGTCCATAGAGTCCATAGAGTGAGGCTCTTGAAACTTGTATAAATCCAAGAGCAGTAGTTTCCTACTGTCATAGCATCCAGCTGCTAAGTTGAAGTGTTTCTTTTGTAGCCTTTATGTAATGTTCTTGCACAGCCATTGTTCATGATTCAATTAAAAGAAAGCTTTATTGGATTGTCTACAGGACCAAATAGTTGTAGGTTTATTTATCAGAAGGGTTGGGAATTGGATTTTCCTGCATCACCTTGGCAGCAGATAAAAGGGATGAAGTGGCACAGAGAGGCTCTGGCCATTCACTCCTCAGTCATAGCCAGGACAAAAAAGAATTGCAGAAGCTGGAAGGAAATAAATCCCTCTGGTTCTGAACTGCTGCACACTGTTGTGGGCGTTCTGGGCAATACCTGTTGTTTGTAGACAGCTTTAAACGTGCTGTTATAGGTTTGAAATCTCCTATCTTGACATTTCCATTGGCAATGGAGGAGCAACCCATAAAATGCATGGGTAAAATGTTGATTTAGTCACAAGAGGTGATAAACTTTTGGCACCGTTGTAATCAGAAAGAGAAAATATTTGTATGGCAGAAACATCTCTCTAAATATTCTCTTTATGAAAATTAGTTTTGTGCTCTTTCAAATTGGCTGCTATCGTGTAAAAAAAGCAGACTACTTAACAAAATACTATATTAGCACATAACAGTTATCAGCACAATCTTTTTGTATATGACAGTATTCTTCATGCTGTCATAAAATGTAATGTTTACCTTATAGAACAGCTGATGCAGACGGGACATGTAAAGAAGCAGTCCGATGGTCTGGCTTTTTATAAATGTATTCTTAATGTGTTACAATGAAATATAACAACTGGTGATTGACAAAGCCTTGGTGCCAATGTGCTTTATGCAAAACTGTTTCGTGACCAAATGTTCTTCCCATCTCCCTGGATGTTGTTCAGATTTGCTCCATGTATTGACAGACTGTCTGAAAGCACCTGTTCAGTCTAGTCTTGTGTACAAATCTATAAATATCCAGTTGCAGTACTTTTTCCTCCTTCATCTGTGCTGTACATTTTTGCTCTGAGTTTCAGTACCTGCTATCCATCAAGGTCTGTGGAAGTAAGAACTGGAGAAAAAGGGTGCTTAATACTTTTTTCTAAAAACATTTTTCATGCCTCGATGAAGGTCAGTTCAAATGGGTAGCATATTACTAGTATATTTTTCCTAGTTATAAGCTCACCTCCTCTCTGTATCTTGGAAGGGTATCTAGAAGAGATAAAAAGTTACTAACTTACGGGAATGTCTCCTCCTTCTCAGGATTTAAACCATATGAGAGCTCAGTTACTGGTACCTGGATCACACCTTGATTTGGGTCCTTGTGAATCTAAGATTCCCATACTGTTGGTGCAGCAGCCAGGGAAAATGGCTGGAGAAGATCGACCAGGATGGGGGAGTGGCTGGGATATCTATCTCCCAAAGGGCTGGGGCATGGCTTTCTGGATTCCTTTTGTAAGTGACTTTCATTGCAAATTGCAAGTAAATATGAAAAATTAAATAGTTTGGTTCAAAAGAATCGATTTTAGAGAGTATACTTCACATTGTGTAACCAATTCATAATTACAGGATCAAAATCCCACTTTAAAATAAGCTGTATGAACTGGTTGCTGACAGAGGCTTTGTCTTAAAATCTTAAAAATAAACAATAGCTTTCCATATCTTCTGTTCGGTGTAACTATGCCCACATGGCAGTCTAAAGCAGGAAATTGGAGTGGAGAGTAAGCAGAGAAAGCTGATGCTATAGCTCTTTGGTTTTGTGTTTCTAAGGGCATATGTCTCTACAGAGAAATCATTTGGTGCCTGCTGCTAATCCATTGCCAGCTTGGCTATGTCCACCACTCTGTCAACAAATTGGTTGCCTCTGATTTGGGAGAGAGCTTATAACACAAAGTTTCAGTTAAGCTTGAATACTTCTGTTGTGCTGTTAGGAGCATCCTGCTTTGGATGTTTAGACGGCAGTTTTAATGTCTTTCTGCAGTTAAATTTATGCTTTTGAATGTGCAGGGGGATTAATTGCAGCGATACCTATTGTACAGTTAAAATAAACTGGGCAGTGACTTTGTTGAAGTAATAGGACATTCCTGCAACGTACAAGATCAGAACCTGTGAAATTCTCTTCAGTTTTGCTGATAGTTTTTCAGAATTAAATTTAAAGAGCATGACTAACATTTTTGTTGAAATGAGCACCTAGAACTGTGAAAACCATACTTAAGTGGGGTTTTTTTGAGAGCTAAAGCGGTAGACTTTCTGAGGCAGTAGCTTCTGGAGCATTAGTGTGGGTGTTGGGGTTTTTTTTTGTTAGGAACCTGGAAACAGTATAAACATTGCTTTTTGGGGGGTTTGGTTTTTATAACAGATATATCGAGGTGTACGAGTCGGTGGCTTGCAAGAGGCTTTAAAGCATTCTGAGTATCAAAGAACACCTCACATTCCCAGTGATTTCCCAGACTGCCAGGCGGGAATGCAGTTTGCCAAAGAACTGGAAACCAGTCTTCTTGAAAAATTCAAACGGTAATATTAACTTCAAAATTGATTGCAAGAATGAAAAAATGAATACTGCTTAAAATACTCCCTTAATTATCTGTTGTGTTTGTTTGGACTTACACGAAGATCTTTCACTAGTGTTTTAAATCCTAATATTATAAAAAAGGAAAGAATCCTGTATGTATTTAACAGAAAAGCTCTGCTAAACAGTGCATATAAATGAACTAAAACCTTCTATTCCCAGAGATATGCTCAGTTACAAGGCTGTAACAAGGCTGCTTAACAATAAAATAAACAAAGCTATTTCAAGCTCCCTTAGCAGCAAATGAGGGAGGAGGGAGGAGAAGGCAAAGGCAGAATATCAAAGTATGTGCTAAGTGTTAAAGAGTAAAGTGAAGGAAGACATATATTTTGGTGTCCACTTTTTAAATACCAGGTATTCTGAAGTTTGCCTTCATTTTCACTATGGTAAACACAGAACTCTTTAATCATGAGTATGGGGTAGCTGGAAGTATCCTCTGCGCCAACTGGTTTTGGCTCCCCTTCCAGCTAGGAGGGGGGAGCAGGGGAAGTTTAGAGGAACAGGTGGTGGTGTCAGTCAAAGTAGATAGAAATATCCCGCACGGCTTGAAAGGATATCGTGGTCAGAAATACAGCAGTGTTGTCTAGAAGTATGACTTTAAAATTCTTGCTCAATGAGATTACAAAGGGAATGCACGGTTAACTTTCTGTTCTAAATACTTGGTTTTGAAAACAGAAAACATTATTAGACCAGCAGGACAAAGTAGACAGTTTTTTGAAGTGTTAGAGACTGAATAAGGGCCCAGGAAACAAATATTCTTACCAACTTGATTTATCATTTAGACGTCCACCTGCAAAAAGGGCAAATTATGTCAAGCTGGGCACTCTGTCCCCTTTTGTCTGTCCTTGGGGGCAGCTGACGAAGAACTGGGAAGGAAGAATGAAAGCTTCAGGAGAATCTGTACATCCTTCTTCCCCACACCCTGAGCGCTGTGCAACTGAAGAGCATAACTTTTGTGACCCCAATGCAGAAGTGGTCAAAGAAGCTTCCTCTGAGACTGGTGAGGTAGAGGAGACCATGGAAATAACAAGCTCTGAAGGTGTCCTAAAGACAGAGGATGTTACAGGCACCCAAGACTTCGGTGAGAGAGCTGAAACTATGACAACAAGTGACTTTATTGTTCTCAGGTATGTCAAAATGATACACGCATGTGAAGTGTTATTTCTTCATTGGGAATTACTGAATTGGGGAAAGGAAGACCTCAGCCTTGATTATTAAGATGAATTATTTGATACAAACACAGTGAGGAGATTAAATAGTTTTATCTTGGGTCAGAATTTGCTGTTGAGTGGAAGTCTTTCTCCTGCTTTCCCCAGCAAACTTGGTGACTAGATGAAGTAAATTTCTTAAATTACCCTAAATTTAACACTCTTGCATTTAGTATGTTCTTGGAGTTGGCATATTCTGTCTCCTTCCAGGTGGATGAAGCTTTTAGAGGCTCGTATTTGTGATTTTAAAACTGTTGCTGTGTAAATCAGCTTGCATTCTCTTTTCTAACACATCATCACAGGTGGTTCTTGTGCTGCGTAATAAGGTTTATAAAGAAAACAGAGAATCCCCTGCATTCCAATGCAACGCATGAGGGCAGCAACAGTGTTTGGAAAGTGCCTGAATGCAGGTCTTTCATTTTTGTGTAGTTATCAGGGGAAGAAAACATTGGCAGTTCTGGACTGCATTGATGTCACTGATGGTTTTAGAGCATTTGTGATTTAACAAGTTTTGGGGGTTTTAATAAGTAACGTCTCATTCTGAAGAAATAGCCTCGCACACGAATTCCACTTACCCATGTCCTCAGAGTGATACAAATACCAGCTTGGAAAGTTACAGAGAGCTCCAGGGCTTTTTAAATCATGCTTTTGCAAATATGCAGGGCACTGGAATTCTGTTGTACTAGTTCATAATAATCCTTGATTTTTATTTTTAAAATTTTTTAATAGGAGCGAGAAACTACTAATGCAGTTATCAGCCTGGTGCTATCCCACTGCTGGGAAAGATCGGCGAGTCCGCCTTATTTCTCGACTGGGACTGAAGGAAATGACTGAAGATGTCTTTTTGCCAATCGTGATGAGCTACCCAAGGGCTCTTGTATGGGTCAAATTGTCTCTCCTGAGAAAGGGGAACCCTGAATTACATGCCATGATTTGCATCCCAACAGAAGATGACTTGCTGCATCTAAGCAAGGACAAACTCTTCTGTGGCCCTCAAGAACCCAAACATCATGACATATTCAAACACAAGGTACAGAAGCTAAAAGAGGAGAAGAAGAAGAAGAAAAAGGATAATATGAAGGCTCTAGAAAGTGACCCTCCAAGCATTTCAGATAAAGAAATAACTGAGAAGCATGAAGACCTCATTCTTGGTCTTTGGTCAGATGCTCTCCCAGATGTTACTTCCCACTGCTCCAGAACTCTCTTGGGATATGTCACTCGAGGGGATTTTTCATTGGCTGCAGGCTGTGGAGAAGCACTGGGTTTTGTTAGCTTGACAGGGTTACTTTATATGTTACACAACCAGCCAGCAGATAAAAAAGGGCTCGTTTTGTTAAGAACTCCAGCATCTTTACAGTACAGATTTGCAAGACTTAATATTGAGGTTTAAGTATCATTGCAATGCAGTAGAATGCCAAAAATACCAAAGAATGTCTGTTTTGCCTATTGTGGCCTTTCTGTCTCAAATTTGAGGTGATTCTGAGCCCCAACAACATCTTGAGGATTATGAAATAATTAAAAATCTTTGCAGCATTATTCATGACAATAACTAATGCATAAACAGACCTAGTATTACTTCTGATGTCTGCATTGCTAAGGATTTCTAACAGTAATGCATCCATTATCATGATCTTAGAGATAAAGAAGCATATTGTTCATTTTTCACCTTAGAGCAGTGGATGCTATAACAATACACAGGAAATTTTCCTTTTAGAAATCTTTTGGTCAGATGGATTGTAACTTTCCAGTGCATTGTTCACATGTACGTGCATGCGATCTGGACCGGTGTATATAGCAGGTGGCTTTTTCTGATTCTTCATGTCTGAATGCATGTGGCTGTAGTGGAACAGAGCTAAGTAGACAAATCCATTAAGAAAACAGAAGGGTACTTACTTTGGTGGAAAAGCTCTGTGCTTAAATGAAATGCAAATAAAATATAGCCTGGCTGTATAATTGAATTACAGCAACTGCAGCTCTTAAATTGGAAAGCGTATCAGTCTCTCTCTAGTCTGAGACAGAAAACTCTTATTTTTGAAAGGTAAGCCTTTCAGATGCAAGTTGCTGGTGGTGGGTCAGCATACATTTTCTGTTAATAATAGGGGATATTTCGGTTCCTTAAAACATGAGGTTATTTTTGTATGGAATGTGCTAGGATTGAAAGTTTCTTCATTTCACTGTATGGTTTATGAATGTTGTTCAGATTCATAAAACTTGTATGCTGGAGGTGTGAGGGGAGAAAGGTGTTTGATTTCACTGGGGCAGAGTGGGTTGGTTGGTTTTGATGTGTTGGGGGTTTTTTAATGATAGCCTTAAGCTTCTAGCCATTCTTGAGTTAAGCAGCTTGAAAATGAGTTTACAATAATACACTAGTTTAGTAGCAGCATGATACAAATATGTACCAGTTGGTAAAATTACCATGAAACGATCACATACAAATAAAAATCTAATGTATTCTTGCTTCAGGAATCTACTGACTGAGCTTGATTCTTTAAGAAATTAAATATGGATCAGTTAATGACTTAGTCTTTCTAAGTATCAGTCGGCAACTAATTCCCTCATTCACAGTTTTGTTTGAAAAAGTCTTAAGCAAATAGATTAATGTTGTTTGGGTTGTTTGTTGGAGGAAGGATTTAGAGTACCTTACCTTCACAATTATTAAAATTTAGGGCCGTTGTTGGATTAAACATGGCACATACATGGGGAATGGGGGAGAACATCTCTGATCACAAGGGAAGTACGGGAAGTGGAGCTGGAATTTTTTTTGTTTGAAGTCTTCAGAAGACCGACTTAAGACTCATGTGCCAGTTGGAGTTAGAGCAGCATATGGGACAGAAAGATGCAGCCTCCAGCACAGCTTGGACTACAGCTCCATGAGAAATCATGCCTAATGGCTCCAGCATTGCTCACCTTCGATGCACCTGATAAAGCAATCATCGTCCCAGAAAGGTCCTGAGAAGCATCTGTGTGAAAGCCGGCAGATGGCCCCAGAGGAAAAAGCTTGGTGCTGCGCAGGGCTGGGATTCACACGCTCCTCACCCTGTGACTGTGAGCACAGCAGCCTGTAGGTATGTGTTGAATAAGGAGCCCCTTAAACATTACAGCCTGGCTGCTCTGATCAAGTTCCCTCGTGGTAATAATCCTGGATTAAATGAACCTTATGAATTGTGAGCCCGATTGAAATATTTCTAGGATCAGAGTTTCTAGAGCTGTGCTTCATGGGAAGAAAGGAGGGGAGGTGATGTTTATATGGCTTTTTCCCCCCTTCGCCTCCCTCATCTTCTTAGTAGATACATATTTTCTTGCCTCACTAAACCTGGCTTGTATGTGAGAAAGAAAGAGGAGAAGCCCCCCACCCAAGCTATCATTTTTTCTTTTCTGCTTGTAGATCTTTTGTCCGCTGAATCTTTCCCAGGTTTTTATTTTTTTAAAAAACATCTGGAGTCTTTTTTCTTTTCCTACTATTGGTAATTTCTGCCAGGTTTTCATTTTGACACTTCCTGTTACTTTTCTTTGATTTCCATTCTCTATTTCTGATTTATGATCCTTCTCTCTGGTGAGCCAATGAACACAAACTGGAATCCAAGTGCATCCTGTTCTGTATATCTTGTAATATTGTTACACAGTTGTTTTCCTTTAAGTTAATGATTTGTGCCTTAAGACTTCACTCTCCTTGTAAAATATACTGCAAGCCCGATAAGTTAAAAATGCTCAAAACTCTCAGCCAAAGTTTGTCAGAAAAATACTGTGACTTTATGTAGCACAAGGAAAGTTTTATCTGTGGTTGGGATTTCCAGATTCTGAGCGTCTCAAGGGTGACTTAGTCATAAAAACTGTGTCAACACCAGATAATCAAACTGTGGATAATTAAACCTGTGTTATCTGTGCATCAGCTGGACAGCATGTCTGTGTTCATGTTGAATCAGGTGTAGTTTGCAGCACACATCTGTTCTTGGGCTGTATCTTACTGCAGTTATTACCCGTCGGTTAACTACCCCAGAGCATCTGGATCAGCTCATGTGGACTCTGATACATGAGCGTTTTTGGGAACCCAGGAAGCTCTAGCTCAGTGAAAGATGCTCTCACAAGCTCTGGCTCCCATGCCGTTCTCCAGATAACTTTCTCAAAATGGATGCCAGCACGGCACAAACCCTTAGCTCTCGTTCCTTGCTTTTGGAAGCTGATGTGAAGCACAGAAGGCAATTCTGGCATTATCTGTAGCAGTGAAGAGCTTGAATGCTACCGCGCTACTCCTGTAGCTCTACCTGCGGCTCCCTCAGAGCTGCTGAATAAATGCTGTACTTGAGACTCACCTGGTGGAGGCTCTTTTCCCAGCCTGAACCATGACTTACATGGTAGTTGCCTCCCATATTAAGACAGGCGCAGTGACTAATAGACCTACCAAGCTGAGGGTCTCACAGCTTTGAAATGCACGTTCTTTACCATTGCAAATCCAGAAAATGAGGTTGCAGGAGAGGGTGGTGATTACTCTGTGGAATGAGGTGAGGTGGAAGCCTGGCCAGATTGTTGTGTGTTTGTTAAAGACATTCAGGGCAATCAGTTTGTTTAGCAATGCGTAAGTACTGGAAGAAGTTACCTGGCAGAAAGACAGCTGGGGTTGTTGAAACAAATCTGGGAAAATAATTGGCAGGGTGACAAACCTGTTGATGGATCTGGAAGCCTTGAGGGATCATGGCACACGCAGACAGAGGGTAGTCAAATGCAGCATGACAGTTTTCTTTCAGTGCTCTAAATCTAAAAGAGCCTGATATGTCAAACCTGATCCATTCACATGTGAGGTAGGTAGTAGGAACACAGCTCAGGAGAGTAAACTACTGAAGGCAGGTTTCTGAAGTGCTAAAACTGAGAAGAGCAGAAAAGCAATAGCATTTTATTTTCCAAATATACGACTTCCAAAAAACCAATCCCAAAGCTCACAAAGTCCCATGCTTCTAAATGCTCTTCCCAGAGGTCAACAATCTAAATAGCACCCAGAGTTTACCTCTTGCAAATTCAACTCAGCTGTACTAAAGTTCTTCTTTCTGAATACTGGTCTCATCAAATCCCTGCAAGTAAACTTGTACTGAATAATGAGAACGCTGGGAAAGGACAGAGGAGATGGGCTGCAACCATTTTGTGGCAGCTTTGAAAGTCAGAGCTTGACCCTGGACAAAATAAAATTAATGAGTTCAAGGTAGTTTGCAAAGTAGGTGGGGTGACAAAAGAACAGAATAGATAAAACACAGCTTTCATTTATTGCATTGGGTCTCTTCGTAAAGAAATACAGTTTCTGCTATAGTAGGAAAAATGCCTACACAGAAAGATTTATTTTTCTAAATTTTTTTAGACACTGCAAGATGTGCATAACGTACCAGCATCACCTTGCTTGACACCTTTTAGCTGTCTTTTCGTCATGGGCTTGCAGCAGTGCTGCTAATCTGACAGCCTTGCACAGCTAAGCCTGATTCTTAAAAAACAGAAATCAAAGACATCCAGGACACAGCAAGAATAAAGCAGCGAATGCAAAAACAGTCTGAAGGAAGAGAGCGGCTCAAATTTCATGATCCAAATATGTGAGGATCTACTGTAATTTCTAGAAAGGATGGTGCAATTCAGTATTTCATCTCAAGAAGATCAAATAAATAGCAAGTATGAGAAAGGCTGTTTGTTTCAGCTCAGTTCTCCTCTCAACATCCTGTTTCTTAGCCCAGAAAACATTTTCTTTTAAAAAGAATACAGTGATGATGATGGATCGTGCGTCTGTAAACCCGTGTGCCCGTCAGGGCTCGCTCTTGCACATCCCTTCTCTTAATTTCTGATTTTGTTCTTTTTTTCATTGGGTAATATCAAAATGGCTCTTTTTTTTTTTTTTATCTTTTAGCAAAAGTATGAAGTGAAAGCAAACTTTGACAGGCAAAACCTGAATTATTTAGAGCTTTAGCACTCAAAAATGAGTTTAAATGCCACTTCAGAAATAAGCCACCTCCTCCTACCCACTTGAGACACCCCAGTTGTTTTAGCCGTGGCTCTAGTGATGAATCCTATGTGTCCACAGCTGTAATTAATTATAAATACCACACATGTACTTCTGAAAGATCTTGCCCGAGTTGTACCAGGTGTCACCCAAGGCAGCTTTACCCACATGCGAAGCCAATTGCTTGGAATGAGTTGGATTGGGTGAGAAAGAGGGACCACACACACCAGTCTGTTACTTTTCCTTAGCACTTAAAAAAATTCAGAGTACATGCACAGATGAACAAACTGTAAATCTGCAATTAAAAATACACTTTCCAGATTGGCAGTTGCTTAATGCAGTGATTTTTCATTATTTTTTTTTTTAAGATGCATGTGGAAGTGGCTTTGATACAGGTCAGCAGGGGTTAAAGGGTTAACAATAGATATTTTATTTTCCTGTATGACAAAATGTCTTACAGGAATCAATTACATCCAGGTTTTCTGAATATTTTTACAATGCAATAATTCTTGTAAATTAGTTGGCAAATATATCAAGGAGGTTCAAAATGAAATCGCAAAAAGGTATGAAATTGGCTCAAAACTTCTCTTTTCAAACAGAAACAGATGAAAATAAGCATTAGTGCATCAATAAAATAGTAGGCCGGGGAAAGTCTTAAAAGATAATTAATTGTAGTTTCTGTTAGTCCTTTTAAGACTTTCCCTAAGCTACTGTATTTTGAGGTGTTAATGATTCATAAGCATTAAAGTCTTTTAAAAAGAATTAGCCGTAGTTTTATTAGTGTCTTTAAGAACTTACTTTTATGCCTATAGGTAGCACACAGTGGCACAACTTCTAAAATGGCAGCCCCAAAACTACAGATTTGTGTAGCCCCTGAAGCGTCTCCAACCCTGATGCTGGGACCGAGGAGGTCTCCAGGGCAGGGCCCAGCCTGGGTGGGCAGGTCCAGCAGCCGCCGGCTGAGACAGGGGCTGCAGCGTGAGGAAACAGCCTGCGTCGAAATTGTTCCTGGAGCAATGTGACAGCAGCTCACTGTCACAAGCTGTGGAAACCCATCCTTCCCGTGCTGGTGGCAAAGCTCTGGAGTCATTGATGGTGGAGAAAGAAGGGTGACTCTAAAAGTAGCTCAGAGATCCTGATCCAGGCATTCTGGCCTCATTTGCACCACCCCCCCCCCAAAAAAAAACCCCAAACTTCCTGGTTTAGGTTAGTAGGCATGCAGAAGGCTAGTTTTATGCCACTTTAAGTTGTCCAACAGAACAAGAAATATCCAGAAAATAGCAGTTGCAGGCCTGAAGGCTGGTTTCTCACGTCACGTGCAATCAACCCCTTTTTGTTGTACGACACGCTGGTGTAAAGCTAGAGCTCACCCATGGTACGAGATGTTGCTGTGCAAGCATTTGCACACAGGCAGCCACACGTGACACACACGGTAAGAGGCTTCCTGATGAACATACATTTAACTTGCTTTTTCTCTTGGAGCAAATAACTTTCCATGATTGCCTGAGGGAGCAGAAGAGGCTTGACACCACTTTAAAATCAAAACCTCCAAAGCCAGAGATGTTTTTAATCTCTCCTGTAAAAGCACTACGGTTTGAAACTTGAGTTTTCTCTTTATCTGAAAAGGTATTTTGAATAGCATGCTATCTTTTAACACGTAAAAATGCCTGAAGTTCAACTCCTTTTTCTTAGTGGAAAGCACCCTTGCAGCCTGTTGGTGTTGCAGATGTGGTAAAGCAGATCCCATCAGAAAAACAGAAGTCCTGAGAAAGGCCTCCCTGTAATACAGAGCATACAGGCATTGAGATCCTGCAGCAAGATAATGTTTGGGGAACATGCTCTGTCATTCACATTTTTAAATGAGGCAGATTTTCTGGCCCACCTGCAGTGCCTCAGACATCCCTTCCAGGGCTAGAAAGGTGCATTCAGTTCCCACCTGGAATTTTTTCCAAGACCTGTATTCATACAGGACAGCGAGGAAATTGATACACGTGCCACCAGCAACTCAATCATCTGACTGTTTCTCTGGATGCCCAGTGGGCACTAAATCTGATTCTTGGAGTCTGCTGTGTGAACAGTAGCAGTTATCCATTCGCTGTTTTGTTTCTTTCTATTTAATTTCTTATGATTTTAGAGCACATTCATTTTTTAATGGTAATGCTGTAGCCTTGGGGTTATTTTCTATAGCATACACACTTTAATGTGTATATTAATACACATCAAATGAAGAGTTAGATACAGTAAGTCCACAGCATTAGCAGATGTCTCAAATGACAGCTCTCTTCCAGTAGTTAAAACACTTGTTTTTTAAGAGCTAAGCATTTCAACCCAGTGCCGCGCGGCTGGGCAGCACCCCAAAGGGGACCTCAGCCCATGGGGACCTTGGTCTGCAGCCCCCACTCTGGTTCTCATCGCATGCTTCCGCAAGGTTCTCTGCTGAGCTCCCCCCATGAGTTCGTACCCAGTGCTCTCGCTGTTTGGTATGCAACGGTTTATTTTTTGACAACTTTTCTGTTCCAGTGTAGTAGAGACCACAGAAGAGGGAAAGGCCACATTTATGCTGTATCTGTGTTTTAAATTCCACTTTGGTTCTATTCTGAGTAAATCTTGGCCTTAATTTTGAAATACTGTGGGGGTTTTTTAAATTCAGATTTCCTTCTGTAAAAGGCCGTCAAAAGCTGAAAGATTACTGTCCCACAGTACAAGGAGGGATGCTGTTAGTCTGGCCAAGCAGCTATCAAAAATATGCAGGAAATACAACATAAATTCATTTTTCTCTAAATGTTTTCTACAGACAAGATCCCAGGCTATTAGGTTAACTCCAGGGACTACAGAGACAATAACTTGAACTAGAAGTCCCAGGACAGTAGCCAGGTTTCATGTGGTCTTTGGGGATGGGAACAAAAAACCCTACCAAAAATAACAACTTCCCTTTCACCATTGAAAACAGTGAACTCCACATGTCAGATAGATTTCAGAGTTTATTAAGAAGCAAGAGAGGTGACCTCTTCTATCTGCAAGGTCATTAAATTGATGATGAGTAAAAACTGATTCTTATCCAGATCCATTTGTAAAATTAATTTGCATATTTTCAAGAGTATAAATTAGTCTATAGGGACCTAGATTTGATACAAGTTGCAGTATCTGTTTCTTCCTTTTCAGTCCTCAAAATGTTAAGACCACTGAGTATTGAAAGATAGGAAAAGCTTCAGCCAGCCTTCTGAGTGAAGTCTGAGTCTCCTTTGCAAACAGGAGCTGAACAAGGTTTCTGACCTCACAGGCAGGACACACTTTTATTCCATAACATAAAATTATAGAAAACCCTTAAGAGTTTCCCCTTTTAACTTTGATTGCTATCATTAAAATTTCTTTCCTTTAGGTTATCACATATCTTCTTTCATAGACTGCAGTAAGCACCCTTCAGTTAACTGGATGTTTTTCTGTATGTACCTTCAGGTTTTGTCATGGTAAATTTTTTCCAAGTGGAACATACAAGGGGGCAAAATGAAAAGTGGACATTTGCTCTGACCCTTTAGACATCCAGGTTTTTTTTTGCCAAATATGAAGCAATATATCTTACAGAAAAATCTATAGGAGCATGATTTTCCAATAAATTAAAATATTAATTGAAATAAAAAAATACAAATATTTTTAATAAAGCTTTCTGTTCCCACTTTCAAGCCCTAAAATACTCTTGGATAAACTTGCAGGGCACTTCTCTCCCTTAAGTCTCTTTTGGGCACCAGCATGCTCTCTGAATTGATTCCTTTCCTCTGAAGAATAAAACCATCAATCTCTGTTTCCTGCCACTTCAAATTCAAGCCGGATGCTGAAGGAAGAAAAATAGTGATTGGCAGAGCTTGGAGATGGAGCCAGGAGGAGTGAGGAGTGCCAGCTCATCCAGCAGAAAAACTCATGCGAAACAATTCCTGGTCCAAGGAAACCAGACCAAAACTCTCACTCTAACATCCATCATTGACAGAAACAAAAGCTGTCGTGCTTCTGAGCGTGTTCCAACTTAATGAAGGGACAAGCAACCAAAAGGAAAAAAAAGAGGAACCCCCAACTGTGACAGCACATATGAACAACATCTCTTCGCGAGGGAAATAAAGCACTGAATTAAAATTTATGGCTTCCCAGTAGCATTACATACCCTGGGAACAGTGAATTGTTTTGTTCCTTCCCAAAATGACAAGTGTTAAGATCATAAAATCATACTCAACTGGAGTAGCAAATTGATTCTAGACTATCTAGTTCTTCCAGGCTGTGTCATGCCGAGTGGAGTCAGTGGTTGGTTGCCTAGCGTAGCAAAATATTAGGAATAACACAGTATTTAGTGACTGTTCCTCACAAGCGTGCCTCTGAGAGGGGAGGTGTGTTCATGTGTTACTGTGCTTAGCACAGCAGAAACCCTAGAACTGAGTCAGTCTTCAGTCTTGCCTTTCTAGCCAACTTTCCAACAGCCATGAACTAATAGCATTTCCAAAGGTTAACATTTCTGTAACTTTGCCAAATGGCAGGGTCATGCCCTGTTCTTCTGCTTATACAATTTACTTCCCTCATTTTTTTTCTCATGACCTTTTCCCCACTATTTGCCACCATCCGTTTTGGCCCTTTCCCGTATTGCTACAGACCTCTAACATACTGCTGAAATTATCAGCTCCATATTTGTGTTTTGCTCTGTCTGTGCAAGTAAGTGCTGCAGAACTGCTGCAGCTGTAACGAATCTGCCTAAGCCTTAGCTGCTAATCATACAACAAATAAGGTAGCCTCTTAACTTCAGATGTGTGCAAGTTTACTCATGTGTCAATTGTCTTCAAGGCTTAAATCTGGCTTTAATGCAGTATTGACTTGTCTGTAGTACGTACATAAGCATGCAGAGACATTGTCCTGCTGATTACCCTTAGAATTTGGTGGCACATCCTTCCCCCACCCCCTTTTTTTTTTGTTTCAATTGTTCAATATATTTGTTGTTTCAATTTGTTCAATATATTCATCAGTGACCTGGATGAGGGGACAGAGTGTATCCTCAGCAAGTTCGCTGATGATACCAAACTGGGAGGGGTGGCTGACACTCCAGTGTGACCTGGACAGGCTGGAGTGCTGGGCAGAGAAGAACCTCATGAGGTTCAATAAGAGCAAGTGTAAGGTCCTGCACCTGGGCAGGAAGAATGCTAGGCACCAATATAGGCTAGGGGTGGACCTGCTGGAAAGCAGTTCTGAGGAGAAGGATCTGGGGGTCCTGGTAGACAGTAAATTATCCATGAGCCAGCAATGTGTCCTTGTCGCCAGGAAAGCCAATGGAATCCTGGGCTGCATAGGGAAGAGTGTGGCCAGTAGGTCGAGGGAGGTCATTCTCCCCCTCTACTCGGCACTGGTGAGGCCGCAACTGGAATACTGTGTCCAGTTCTGGGCTCCCCAGCTCAAGCGGGACAGGGAACTACTGCAGAGAGTCCAGCGTAGGGCAACAAAGATGACTGGGGGATTGGAGCACCTCCCTTAGGAGGAAAGGCTGAGAGAGCTGGGACTCTTTAGCCTGGAGAAGAGAAGGCTGAGGGGAGACCTTCTTCTTG
>VFFE01006968.1:143118-259505 GCA_008921705.1 Burhinus oedicnemus | reverse complement strand
GGAGAGAGAGCAGGAAACAACCACAGAAAACAATTTGAGGGCTGACAGAAATGTCTGATGGTGAGAGACTTAAAAGGTCTATCTATTTGGCTTAGCGAGAAGCCCAACTCTTCTTACTGTATTTTACTAGAGGGACTGACCGAGTGCTTTAAATCACTGGCAACAAATAGCTGCAAGCTAAATCCAGACAAGTTAAAATAGACATAAGGCACAGTTCAAAAGCAAACAATGACTCATTGCTAGTACAAATTACTAATGGCATTGGTGGATCCTCTACTTTGACTAGTAGGAGAGGACGGGGTGCCTTCTTCTGTAGATGGGCCAAAGGGTTCACACAGAAGTGCTTGGAGGAGGTTGTCTGACCGTAGCTGTGCAGGAGGCCAGGCCAGATGACATCGAACTTCCTTCTTATATCAGCAACCTGCCGTTACTCATGCCGCTGCGTCAAATCCTGCAGCACATCCACACACCCAGCATCCCGTCAGCATTGTCAGGACGTGCCTGTTAGTTAACTGTTAAATATTGTCTGCAAAAAATAAACACATGGGTAACTGCGATGCTTAGTAAATTATATTCCTCAGCTCCTTTCCCTTGTAAAACACAGAACAGCTGTTCTTGGAAAACTGAATAGAAGCTCCAGGACTTTGTTGTTGTACTTTGTGGCTCCATGATGTGTTACCAGCAGTAACCTTCAGTGACAGGTAAGAACTGCCTCATTAACAGCCCCTGCGCCATGCAAACTTTCTCTCTTACTCTTGGCTGAGGGAATTACAGAGCATTAGACAGCATAAAGCTCTGGGCTTGGTAGACAGAACTCCAGAAAATAATTTATATTTTTTTTAAATGGAGAGAAAAGTCCTGATCTTGTGTTCATGCTGCCCTGGATTTATGCCCACCAGCTATCAAACAGAAGACAAATGACAGTGCTGTTCTTTCAACCAGTTTAATGATTCTGGCAAAAGACCTGGCAGCAGACTCCAAAGTTTTAATCTAGGCAAGGCAGTGCCTATTCCAAGAGTGGAAATCTCCAACTGGAGAACTGGCAAGCGCATGTTTGTGCTGGAGGCTTAAATCAATCATTTCTATTTTTCCCAATGTGATCTAGCAAAGTACAGAAATTGGCTTCTTCATCAATGGCCACAGGCCACTTTTCATGTTTAAGGTATTAGTGCCATGGGCTACAGTGATACATTGACTTCATGTAAAACAGTCAGTGTTAGAACCACCTGTTTAATCGTTCCTTTCCAGTAGCTCTACTTTGAAAACTGTCAACAAATGCCTTGTTGACACTGTCAACACGGAGTTCAGGAGACCACTGTATATTAGTTGTCCCCTGGAGTCATTCCTCTGTGTTCATGCCAAATTCTCCTGCCACCACGATACACTTCTGATTCTGCTGCTGAACACCATCCCCCTCATCATTACCTTGTGAACTGACACAAATTCCCCTGGCACCGATGCCCGAGTCCATCAGCAGTCAAAATGCTACTGCAGATTTATACTATTAAATGCACTTTCTCCCTGAAAGGCTTGGACAAATTTTAGAGGCCTAACTGAAAACTGGGATTTACATTAAATAAGAAACCTATTCAGCAGCCACTTAGCTCTTTATTTAGGTCCATCTGTTATGCCTGGAAGTTTCTGAGGTGCCCATAATTCTGCTTTTGCGGATACCCAAAACTGCCCTTTCTTACTCTGGTGGGAATCACAAAGTAAAGGGAACATAATCAAAGACTGTAGGTTTGTGCAACTTCCTTAGGGCAGTACCCTATAAACGCTTCCCAGGTCAAGGGAAATGCCCTGGAAATACTGTATCTTCTTGCCAGAGTAAGCCTGTGGTGTGTACCCACCATACAGTCTAATTCCACACAGGGAGGACCTGGCAAGAGCTCTGTATGCGAGACAGTGCATGCCAAAGAGGCATCGATAGGATGCTCAAGGGGCCCAGACCCCAGAAACTGGTTCGGCATGTTTCAAAAATACATTTATGTGCAGCCTAAGGGGCCAGATCAGCTACATGTGCTCTGAACAGATTTAACACATGACAAGAGGACAAGGATCCTTTCTAAATGGTCATGACTGCTTAATGTGTAGCGATGTATTTGCCAGTGTTGCCTCCTTGTATAACTCAATGGTTACTTCAGCCAGGATGCTTGGAAGGTGCCTCTACACTTCTCCCAGGTTCAAAAGGTCGAAACATCTCCCATCTGCCAAGACAGTGTCTTATTTCCTCTCTGCTTCTCTAGGCAGAGAATAGTCATCCTTCACTCCCAAATCAGTTTAAAAAAAAAAAAAAAGCCAAACTAAAACCACATACAAAAATATATGGAATATATGGAATTTATTCACTGATGTCCCTAATTCTATCTCAGAACCCAGAAACATTTCAAACACAGGATTTCTCAAACTCCTGAGAATCCAGAGCACTAAACACTTCTCTATCTTTGTAAATCTTCCAGCTTGGCCCTCCAATAATAATTATGGTAATTAGCCTCTCTCTCTTTTGGGCTAGTTGCTAACACAGTCCAGCTGATTTCTCCAAACAGAATAAACAAACAAATTTAAACAAGAAAAAGGCCAAGCCTCAGAGGACAGTAACAAAAGGGCAAACTGAAAGACAGCTCAGTTTAATCATCTGCACCCCAGTGTTATCAGAGTCAACATTTTTTCTGTGCAAATAACCAATGCATAAAGTGGGTTGGAAGGATAGATCGCAACAGAGAGACCATTTTGAGTTCAGAAGACTTTTGGTCCCAGTCCATCCTTCCAGTACTGTTTATGCACCTTATAGCAAACAGTCAATGGAAAGAAAAAAACCAGTCCTTAGAACAAGGTGTACACTCAGACACGTGTCCAGGCTTCTAGCTGACCTTAGGAAACTCCTCATGCCACAAGATGCCTGTCTTAGCCCCATGTGGAGCCACTCAATACTCACTATGGTGACACATGAGGAGTGAGTTTAGCAGGATGCTTGTTGTACAGTGAAGCTCCTCAGAAGGAAAGAACTAATGCAATACTTCCCCCTAAAGAAGAGAGGTCTCACTCCCTCTCCTCCTTTTCCCCTCCTTCCCACCAAATGCTCCAGTCAGCCTGGTTGGCTCAGCTCGGAGAGCCAACCCAACAAGGAGAAGAAAGTAGATGATTTCTGCGGGGTGAGTGAGCCGCACTGGCTCACAGAGAGCCACAGGCCATGCGGGACCTCACAGCTGGGAAAAAGAGGATGAGACTTTGAGCAGCCCTGAGCTGTTCAAACAGCTCGCCAGGTACATGAAACCACAGAAGCTCAAGCCCCTATAATGTCCAACCTCTCTCCTTCGCTTTTAGGTGACCAGTGCCCTTACCTGCAAAACAGGAGGCCACCAAAATCTGGGTTGTAGCCAGGAGCAGGCAATAAGCCTGCCAAGTGAATGCCAGGCCCCTATCATGGGCAGAAATACAAATCCAGTCCAAAATTAATTTATTTTTTGCTGGCTGAAACCATTTGGTAAATGCATCCCGATATTTTATGGCAAAAATTAAACGGCCTCGCTCTACTCCAGAGCTTCCATTTCCAGGCCCATGGCCAGTTAATACTTCATCTCTTACTGCAGCGTGACCAGCAGTGGAACAAGCACTAAATGAGTCCTGCTGGTTCTGATTTGTCAAAAATCCCAAGCTGGAGCCTGGGGGACCACGTGAGCCACCGCCTGCCCACCCCACCTACCCGTGGTTTGATTTCCTCAGATCCCGTGGAGGATCTGTTCGAGAAAGTTCAGTCTGCAGGTGCAAGTTTTGCGGCTTATATCTGGCCCACATTTTTGATGTCAGGAAAAACATCGCAAGCAAATAACTCATTATTAAAGAGAAGGGCTCCAGGGACTTTTTTGTATTCCAGTGAAAAGGCTTTTCTTTTAGCAGGCATTTGTCTGTGTTGTTTGCAACCTAAATATCACAAGCAGAATCTGAAAATGACATTGATTAGAAACTGATTCTTGAAACAAATCATGTCCCTTTCTTGGCAGAGCAGTAATGAATTCTTATCACTGAGTTTTTGCAATCTCGTAATACATTCATTAGTTGAACATGCTCACATCTCAAAAATCATGTCAAATCACAAATTTTAATTGCACATAATTCCCACCAGTGTCTTGCTCCATAAATTAATTTCAATTACATTCAAGTTTACAGAAAACATTTTAACCCTTATAATTTTTTTATAAACCCATAGGAAGAAGTGTTGTTCAAGAAGAAATACAGTAGTTTAAAATAAACATTAACTTTTGCCACAGATTTTTACATTCGATTTCCTGCTTTAAAGAGAAAATCCTATACCTGGTAACCCTTATTATCTCCTCCAGCCCTCCTGAATCATGGAAACAGATTTCGGAAAAATGCCCAAGGCCAATCATTTAAAAAAGAAACAAAACCAAATCCTTTCGCCCATTTGTTTCTGAGATCACAGAATGAAAAACTGTAGGCCTCCTATTTCCATCTTTAGCACACACTCTCACTTGAGACTTAGAAAGTGGCTTAAATTTGACTTGCAAAAGAAAGATAGAGGCATGCCCTTATTCCCTGGAGAAAGCATACAAAAATGTGCTTTTTTTTTGTTATTTTACACTTTAGAAACTTGAACTCAAGCTGTAAGAGGGGAAAGGAAGGTCACGGTCTGGCAGCTGGTACAAGTAAGGTGCAGACACAGACTCTTGTCCTGTGCCAGCTGGAAAAGATCCACCTTGGAAAACAACTTCACAACCCCCCACCCCGCGCCCTGGCTCCCAGGACATTGCTGCATAGGAAAAACTGCAGCTCTTTGTGCGCTTTGTAGAGTTTGAAATGAAATTATGTTATGGATCTTCAGCTGTACCTATTTTAAAATGAAATGAACAGTCATTCGGGAAAAAGAAGAGACCTCGTTTCCTCATATGCCACTGAAACAGAATACATGCAGCCTATGGCCCCTATCCATTACTGCAGATTAATTCAAACCCAAAAGAATTATCTTGTCCAAGATGCGAACACTTTTCAAGAGCACTTTCACTTGTTTCTGTAGAGGAGGTGTCTGACTCCCACTGTGCTGGCTGAGGTAGATCAGTGCTACCAGGCAGGGGTAAATGGACCCATGACAAATGCCCAGAAGAAGCTTTCCTGCCAGGAGGCTGGGACTGAGGGACACTGAGACCTCCCAGAACTGAACACAGAGCCTGTATTGACATGGTACCCATCACTGCTGGCTCTTCAAATCAGTGTGGAGACACCACCATTGAATGAAGGAAAGATTGTACTGCTACTGTGACCCTTTGTGATCC
Organism: Burhinus oedicnemus; assembly: GCA_008921705.1. Lineage (NCBI taxonomy): Eukaryota > Metazoa > Chordata > Aves > Charadriiformes > Burhinidae > Burhinus > Burhinus oedicnemus. The sequence goes on along the minus strand of VFFE01006968.1, from coordinate 254,217 downwards.
TGTTTCTTACAGCCTTTCCTCATCCAGGATTACCAGCGGTTTAGGAAGGAGGCAGGAGTTGCCCTACTTTTCTTTTTTAGGAGTATTTTTCCAAGACACATCAAGGTTGGGAGCCTGGCTACCCCATTCTCTCTGGAGAACTTTGCACTTTCTTAACTAAAATCTTGTTTTCCCAAAAACAGAGGCTAAACCTCAGTCTACACCATACTCACAGATAGTATAGCCCAGCTTAGTGCAGAGGAGTCTCCTGGGAGGTTGTAAAATGTCGAGCGTGGTTCCCTAGCTCTTCCTTTGTTGGGCACCACAAATGTGTGTGCGCACACACGTGCCTATGTTTATGGCAAGTGCTCTCTTCCTTCCCCTCCTCACACAAGTGTTTCTTTCCTTGGAAGATAAGAGAATTAGTCTGATGGCAGAAGATAATCAGGATTTTCCCTCTACACATAATATAAAATACTTTGTGTGTATGTATTTGTGTATACTGTGTATATGCCCACAGTTTTGACTCTTGAACAGGAAAGATCATATTTTTAAAGGTATTATACATATAGCAGAACACTTTGAAGTAATTTATGAAAATTATTCTCATTTCCCACCTTTGTCTTTAAGCATCTACACAGACCTGGGGGGCTTCAAAGGAGAATTTTTTTAATCCTGTTTTGTGCCTATTTGCATTCCAAGGCAATTAAGACTCTAAAAATATCCCCAAGAAGCACTGATACCAGGAGAATGTTCCATTTCATTAATAGTTATTTAGCTTTTCTTAAGGCTTCCTTTATCTTCAGAATACATTTGGGACAGCCATGGGGTAAATTAAGTAGGATTAAATAATACTATGACTCATCAACATACAGGAGTTCAAGATATACTTGAATATGTCCAACAAAAAGGTGCTGCTGATCCTTGTTCCAGTCGTGTTCCTCCTGTTAATTGGTATGTAAGGTGCTTTCTTCTTTCAGCTTTGACTTTTCACCGAGTCATCTTCGTTATTCAAAGTGCCATAGCATGAACTGCGAGAATCTGGTTGTATTTTGCCTGTCAATTTTTTTGCTAAGGAAATGGAGTGAGAGAAGGGAAAAACAACAACTCTGTGAAGAATTTTAATAAAACAAATCCCCCACCAATCCATCATTTAAACATTCTTTGCTCCAGTAATCATTGTTTTCATTTGACTGGTTGTAACAATAGCTTGGAAAAACTCTGAAAAATTCTTTGAAAAATCTGTTGGGAACAGGACTAGAAATTAAGGGAACAGTATATTTATTAAATATGACTAGAGCACATTTGTGACTCAACTCTCCTAGGTCATCCCATTATCTGATATCTCATTTTTAAACAGAGGCAGAAAAAAAGCCCTACTTACCAGGAATAAGTCCACAGTCAATAAAAGGAATTTGTAAATGCTCCTCTCTTTTATTTCTTGCAATTACAAATACACCAAGGAAAGATAGGAGACACCTGCAAAATAGCAGTGGCATAGTATCATTAGAAACAGATCACTGCATCTGAGATGAGAATGTCTTTCCATGTTTCTTTTTCAAGGACTTCCAAACCCAGGCTGCTCTGTTTATAAAGAAACTTTTCTTCCTGGCAGCTCTATAAATTCATCTTGGGCTCCCTTTCAGTCTAGTTTTTGCCCCCTGAAGCTTTATTATCAGTTCCAAAGGCTCTGCAGGCAAAATTACACTTTCAGCAATATATACCTAATCAAATGCTTGTGAGTGTGAGACCACAACATTTGAATCCCTGAGCAAATCTTCACAGAGCATCTAAGCTAACATTCTAGCATTTGCAATTTCATTAACAACTCAGGCTAGCTGCAGACAATCAACATCTCTGTTGTTTTTCTCATTTGACTATGTGTCTCAGGGGCAAGCTGTAAGCCAGGAGTGATGAGAAACTGCTATGCTTGGATAAATCTTCTATCTGCTCTATGTTGGACACACAACCACTAATTCCTGTCTGCCAAATACATGGGTTGAATTTACTCATCTCCATTTTCTGACACTTTTCCCGCAGGCAAACAACATAGTGGTTGTATGCACCTACTCCGGTCTGACTGCAGAGCACGAAAACGTCTGTAGTTATCAGCCCCATTTATTTTACAGTACTGTGGCAAGCCACCTCCAGCAGTTCTGGGAGATCCTTTTAACCATCTCACACCCATTATCAAGTAACTGTCACCTGTCCTCAGAGCTGTTAAGGTGCTGGTAGCCAGCAGAAGCTTTCTGCTCTCACAACACCTAGGCCCTTCTGCAAACTTTTATTGTTAACAGCTGTGTCTTCCTCAGCACAGGAAGATGAGGGAGAGATATTATAATACTGCGTCCTGGACAAACAACTCATATGATTGCCCATGCCTAGTGGCAGCAAAGATCAGCCGGACGTGCAAGTGGAAGGCAACATGGGAGGAGATTTCTCGCAGTTGTAAAAGCACACTCTATAACATGATCTTTGGTGGAGAGCAGTGATTTCTCTTTCCTGCCGGAGGAACACATGCTGCCGGTTTTTCATTCCATCGTGAGATTAGTAGTTCATAAGTGTCTCACGTTTTTACATATTTGGATTCAAAACCAGGCCTCCAAACTCCCAAAGCACAGACATCAATCTTTCCTTTAATGTTTTTTTACCCTACGATAATGGCTATTCCATAATATTTTAATAACAAGATGGGTTTCTTCTTACTGAGAAAAGAAGGGATTCCACAAGGCAATGCTGTTTCAGTACAAACGTTAGTGCAGATTTTAGGCCGATACACTTACCCGAACAGAAACATGAATATGCTCAGCAAAGCTGCACTTTGGAATTCCCGATAAAATATGACCCCTGGAATGTGACAGAAACAAGAATTGCAGATCTTGACTGGCTTCCAAGTGATATGAATTACAGCTGGGAGGGTCAGGAGCAGTGTCATGCTCAAACAGAGCAAAAAAAATCCCAAATAAGGTATTAATACACATTGTGATGGGTTCACTTTGTGTGCCCGTATTCCATTATCTAGGCTTTCTCAAGATACTGCATAGGACTGGAGAAGATTTAGTCTATCATGCTGGAGCATGTGCTGTGTTAGTAACTGCACAGATGCAGGTATTTTTTGCATTGTCAGCAACAGTTTTTATGCAGGTCAAACTCAAGGTCTTATTCACAAGCAGAGTCATACCAATATAGCTAACAGGTTCTTCATGGATTTAGTTAAGCCACTCCAACAAACCATGTGGACATCTTAACTCCAACTGGGAACAGGTTTTTGATAACTAGCTATGTCCCTGATGTTTGCACCAAGTTAAGAGCTCCAGCAGCCAAGTTTGCCAAATCTTTCTGGCTGAAGGGATCACTAACTCTTTCTGGTCACCCCTTTTCCAGGAATTAGCACCTCTGCAATGGAGGTGACAGAACCAGATGTGTATCTGGATCTCAGCTGCCCCAATTCACAGCCAAGTATATTAGCTTTAAACCACTGATGAGCACGGTTTTGCTTAGAAACACCAGAGTGTGAACCAGCGCAGCTGAAGTGTGACTGTATCTTCAAAGGCTCTAACTTGGGATGGTGGAATCACGAGATGAGGTGTCGTCTACAAGCACCCCAGCAAGATTCAGCAGCGGTTGTTCTTCTAAGCCCTACACTGGTTTAACTAACCTGGTGCAAATGCACGTGTATCCAGTCTCAAAGCTATTAAGCCATTCCTGAATAGGTACTTGATCTTTTGAGGCGGCCCAAGGCCAAATTCCCCATATGTCACAAGAACGCAACTCCCTTTTGGCACAAGTCCCCTCTCAGTCACAAAGTGTAGGTCTCTTCTAGCACAGGTGCTGAGGCAATCTGTGCGTGAAGCCAACTCCCCTTCTCATTAATGGCAGCTCTGCATGAGAAACTCCGGCACAGCAATGACAGGAAAGCCCCCAGTGTGTGTTAAAATGAGTCATAAATGTTCTAACAACACGATCATTTTGGCTCATTGCTGATACAGAGTCTTAGTCGTCCTCCCTGCTCATGTTATTACGCTGCGCATCATTCCCGAGATTTGCAGTCCCTCTTTAACAACAGAGTTCAAAGTTCTCACCCAGAATAAAATGTTAAATGCTTAAAAGGTCTTTGGAGTTATTGTATTTCCTTCACTTAACCTAGAATTCCACCTTCTGAAATGGAATATACGCTAACTACTATGAAACACAGCTGGTTGTCATTTGAGTAGTTTGCCAGGCTGTTAAAATTACTCTACCAGTTCAGATATGGAGAGGCTGGTGTGCACATGGTAAATGCATTTACTGGATGTCTAGATGGGGCTAGGATAAATGCAGGTACTTCTAGTAAGCCAGCAAGGCACAGTAAACCATACATATAAATTCTAAAAATGCTAGAATTTGATTATTTTTATTTTGCTTCAAAACTTGGGAACTTACTCATTTTTCAGAACTTAAACACCTGTCACTTAAGAAAAACTTATTTTTGTGAAGACAAACCGACTGGTTTGTGTTCCTCTTCACAGGCAGTAATTCTCAAAAGCGTGATGTTTAGAAAATCATTCTGTAGAGGCAGAAGGCCAAAACCAAACCTGAAATGATGGCACTGGTGGTGAAGAACACAAAATTAATGGGCACAACTGCTGTCGCTTCATACAGATGCATTGCTTGATTCAAGAACCTGGAAGACAAGCGTTATTGTACCTCATGCCTACAGGAGGTTCATTGCACTTTAAGTCAGGTTAAACCACTGTATGTCAGTTTAACAATAAGTGTGACCATTTCTTACCACAACAGCAAGTAGCCCTGTACAGATGCATATGTCTATTGAATTTACCTTCTGGTTTTGACTCTGCACAGTACAAACAAACAGGCGAAAGTAAGAAGGTTGCCATGGATTCTTCTGGCCATAGGCTGTCATTGGAGAGTCCTTTGAAGCACTGTTGGAAAAATTTTGTCTGCCACAGATAAGGGAGGAATGCTAGGGTATTACTGCTTATGGTCTGCATCCGTTCTTGGAAGCAGTGCTGCCTGTGAGCAGCCAGGGACAAGCTGCTCTAATTTAAACAGGTTGTGTAAGTGTGTATTTCCAGCACAGACATGAACATGCAAGTCCTCGTAGGAACTGTTTCACTTTGCTGAAGCCCACATTGCTGCTACTGCTCAATCCAACTTGGCTAAAACACGTATTTGTATGTTTATCCATGCAATCATACCCCAGACACACTCTGTCCGGCTGGGAAAGTCCAGGCTCCAAGCCTGTGCTCCTTGGGTTGGAAACTCTCTGCTGTGCTCCTCAGAAAGGCAACACAAACCCTCCACAGAATCATGAGCAGGAGTGTGCAGAAGCATATACTGCACACAAACCTGCAGGACTAAGACACTGGCCATGGAGAAGTCTGCACAGTCTTCATCAGCCGATGAAAAAGGCAAAGCAATTAACCTACTTGTACAGAGAGCAGAGCTATCAACATTTACACATAGGGTGATGAATCATGAGTGTGAACTCCCAGATGCACCGGCAGATACTCTGTTATGTGAATGGTGCATTTCAGACCAAAAGAGAAAAATCAGGAGGCTGCAGAGTGTATTCAAAACCTATAAAAAGAACCACACTCAAATGTTTCACTGGTACAATATATGTGCACAGTAACAATCCAAGCTTGGATCTGTTTTAGCCATTAAAGTAATTGCATGGTTATTTTAGCAACTGTTGAACAGTCTCCATGGTGCCTTAAAAATAAAGAAATCCTACATATCCACAGGATAGTCAGGATTTTGAAGTCATTGGAAACACCTCATTATTTTCTCCCATTTGCAACAAACTTGGTCACAGGGACTAAAACAGTGATACCAAGGCACAGCATTGAATCCAGGAGGATGTTGTAGCACAGGCTGTTCTGAGCTAACACACGACAGTCAAATAAAATAAGAGAGGAAACAAATAAAATGAAAAATTTAGACTGACAGCACTGTCTCTGTTAGAAAATGTGTCCACCAGAGATGACAGAAAGAGACACTGGGTTGAGGGAATGAAATGGGCACATTTCACTTCTGTTTTAATTTTGACCCACCAAATAAAAGAAAGAAAAAACTGGAGAGAAGGAAAGGTTAATTCAGCAGCTTCCTATTTACCAAGTTTTTATTTCCTATTGTAAATGCCCTGAGCTGTTCTCCCAGTGAAGGCAGGCTGGATGTAAATCACTCTATAATCTGTTACAGGGGAGTTCCTGAGTCAGCCATGGAGAGTCACTGCACAATAACGCATGGACTTTCTGATTCCACATGGGAATGGTATGTTCTGCCACGAGAAAGCTGGGTTGGCTCTTCTACCGGAAAATAATCATGCAAGTAAACACTCAGATTCGCACTGGAGCAGTCTAGATGAGATTACTGAATGATGCTATCAGCACCTGAAGCAGAGGGACCGGCATAAAGGGAATGGACTCTCTGTTCAGCTGCAAGTCGTATTTTACCATGCTGCCAGCCCCAGCAATCTGCGAAGGCAGCATAAAACAATCACTTAACAGGCCAGAGGCCAGCAGGGAAAAGTCGAATGTCCCCTGCTCACCAGAAGTTAACCGTTTCCTAAAAACGTACAGACATACAGGTTAGCAAAGTGCAACATGCAGATTTAACAAAGGCAGGGAGAAATTTGGGGTAAGCTCTCTTTTTTGGTCTGATGGGTGACATAAGCTAGGGAAAAGAGATGCGTAATGAGGGTAAACATGGCCATTTGATTATTCAGCAATGAAGGTTGCTAAAAGTAACCAAAAAAAATTACATAAACATAAATTTAATTTCATTAATTCAAAACCTGTGCCAAAACTAGAACTAAATTTGGTAAGACCTTGTATAAGGTGATAATGAGATGAGGGAGCATCTGTGTAATTAATCAATTAGAGAAATAAAGCCTAAATAAACAATATAATCAACTGTAGGCAATTCATACATTTGTCAAGGCTCCGCCAGGACTTTGTTGTCTTTAAGTGCAACTTGGATCTGGAGCTGATATCAGTACTGAAAAAACCTGACAGATAAATGGGTACAAATATTAGGAGATAAATAGGAACTCACTTACTTGACTTGAAAAGCACAAGAAGTTGCCATTAAAACAATCATGATATAGAAAACAGGGTAAGTTAGCTGCATTTTCCCCTTTGCAGAGAGTGTTATCATGCTGGCCACAGCCTTTACAGCAATGACAGTCAGCGATGCTGAAAGGAAAAGGGAGAGATTAGCGGGGCAGGATTCACAGCAGGGACCTCAGAGCATCAGTGGGGGAGGACAAGGTGCCAGGTCAGAGCCACAGAGCTGATCACCTAAAGACAGGATCCTGAGGCAGGATTTGGGCACCTAAAGCCAAGCGTTTCATTCTACAAACGCTCGCTAAGCTACTGCCTAAACTCAGAGTGTCCTTAACTCCATGTGTGCTTTGTGTTTTGCTTGGAAGTTCCTGAAGCAGTGAGGTCTGCAACCCTGCATCTCCCCAAAGTTTCCCCATTTTCAACAGGGTAACTGAGGTTAGAGTCAGATAAATCTTACAAGAGAGGACTCTGTGTGCGTGTGTGAGAGAGGCTGAGCTCAGGTAGAGGAAAGAAGTGGATCCATGTCCCACTGCTGGGCACATGTCCTAAACACTGGACTACCAGACGGAGGTGGTACAACAGCCTCCACATCTTCCAGACACATCTTATTTAGCTCCAGCCGCTAATTTGGAGCACCTGTTGCATTATTCAGGAGAGGTCTTGTTATGAGTTCAAAGTAACTGGGACACCTCCTAATAGCAGCCTGCATGTGACACCAGCAGCCTAAAATAACTCCTCACCCTCAGGATTTCTCTGCTGAGATGGGAGCTGGCCAAAGCTGACTTCTGGGGTCGCATCACGAAGCACCTAACTCTCCCCACTGGTTTTGCAGAGAGAGCAGTCAACCAACACAGGGGTCTGTGTTTCATTTCAAGGCCCAGGCTCTCAAGACCATTGCTGGATTTAGCCCACTGAATAGAATACTTCAGCAGTGTGTTTTCAATCCATTTAGTCACTGCCATTGCATCACCACAAACAAATCTTGGACAGCAGGCAATGGTTTTAATACATATCGCCAGTTCAGAGAAGTCTTGCAATACACATCTTTTAGAAAAGGGACAGACAGTGCAGCTAAGAGTTACTTTAGATTTCCTTTTGGAGTGGGGTCTAGGTTTGTTGAAGCTAACCCAAGCAGGCTGTGATTACTGCAAGTAAAATGTAGCAAATTTAAAAGAAACAAAAAATTATAAGAAGAGTCAGGGTGTGGAGATGACCTTTGAAGAGAGGTAATTAATCGTCAGGATCACCGTCCCCCAGCTGGGATCCAGTTCCAGCCTCTGCCAGAGCTGAGCAGTGTTGGATTTCGGTGGTCTGATTCATCCTCCTGTAACTGCAAAATTCAGATTGGCAAGAGAAGCTGCACTGTGCAGAAAGTTCAGGCCAAGGCTTGGGAGAAAAGGTGGGGGAAGAAGAACAGACTCAGGTCTGTGGTTTTGATTGCAAGCATTTTTCTTACAGAAAGTCCAAAAGTTCAAGGGGAGTTTAATAGTTGCATACATCTTGTGATGATCCTGTTTTCATGACAACCTTTCCACCTAGTTCTTCACTTCTTGCTCTGTAATGGAAATAGGTGGAGCGGTTTAACAAACACAGCAGTAAAAGTGAGCAGAGGAGGTCAAATCCTGGCCTGCAGTGGTGCTAATGGTATGATAAAAAGCCAAAAAATACACTCAAGCACCAACAAGCAGCCTACATAAAAATTGAGATTTGCACTCTAATGTGGAGGAGCTATTATTTTAAAAGAATACTTACAGCTAAAAATTAGTAGTTTGAATTGTCCAACTAAGGCTAAAGATTGCTAAAAACTGTTTCTGATGAAAGGGCAGTTTCCATCCCTTGTAATTTTAACAAACCAGAAAAGAAGGCATCAGGGGGTTTTTTGGTTGGTTAGTTGGTTGGTTTGGGGGTTTTTTTGAAAAGTGGAATGATCTTTTCAGTTAAAGTAGCCCTGGAATAAGTTTCAAAACCTAGGAAATGGTTTTCCTATCTCTGATAGAATGACCCACCCGCAAAGCTAGTGTGACAAATGATGTCACTTTCCAGCTGTTAAGGCAGGAAACTCAGAAATCCAGCTTTAATCTGAAACATTTCCCCCCAAACTTATGATAACTCCCAGTATATACATGAGGTAAGATAATTCTCACCAAATGATCTTGCAGAGTTTTACTAAGCGAAACATTTGCAGATTTTACAATCACGTCTATTTTCTTCATAATGCAAGTAGCTCTCATATCCAGTGACGCACAAAGGCTGCCTTCTTTTTGAAGAAACCTTTCTACATTTCATGTACTTCTGTACAAACCCTCCACCAGGAACATATCTATGCAGATATGAGAAAAAAGCAGAAATCCCCTTGCACGAGCTGCCACCAAGAATTTTCTGCACAGAGACCCCAAGCCTCATCCACCCCTCCCACAGCCAGGGCCCTCCGAGGGCAGCGCATGGGCCGGAGGGCTGGGAGCAAAGCTGCTGAGACCTCTCTCAGCCCCCCATCGCTTTGCTCAGCAGAAAGGTCGGAGAACAAGCAGAAGGCTCTAAGTGTAGCTTTGTGGGGACTGCCAGGCACCAGAACGGCTGCAGGAACCAGAGCCAGCCACAGTTCTGGGTTTCCTGCTCAAGGGAAATGTCAGTATTTCAAAAGTTCCCATGAACCAGGATTTGTTTGTTTGTGTCTTTTTTAATAGAGCAGAAATAATGACACATTTTTCCTGAAGCTGCATATGCTCACCAAAATGTCAGCAGCCACCAGCTGAAATTATTTTTGGTTGATTGCAGTCTGACCACCAAACTGCATTTAGTGCCTGCTGCAGCACGGGCTTGCAGCCCTGCTGCTGTTCAGTAGCTCCACGTGTCCCTTTGGCACCGGTGGCATCAGGGCTGGCAGGCTCCAGGGCAAAAGAAGCTCGCAGGGCTACACAGCCCAATGGCCCAGGTCTCCCAGAGCCATGTGTTGACCTTGCTTGGGGCAGCCATCATGGTGGGTCTGCACAGAACTGCAGCAGTCGAGTGCAGAAGCCCATCTGGGGATCTTCAGGCATCCAGCTATGCGACAAGGCGTCTGGAGCCGCTCGTCACTCAGGAGCAGGGTAAGCACTCCTCATGGCAGGGTAAGAAGCTGCAGAGTGGCTCAAGCGAGCTCTGCCAAAGCTCCTAGGCTCCATGATAGGAGCTGAGGGCTGGCTGGACTCACACATCACTCCTCCAAACCAAGAGTGGTCAAACAGTTAGTCCAAGGCTTTTGGGGCTCTTCTATCTCTGCATGGAAATCCTTCAAGGCTTCTGCAAAGCTACAGATCCTGGTGTTCCTAGCACTGGGAAACTTAAATGGGAGGACCGTCCCCAAAAAGTCGATCTGAAAGTCTGAGCTTTTCAGCTGGGTAAGAAACCAGTCAGGGATCTGAAGGAAAGCAGGTAATAAATCTGTGAGGGTTTTTCACATTCAGTTAAATTCAAATTGTGTAACTGGCAAGCTTTAGTGACATTCTGTTTTATCAAAACACTCATGCCCATTAGTGACCACTCATGACCAAAGCTCCATTAGAAACGTGCTTTAGAAGTCTTTGAAAACTGATACGTGCACCCACTGAACTCAGTGAAAATATAACCATTGACTTCAATGGCACAGTTCAAGCCCCTTTCACTTCAATCAAAGAAACGTGGTGTCCCATCAGGGTTTCATGGAGAAGTGACAAGACAAGGATGGCAGAAGACACGGGGTGGTGACAAATTCTTAATATATCCTGCAAGCAGTGGAGCTTTAGAGATAGGCTCCTGACATTTTTCAAAACGGGTTCAAGTTTAACTTTATTGAAGGCTGCCTGATAAAGCGATCACCCTTGTTTCCCTGGGTATTGATTGTGGCAATGTTAATTGGAAGGCAAACCTCAGTGGCCCACTGAGTTCTTGCTATGCTTCTGGAAAGGCAGTAAAGTATGAAATGTTGCATGTGCAAACAGGCATAGATAATTCAAAGAAAAGTTCCTGTACAGTCACAACATATCGCTGCATTTGCTTACAGAGTGCTTACAAGGTCTTAAGCTGCTCTGTTTTAAAGAACTGATTTCCACAGCTATCCTGCTGTTTAAAACAGACCCCTTTCCCAGGATCTAAAGCTAAAGTGTTATTTTAAAAAAGCTATAGAATACCATTGCACACAGCATATTAATTTCAGGAAATCTGTAAAAAGAGATAGTCCCAGCAATAAGCATAGAAACTGTTTCATAATCAGCTTTTCTCTTCAAAAAGAGACCACAGTAAAAATCATGGGAAATGTTTCAACAATTCTCCTTCAGCACACTGCTTTGAAATGGCCCTAATCTAAACTAGCTGGGGAGACTGAGTGACAGGGAATTATAAAGTAACAGGCAGGAACATTAAAGTGAATAATATGTTCTTACCCAGTAGTGCTACCATCATTAACAAAACCATGATGTGCTTCATAGACTTTCTTTTGTAAAAATAGAGGAGAATGCAGAATGTTATAATTTCTAAGATCTGAAAATAAAAGGGAAGAAAGTTAAAGATGTGTAACTATGTAATAAATGCTTCATTCAAAGTCTTTGAGATGTCACATTCATTTTCTCTGCTCTAACAGTTCAAAGGAGAATTATTTTATTAAGCAGCTTCTGCTAAAACTAACCTTATTGCCAGTTGACTGAGCTATCAGTTATTATAGCAAAAGTTAAAATTCAAGCATTTCTTATTTTAGTTTTTCATTTTGCAATTCTAGCTATATTTTGTCACTAGAAGCATTTTTAATGTGACAGCAAAGATACCCATGTTTATTGGTAATAATTCTTACAGAAACTCTGTTTATAATTCCTAAGAAGTAAAGCACCTACCCGGAGGAAGAGCAGTCTCTCCTTCTAGCTATGATATTCCTAGTGTCACTCTTTGTGACATGCAAGCTTATTTTTGCTACCCTCTTTGCCCTTCTCCCCTGTCCTACTAAAAAAAAATCCCCTCAAACACTGTCCTTTTGTTCAAAATTTCTGCCGTACATCATAAGGAGCAAGACTTTTATTTCACATGGTGGTTCTCAAATCACAGGTACCTGTCAAGAGCTTACCTTGAAAAGCTCAGTGACACACTAGCAGACCACACTGTGGGACATCTGCAGTTGCTGAAGCAGCTTTACCTACACTGTGCATGGTCCAAACTTGCTCCTTCAATAACATCTGACAGCTAAATAGCAGACAGCTGAATTTACTGACTTGCTGTTAGTGTGTCTCTTTGCAGATTTCCCTCAGTAACTCTTGCCTTTCGCCATCTCAAAAGTGTGGGTATTCTCCCTCCTACCCATGTTGCCCAAATACCCCTCTATGCCTAAAGAAAGCAGCAAGTGCAAAAGCCAAAAAGCTTCTGTGAAGCCCAGAAGACTTATGAAAACAGGGTTGATGGACCTCTGCACTGAGAGCTGCTCAGAAGCCTGGTAGCCTTAGAGACAGCATGAAGAAAGAGAAGTTTGTTTGTGTGTGTTGGAAAGTAATCAAATGGGGGAAATAAGACAGAAAATGAGATTGTCATCATTAATGAATCTGGTTATTGTCATTTTTTACCAACAAAACAAGCAATTAAAAAACATCATGTCTATCTCCTTGGTTACGTCACCAATATACTAATTTATGTTTTATAATGCCACTCCACTCTTAAACCAGCAGTCACCATAAGGCAGCACTAGACTCGAAAAGACCTGGGTGTTGCGCTGATGAACTTTGCAAGGAAGTGACTGACCAGTTACTAACGGCGGTTATATAATGTAGCACAGCCGATTTCTCGTTTTGGAGAGTGACTGCAGCAGGAAAGCAGTCATCAGCTACATTCAGTTACTAAAATTTTCTACCACACTCACACCTCCCCCGGTTTAGCAGTGTTCAAAAATATGAACAGAACATAATTATGCTTTAATTAATTTTTTATTTACCTTCAGACTAATCCCTTTCTCCCAAAGACAATCAAGAGACAAATGCATCTCAGAACATTACAAACACAAATCTGGATTTTATACCAACTTTCTTTTAAAAATGTCAAATATTTATCATAAGATATTTTTAAAAAGCAAACTTTTTTTTTAAAATGTGTTGAATCTAAGAAAGTCTTTTGCTGTTGGTTAAAAAAATGCATTCCTGGACTAATGCTTGTTTAATAATCTTTCCAATCTCTTGTGGAGTGCTGGTCTCATCTCACTCCAGAGGAAATTCCCTCCCCACCAGGCTTGCACCCAGAGGTGAAAGCTGGGCCACCAGCTGGTAGAAAAGAGGCCTTTGCCTCATTCTCACAGTAAGTAACTTGTCCAACATCCCCAGCTTTATTCAACAGTGTAACACTGGGTATGTCTAAATCAGGAACCAAGCCAGAAGTCATGTTAAGATCTGCAGACACGTGAGTTCATCTTGGCCTCCCTGTGGAAAACTATGACAGGGTTTTGAGGGAACTCAAGAGGAGAAGTAAAGGTAGCAGCTTCGCCCTTCATGTCACTGGCAAACACATCTTGGGGCCAGAGGGGAATATCACATTATCAGGCTGCAGCTACAGCAGCCTCCAAATAGCTTCAGTTGCTATTTTGACAGTGAACAATTGCTAACAGAATAGAAGAAAGTTGTGCTAAATAAATATGCCCCACATGGAAAGGTACCCAGGCTAAGAAAGATGTTCCAGAGATGTCCCAGGTATCCTTTTCATCCTTTTCCATGACACACCAGTTCAGGACTGGCACGCAGGATGGTGTGACTGGGATGGGGCCAGGGCACCAGGTGACACAGCACTGCGAGATCTGCTTCTCCCCCAGTGCAAACCTGAGCACCCATCACCTCTCCCACACCCTTGGACTGGTTGCCACAGAGTGTGCAGAAACCCGTGAGACAGCCCTACTGTAGGCAGCCAGCTACACCGCAGGTATTGATTCATTTTACACCCCCTAGACAACTTTAATCACAATGCCAATAGAGGGAAGCACCATCATCTGCTCTGTCACTTAGATTTCAAACTACGCAATAACAACCATCCAAAAACAAGCCCAAGGACAGTCACTGGCTCAAACAGCTCTGGTGCTCCATTCCCTCTTCCACCTCACTCTGACCCTCAGAGTAGCAGGTAGTGCCGAGCACCGCTGACCTCCACCGAGCCAAGTCACTGTTGCTGGCTCTGTCCATCAGCCCTCCGTCAGTCCTCATCCTGTCATCAGCTCTTTTCTTGCTAAAGCTACCATAAAACTCCACTGTGATCTCCTCCTGTTTAAAAGCAAACAAACCCACCAAGAAGACTCACTTCTGAAAGGAAACAGCCAAGCAAAACCATCAAAAGGACATAAGAGTCCCTGATGGCAGCTCTGGAAGGGACACACAGGTTTGTGCGCTTGGCTGTTTCTGCCTCCAGGGAAGGCCCAAGAGCAGCAGTGGTGTAGGGCCAGAGATGGTAGTCCTGTGGCCAAACCTGGGGAGAAAGCTGATGTTTGCTTTTCAGGGCTGTTATTTAAGTTTACACAGCTCTGTCAAGTCTCGCACACTAAGCATGAAATTCAGACAATTAGTTCTCACGTTGTGCTGCCCAGCAGCCAAGCTATTCTTCCATGGTTCTCTACCGCTCAGTGACCCACCGACAGGTCACCTTTAATCACAAGACATGGGAGAGGCCATCACATTGAGTCACACTGCAAGCAGAGTGCACAGCTCCTAATAGGACCTCATGCAGACAGGGACCTTCCTGGGGTGCCCCAGCTGTTGCCTACGATTGTCTCCTGAGAATTACCAAAAATAGTGTTTGCTCTTATAGTTGATAGCTGTGGTAGTGTTAAATACAAAGTCCAGGAATGGGAAGTGCATAGATTATATCAGCTTCACATACTCTGTTTAGAAGAATTGAAGGACCTTGACCTGCTTACAATCATTTTTGCTATTATAACTAAACTCTGCTGAAGTCTCCTCAAGCCCACATCTCATCAACGTTTTTTTATAATCGTGATGTTTTCCATGTTTCTAAGCATTACCAGAAGGCACCAGAACAAAATACCACATTGCCTGCCTCAACTCTTTTTCTGAGATATACAGCAACATAGGGACCAATGAACCAGAGGTGTCTTCTAGGCGCTTTGGAGAAAAAGCAGAAATGCTTTGAACCTGATTTTACAGACATTAAATATTAAGAACCCAATATTGACTGTGCTTCTGTTTAGAAACGTAAGAGCTTCATCTATAATTGATGTCTTCTGTAGTGACTCAAAGTGCACATAAGCAAATGAGAAAAAAACCCAAGCTGGGATAGTCATTCTTGCTCAGACATGATTATGCTGCTGCAAAGTCTCAGAAGGTGACTCAAAGTTGTCTCATGTGGGAACTAGAGGCTATTTCTGCAGAACTCCTCTGATGCCAGTGGACTGCCACGTGGGGATGGTTTATTACCCACACAGAACATCTTGTACCATTGGGGCTTTGTATTTCTCAGCAGACCACACTTCAGGGCTACTTTTAGAAAGACTGTTGGACTGCATTATACTGCTGTACTGTCTCCTCGCTATATATTTATACTGGAAACTCTGCAACTTCTGCTGCACTTTTTTACATCTCGGCAGCCAACTTGTGCTAGGCATTTTACAAACAATTATGAAGAGCTAGTTCCCTGCCCAAAGCGAATGTTTACAGCAGGGTTTGCTTGAACTTCCAGCAGCATACCAGGATAATCAAGCTGGTATCTCAGAGTCTCTTGTGGGGCCTTTCACTCCTCCCTCTTCTTTGGACAAAGGAAGCTCAAAACAGAGGAATCCAGGGAGCAGAAGGAACAAATAAAGCTTGCTATGTTGTTGAGTCAACAAGATTTGCTGTGTACTTGCTCCATCCTTCCCTGCAACCTATGCTGTACATGTAGAATTGGATGCTGGCTGAGGCAGGGAAGAGAGAAGAGGGGAAAGAAAGTCCAGGGGTTCCCTACCACCTCCTCATAATGTCTCCTAAGAAGAATACAGCATTCAATCATGTTGTTATTAACTTTTCCTGAAACAAGGTCAAAAAAGTTCTCAGATGGGGAAAAGCCCTTTTCCAGCAACCTGTTGGTTTTAAGAAAATGTGAACAGCATATGGCACTGAAATTTCTGGCATCACTGGGTGTGGATGGGGAGTTTCCTCCCTCCACCAGCTCTACACAAAAGGGTGAGTTGGCAATTTAAAATCAGTGCCTAAAATGCCAGGCTGTTTTAGCATCTACAGGTGAAGCTGCATGGTAGAGGGGGATATTCAGTAGGAAAGAGAGGGTTGTCCAGTGAGCACCAAGCCCTTTGTTCCGAACCCCCTCCTAGAGAAGTCCCTCTCCCTCTGCTGGTTACATGGATTTGCTGAAGCTCTTGCTCAGGCTGAAGCTACCCTTACTGAGTACCCCAAAAATCTTGAGCATTGCCTTCAAAAGCCTCTCTGCTGCCTGACTGAAAGCGCACGTTGTGATTTATGCAGCATGATCATTAATTTCTTCCATTGAGCTGTATCACCATCTTTTAAAATGCACAAAAAATTGAGCAAGAGGATCAACATTTTTTGTGGGACCATGTACCTTCTGCTTAATCAGTAGTCTCATGGATAGCTAGATGTATTTAAAGTCTGCAGGCTGGCTAAAAGATCAAGATCCTTAAACTGTCTACTCAGTGGCTTTCTAACTGAGCTTCCTACTGAGAAAAGCCTGGGCACTAATAAACTAATCCAAGTGGGTCACTTTACTGGTAAAAAAGTAACTGCTTCTGAAGCTGCTATATTGTGTCTTTTACACTCAGCTGCAGGAACAAATTTTTAGCATTCCAGAGGAAAAGAGAGAGAGAAATTCCTCCTACTCACTCTGGTCTTGTTCCTGATGCTAATTAAATACATCAAAGAAGACGTATGGGATTTGAAGTTTGTATACAGATACTTTAATCAAAATGGTATTTTTATATTTGAATTCAAACTCAGATTAACCTGAGTGGCAGTGAAGCAGGCCGCCTCTCCACATCTCAACTCTATACAAAGCTCCTTTCAGCCAGGCTTAGCTACATGTGGATAAAAGAGAGTGATATGAAAGAAAAAAGCAGGACCAAGAGTATACTTAGCCTGATTTTTAAAAGCACAAGTCCATCACAGCCCAGAAAAGCACTGTAACTTAGATGTACATGCAGACAGTGTGGCATGAACACATATGTAGAAATTATAAGCAGTGCCAATACTTAGGTTTTCCCTCAAGCCCACCAAAACCCAAAATCTTTCCATTCTTGTTAATCCTGCACAACTGTGACTTTCCCCTTGCACATAGTTCAAAAAACATCTTTTGATTCAGCATATTTTCAGCTTGGGGACTGGCATGATCCTGTGAAAATCACACAATTTATCTTCAGGAGTTTTTCTGCCACTAATTCATAATGCTGCAAAAAGCCCAAGAACCCCAGTTTTTCTGATTTAGGGAGTAGTATGAACCAGATACTCACTGAATATAACAAAAAAGGCCAGCTCACTAAGTAATTCTGTATTTGTCTTGCTGTGAGATCTTGGGGTACATTTGGAGCGAATGTCACCAGCAAGTATGTCCCTGTTACTGTCAGTGTTCCTCCTTTAAAGAAAAAGACACATTATTTTGGTATGACAATATTTGTTAATCATGGTCATGCTTGCTCTCCAGCTGACTTGGAAATAGTTTCTAGAAGAAAATTTAAGTCCGTTTAATCAGATCTGGGCTTAGGTACTCGGGTTGCCTTGCATTTGTGGTCCTGTCTAGTGTAATTTTTATTAAAGACTCAAAAGATTTTGGGAATATGAAAAAAGCTGTCAGTAAAGCCTTATGAATTAGGGTTGCAACGCAGCAATGTGTTCTCAAATATTCTCAATTCTAATACCAAGTCCACGACAAAGGAGAATCGATCCTTTGAATTTCTCACAAGCAGGTCACACAAACTCATCCTAAACTGAAAGGGTAAGTTGCTTACTGAGGCAGACAGCTAGATCATTAATCAGTGCAAATAAACACAGCTCTCCCAAAGTCAGTGTGGCCACAGAGATCTGCACCAGCTACAGACCTGCCCTGGAAACATCAAGCTCAACAGATACGTTGCAGTCCAATGCTCGTGTGAAGCTGTCATGAAGCCAACATTTTGGCCGCTCCCTGTTGTATTTGCAGACCTACGAACTGTTTTATAAAAGGTTGATTTGCAGAAGACTGTTCAGCCATTAGGTTGCCAGGGCCCCTTTTCAAGGTCGAACTTGCATTATTGTGCTTTTAATAAAAATCTGGAAGTTCTGCCTTGTGGACAGCCAGCTGACAAACACAGATGTTCGTCGAGGTACTGAGATAGAAGTGAGCCGATCCTGAGCTCATAAACTGTATTGGATTAAGGAAGATATTAACTAATCAATTTTTTTTTTTCAAGTAATCTTTAAAATTCTTGGCAAACCTATAAATTGGTGTGGAATACGAGGCTTAGGAATACAAAACAAAGCGCATCCGGAGGACTTTGCTGGCACTGCTATTGCACACAGTTCCTTTGGAAAAGCAGAACTGTTCTATATTTATGTGCTTGCAAAAACATCACCATATTTCCCATCATACAGCTCATTCCTATGGAATGTAGCAACATTGTTAAATCCTTCTTGCAAAGTCAAACTCACAGAAATAAAATAAATCAGTGCTTGAACACTGGTTAAAGCAACACACAATGTATAAGACCATAAGGGAAACATGATCAGTCAAGGGAGGGGGGATTTTCAATGTAGCAGCTGAGCTGGCAAACTTGGATCCCAAACCTAAATAAATATTATATAGTATTCCTGGAACAATACTGAACAGATCTCTCCAAAACATTCATGAGAACAGCTGGGATGTCCTCATTATAGTATGGACAATCAATTCTAGACACTAGGAACCCCACAGAAATATCAGGTGCCCCGTAGCAACATCAGGTGCACTGTCCCAGCCAAGATGGCTTGGTGTAAAGCCCAAACCCTGAAATATGCTTGTCTCTCACTATTACTGTGTACAAGCTGGACAGTTTGATATGCAAAAGAATCTTGGACACAGACAAAAAGTTGACATGCTTTTACAGTGAAGACCGTGTTTCGCAGCAAAACACTTGACAACATGATTATTTGTTCTTTGAAGTGATAAAATTAATACCAAAAGGGAAGTTGTCACTTTTAATTGAGCTTGAATTTTTGAGCAATGTCTGTGCAGTAAGAAAAAAAAAAATCTTGTATTTGAATGAATAACTCAATAACTTCATTGTTTTTATTAAAATTGTGTTGTACTCATAAATATAATACTAAATACAACCTCAGAGGCAAAAATAGACAACAAAAATAAATTTGAGCAATAAGGGCACATAAGGAATGAGTTATGGTTATAAGAGCAGAGGATTTGGGAATGCAGTCTTTTCCAGATGCATTGAAGATTCTCTCGCTTTTTGTCACTTCTTCCCAATTTTGTAAGTATCTGCCTCGAAACACTTGCTCGGGAAAGTGGGAGTGGGAAAGTGGGGGGCTGCGTGAGAGTGACAGCTTGCTAAGCATATGGCAACACACATGTCCATATTAGCAAATGCTTACTTACCCAATATATCAGCAGCCCTCATAGTCTTCTCTAGGAATAAGACAGAAATAAATGCACTACCTAGAGCAGAAATATAAAGACATTTTTTATATTTGATAAAACGTCAAGTGCTGTAGCAAAAAGCTGCCCTGGGCCAAGTACAAATATATCTCACGGCTGTTGTTGTTGCACCATACTGTGATATAACCAGCCAGGAGTCCATTCCGGCAACCAACCAACCCTCAGTTTTTGTAAGATTTTAAATGTATCCAGCAGGCTCTTACGTGGTTGAAGAGATGCAATACCCTTCCAGTCTCCCACGCAGACACTGCTTAAACTGCTCTGATTCAGTCATAATGTTGAAGTGTCAGGAAAGCTGGGCACCGATCAGCCTTACCATTCCACTCCCCATTTTGCCACCAACTCACTGTATGGACTTGCTCAAGGCAAATTGCCTCATAGAAGGATAAAATTCTGCTTCTTTAGACTTCAGTGTTTTAATAGAAAAGTAGCAGCAGTACAACCAAGAGGAAGAAAGCTACTGCAAAAGCATAAAATTTAGTATGAACTAAGAAAGTGGTCATGATGTCTGCAACAAGCAGGTGGAAGAACCAACATATGTACCATACAGGAGCACTGCACATGTTCTTCTAGAGTGACTTGCAATGAGGAAAGAGAAAAATGGAAGTGAGCCCTGGAAATGACCTCCTGTTCCCTGGAAAACCCTTTCCCTTGTCCAGCTCTCGCATCATCCCTGTGCCAGCTCCTAGTCCTGCCTCTCCTGGAAGGGCAGCAGTGGGTGGGTGAGCAGCAGTAATGATCACCGGGATTTCTGGTAAGCAGCTCAGTGTGGACATGTGCTAGAGAGGGAAGAAGGGGTTTGGACTTAAGATGTATGAGACTTGGCTACCTGGGAGAGATGGCTCTATTCCAGCACACAACATTAGGGCACCTACCTCTAAGGAGAAGCAAAAGAGGCCAAATAGCTCCTATGTAAAAGAGATGAGGAAAGGCCTTTGGGAGAGGTGCATTGCTAATGTTAGATTCATTTAGGAACCTCAAAGAAAGGCTCTGCCCAGGAGGGACAGTGAAGGGACACATCGAAGCTAAATCATGGGATGCTGTTACAAGAGCTCTGTTCCTGCCTACTGCGTGAAATTCTTGGTGTATTCTTGAAATAACAGTTCAACCTTTTTGCAGCCATCTTTGCCTCATTATCTCGATTGTTCTGATGGAAAATATAATTCGTGGTTAGCTAGTAGATATACTCTAGATAAATCTAGGCAGGTTCATACCAAGAGGTAAACAGAGACCTGGAATTCAGCATCATGTCTGTGTTATCCAGTCGGTAGAAAATCAGATATAGCAGAATTCATAAATTTAAACTGTATCAAGGGTGATGGAGATCTATGCAAATGAATAAGTGCAATAAAAGAGTCTTCAACTGAAAATGCCTCACTGAAAGTAAGCTGCCTGACATGATTTTCTTTATTCAATGTTTCAGTGACAACTTTGCTGGAGAAAAGACACCAGTATCCAGGCAACACTGGTAACAGCAGAGCGACCTAGCTTTAGAAAAGAGAGAGGACAAAAGCCAGGAAAGAAGCAGCAGCAACCCAAGATAGTGCAGGAATTAATTACTGCTCTGTCTCCCTGCTGTCGTAGCTCTCCCAAACTCCACCTCAGCCCACCCACCTAGGCAGACACTGTCACAGCAAAGACTTGCTGTTTAATGAATTTTTTTAGTACCCCCTTGTCTGGGGTCTCTGCATTCAGCACAGATCTAGTAAATGCAATTTAGGGTTCAATTCTAGTGTTGGCATCCAGTTTAGGGTGAGATGAGTTATGCCCAAAATTCTACTGCCTGCTTCTCTGGAGATGACAAATGGCAGCTTGGGGGGATCACAGTCTTGGAGGCTGGCAGTGGGCACAGGGAGGCACTGAAATGCATCCAGATAATGAAACTTGTCACTCAGCCTGTCATCCGCTTTAATAATGCATTCAAATGTGGAAAGCTCTTTCTCCAGAGATAGCTGGTAATGCACAAGAGATCATGAGCTTAACAGAAAGTATGTATAATTAATGTTCTTTATCATGTGTAATACGTAGAGGAATCTAAAAATAGGAGAGGTTTTAAGAACACAGGCCACCTGGGATTGGAGGAAAAACTGAAGTTAGAGGGGAGGTGCAACACCAAGGTGAGGAGAGTGAGACCCAGGAGAGGCTCTGAACACAACAGACAACTGTCCCTGTGGATAAGCCAACAACACTTCATATGCATTCAAGTAAAGAAGAAAAGCAAATGGGGTAAACCTAAGTGAAGAAGCAGAGAAGAGTTACACAGAACTGATGAGATGCTAGAGGACATAGAGGACTGATCAGGAGCCTGGCTAACTCTGGCTCTTACCTTCAGGGCTGAATTTTAAGCAACTTATGGTAGCACAGCCAAGACAGCACCTTATTATGACACACTGTCTAACACAATATTTAAATTTTATTTTTATTTTTTTAATTTTCTGGGGTTTAAGCTCCATAAGCTTGATTTTTAAATAGTCTTTTATATTCTTCAGTTTGCAGGGCAGTTTTGAACCAGGTTAAATCAAAGAAACAAAGGGCAGGTTGCTTGACACAGAGAGTGAGGAGCCAGAGGAGGAGGGATATGAAGGGAGCCTGTGAGCCCCAGGAGCGCAGGCTGCCCTTTACTCGCTTTGCCTTCTGCTGGCTTTGCAGCTTTCCCTGGCCAGCAAGACAAATGTCAGGCAACAACGTGCACCCCGGGAGCCCAGTGAGAAATTCACAGCCCTTACAGCTGCTCTGCCCCTCTTCCTTATCTCCTTTGGGCTCCAGCTCACAGTCTGAGGTGCATTTAGCTGCTTAAGACATTAACTCCTCCAGAAAAGGCAGTTTAAGACAAAATGCCAGCGCATTCCCCCCACCATCTCCTCTCTGCCTGGTGGTCTCCAAGCTGACCCTGCTGTGAGCAGGAGGTTGAGTTAGGGACCTCCTGAAGTCCCTTCTAATCTGAGTTATCCTAAGACTTTGTGAACCCGTGTCACAAGTGTAAGTGGGCAGCCAGAGGCAACAGCTAAGCCCACCAGATATATGAGTTAAAGACCTTACTGTGTCCCAACTTCAGCTCCTAAATGCAGCCCTGCTGAAACCGCTGTGCTTGGCTTCCCAGACTCTCTGCTCCTTCCTCACTATCCCTCAGACCACGGGCAAGGTGTGTCCTGTCTTCCCACTTCTCCTCCTCAACACCAGTGATGTTACACCCTCACGCTTTCCTCCTAGCCAGCTTCCCCTTTACCAGGATTTCGCCCCGTCACCACAGCATGAGTCTAACTTCCTACCACCCAGCCCCAATTTTCCCTTTCCCATGCCAAGGTCCTCTAGTTCCCCCTCTGCCTCCTCCTCCTATACCATTATACTGATGTGGGAAATAAATCACTGAACGTTATGTTCAGATCTATGGATGAATAGACTGAGGAACTTGGAAAATTCCTGTGCTGAGAAGTATTTATGTGTCTTTGCAACGGTTCATTTGTTTGCCTGGGTTTTTTTAAAAGCAATAGGCAGTTATAGAGATTGAGATCTGTGTCAGAGGGAGGAATAGTCTCTGATTTTTTTTTAATTTGTCAGCAATAGAATATAACAATACAGAAATGCAGACAAATTTTGTCAAAGTGTAAGCTGGCAACAGCTTGGCAGCAAAACAAGAAATTTATCAGTGTTCTGAAGCCTCGTTGGTTTTCAGCCACTGGTTTTAGCAACACAACACATGCACTACTCTAAGCCCAAATTGTCAGCCTGTAAATCATTGAAGCAAAGACTGCACCCCTGGTCATCTGAGAAGACTTGTATACTTTTGGGTGAATCAACATTTTTAGCTTTTTAACTAATTACTAAGGTAAAACTTTCAAAACTAGGCAGAGATCCTACTCCTGCTGAGAGCGGTGGCACATAGCCTGCTAGATCTAGTGAAGGGCAGCAAATCTGGGAGATGATCTGTTAAGGATTAAACATTACAGAGCCAACACATCCTAATGAAATCCTCGAGTTCATTTCATGCCTTGATTGCATCACGCCTGTATTAATATCCACAAATTGAGAGGTAAATAGGTCCTGTACAATATCTGTATCTATATGACAGAGCCTTTCTGAAGGCTTATGAAACTCTTCAATCTGGAAATACAGTTAGTATTTCAAATGAAAATATTATGACTTGGCACTACATCAAAATCATGATAAATAAAAACTATTGGGTAGACAATGGGAAAAAAAGAGTTTATTCAGGAGCTTAATTGTTATGTTGATACAACTTCACCTGCCCATGCATCAGCATAAACCAGGTTGTTTTGTATTCATTATTGAATGAATATGTATTCACTATATATTGAATGAATATATATTCACATTATTGAATGAACATATCTTCACTGCAGCATGTGAATTTCAATTTAAATTGAAAAAATAGTAGAAAATGTGCATTTCTGCATGGTATGCAATCAAGCATCTGAAGGGAAGGCTGTAATGGTGCTACACATAGCTTAGTCAGCTGCTCATTCTCTTAGGAGAGTGATCGTTTACAATTATTTCCATACGGAGGTTTTCTCCAGCACAAATAGAAATAAAGAGTAGTGTGATATGTGGGTTCTGCCAGTAGCAGACACTGAATGGTGAGAACCCAGCTCACAAAACAACTCCTCTGCCTCCTAGACATGAAAGCTGCAGTTAGTTAGGATTGTTTCTGGTTTGTTTCTTTAAGAAAGGGATAATACACAACAGAAGTTAAAGATAGAAAATACATACTGATCCATAGAGTGTAGTTTCCATATTTTGTCCAATCCAGCCTTAAAAAACTCAAATGAAAGAGTGCCCTCACTTATTTTTCCTACCCAAAACTATTTCACAAATAAATATATTTCATTATTAAGTTGTTTCCTGCTACTGAGGCTATTTATGAATCTCATCTTTTTACCTCTATTTTTACTATCAGGTCTTACACTAAATAATTCCTTTCATAACTGTTCATAACTTCAAATATTAATATATCCTTTTTTCCTCTTTTCAATTCTTAGATGAGCTTTATGTACTATTTTAAATAGATTAGTACTCTCCTCCTAAATGCATAAACTGCTTTTACTGCTTCTGTCTTGTCCAATAGTTTTCCAATAAAAACACAAAATATAGTATTTGCCTCAAATGTTCATTCTGTTAGGCTTAACTGATTCAGTCAAGTAAAGGCCTTTAAACCCACCCTTTCTGCAGAATACTTTTGTACCCATTTCACCGGTGGTCTGGATAAAATACCAAAGAAGGAGTCCTAGCCATGATTCAAAGACTATAGTTTAATGTTTGCACCTCTCCCAGTTTGTGCAACAAGAAAACCATTTCACTTTGCGACCAAGCATTTATGCTGTTTTGTGCAACTTAAGGGTCTGCCTCCATCTAACGAAGCAGTTTAAGCTCACGCTGTTGATTTGGCACTACATCTGTTGAGCAGTGCTCAAGCTGTGAGAATGCAGTTGCTGCCAGTTATATTTTAAGACGTGACCTTAAAGTATGCTTTATACAGAGAGACCCTCAGTCTACCTTCCAACCTGAAGAGATTCAGGACCATCCCAGTACAGAAGCACTTGGAGATGCTTTAATCCATCCCCAAACTCAAGCTATGGGATTCTGCCACACAGTCAGGAAGATCTGGAGAGATGGTGAGGCAGGTAGTTTATTTGATCACTGCAGCTCAAATGAGCAGCAGGTTAAGGGGGCAGAAAATGGGGACCAGGCCTTCCTGGGCAAGTACCAGTATTTCCACTAAGATGGAACGCACACTAAGGGGGGACAAGAAAAAAGGCTGAACTGATGAGGTTGCCAGTCACGAGAGGAATGTTGTTTAGCTGAAGGATAGTGTGAAAAAATTATTAAAAAAAAGTGCCCAAGCATTTTTATTAAGCACATTCAGAAGGAAAGGAACTGGTTTGGAGAAAGGAGCTGTGCTTACAGTCTTGGAGCAGACTAAAATAACTCTCTCCCATTCAAGTGCTACTGGGGGGGACAGAATGACAGGAAGCAGAGACGGCCCCTAATGCCCATGCACAAAGCATGAGGACAGGCAAGTCCATGTGCACTCTGAAGGCACTGACAGATAAATCCCAGCTGATTTTGAGTACCTGTAGCACCATCACCACGGTGGAGCCTGCATATAGACAATCCATGCCTGAGAATCTCCCTGCCCTGAGGCTATTAGCTTAAAACTTCCTTCATCTTATCCTGCCTACATCTCAGATATACTGTCTTGCTCAACAGGAGGGCAGAAGCTCAAGGAAAACCAGTTTGCTGACCTACTGTGGGTCATTTTGGGGTAGACAGGGAAGAGGATCCAGGTATGAGGAGGATGGATACATTTCAACCTTGTGGGACCTGGGTGTTCTTCAGGGCCAGGTCAGGGAGAATTAACACAAATTTGAGGAAATTTAAGAATACCTGTGTGCATAGCCAGAGTTAAACAACTAGCTAGCTAGCTCTGCCCAAGACATCTGAGAACAAATTCATCACAGCTAATTGACTACTCAAACATATTCTTAGTTTATATGATAGATATTAATGGTACACTGAATACAAAGGAAGATATTACAGAATTTAGTCAGTTGGTGCACGATCTCTTGAGAGCTATCCTGCACACTGAACAGGTAACATTTCTAACATGATTAAATATTAGTACTGGAAAAGTGGTGGACAAAACTTGAAAAATTTTTCCCCATCCTTAATGCCAGTATCCTAATAAAAAGCAAGCTAAATATCAGAGGAATTGCTCAAAAGAGAGAGCATTAAGGTGAGCTTAATTCTGGAAACTGGATTATAGGACATACACACTGCAGAGAGAAGGAAGAATCCTGCAAATCCTTTTGTTGCATCTTCTAGACAAGTACAAATAAAGTATTTTAAAGAACAGTCTGGTGAATGTGTCCCAATTCTCATTAGTAACAGAGTTCTCAAAATCCCAAGTTCTTGGGCCACAAAGATGTTACATTACAGTGAGTGGGAGAAATCCATTTCTATGAGAATATTTGAGAATCTTTTTCCTAAAGCACCATCAGGGATATCAATTTTCAAAGCCTAAAGCAATTTCTTGCCTCAAAGCTATTTAGAGGGAGCATATGAAAATGCAAAGGGATCTCAACAATGTCAGTCTAAGTGAGTTAAGTGTAAAACAGATCTCTACAGAATGATGAAACCTGCAGAAGAAATTACCTCTGATACCAGTGGCCTCTCCTCATCTTCCCCACCCCCAAGTTATTTCTGCAGGCAAAAGCAAGACAATGAGCTAAAAACCACAGCAGCCTAAAATTACCCAAGCTACATGTAAAACATGATTTTTAATTTTTAAGTATAAAAAGCTTTTTAATGAACACATCAAACATGTATTACTCCTCCACTTTTAAATTAAAAATTTACCAATTTCTCCTCTTGAAGAAAACAACTGCTGTCTTCTCAAACTATTTAAAACCCTGAACAGATGTAGAGCTTGCATCATTGCAACCACACACAGAAATACTTCCACTGTGTAAGAAGAAAAATATAGTCTTTGTAGCTTAATTCTAAGAAAAAAACCCTTAGAATCTACTGGTGTCATGCCAATTCATGGTCTGTGGTGCTGGATTCTTTCTAAAACCAAGCCATCAGAAGCATCAAGCTCAATAGAATGAGACACAAACTTTTCACTGTTTAATTGATACCGAGTTAAGTGCAAAATTTAGTTGGATGCAGTTAATTGGTAGCAGAGCATAATAGATGTTGGCTCCATCTATTTTAAGACCCAGGATGCTTCCTGTCTCAGAGGTCTGGAGATACATGATATGTACAGCCCAAATCTGTTTTGGGCAGAGATGCCAGTCTGTCTTATCCTCCTCCAGAATCCTGATTTCCAAGCAAAGGAAACGTTCCTTGCAAATCCAGAGTGACAGAGATCTTCAGAGAATCCCCTAGGTGACTGGGCACACTGCAAAGCACATTTCCCCTCGGTACACCATAGGTAGTGAGTACCCAATGCAAGTGAGAGTCAGCTCTTACCATGTGGGATGTGTTGACACCAAATTTCGACAAAATGCTTATCAGAAGGGTGGACTTATGGTTCATACTCACATCTGAAGTCTCTTATCAAGTGCTTAATTTCTTCATTTAAAAAATTAACGTATCAAAGGCACACATTCAACAGCACCTCAAAACAACTGCAAATCAGGCTGTGCAAAGTCCACCCTCCACCACCTAAAAGAGGTCACAACACAATATTTCTTAATCTTTTAAATTGGAAGACCTGTTGCCTAAACTATCCTTTGCTCAGTTGTTAGCAGATGATGCACATGTGTCCTGGTCAGTTTGTCATTGCACTAAATGATGGAATATTGTAAAATTAAAAGGATGCTCTCTCTCTCTGGCTTTAATTCCAGAAGACAGGAGAGTATCTAATGGTAGGAAGTGTTACTAGGAAGTTATTGGCTGTCTGCATCAGTTTTACTTTCCCTTCCTTAAGGGAATGTTTGCTAGACTAAATAAAATTTCAGATATCTTTATTGTTTGGGCTATGAAATGGATATTGTCAGCTGATATATGGGAATGGAATATAAGATATTAAAGTGCTTTCTGGCATCTTCCAGGATAAGCATTTTGGGTTTGTTAAAAAAAAAAAAAAGTGGATGAGAATTTTGATAAGATATCACTGTTAGGAAAATGCTTTCTTGATATTTGTTATAAGTAAGGGGAAATGGAGAACGGAGGAGACAGATGCAACATTTCTTTGCATATTGCAAAGGTAAAGAAGGAATCTGCCCAGATAAAAATCACCCTTAAGTGTGACCTCTTCTTTGTAGCAGTTTAATAACCAATGGAATTGTTTTCCCTTCCTGCTGCTTTTCACTTCTTCTTTCTAGTTTTCTATATTTGCATTTTATTCAGTTTGGGCAACAAATGAGATTGGTCAATGTCCCTTTATGTTCAGAGACATCTGGAAATGTCTACAATTGTTAAAGATATAACTACTGCTAGCAAAATCACACTGGGATATGTCATATTAATTTACATTTTCATCTCAGGTAATATCTCATTCCTTTGTTTGAGAAGTCTTTCCTACAATGGTGAACTACTGTGGCTTTATGTCTCATTCTCCAGAATTCTGCAATAGTTTAACATTAAAGGTTACAGTAAATTGCCTGCAGTTTCCCTCCCCAATATCTCTTTGCTAAAGACAGGCTAAAGGTTGGCTGCCTCCTTTCACTACAGCCAGCCAGTCCACCGGGAAGATAATTCATCTTTTCTATGTTCCCATGCAGAATCACTCACTGCAATGTCACTTCCAAGCATGAAACTGGTAGCCAGAGACAGACCATGAAATGTTACCACGTGTCAATAGCAAGCAAATGAGGTCCAGCGTGTGCAGAGCTGTTGTGGTATCTCAGCCCTGGTTGGTTCGGCTGTGGATATGAAGCAACTCGATTCAGGGATACAGCTGCACCCTGTATTCCCGTTTTCACAGCCTCTGTACAATATTGCCCTGTCCACTCTGCTTTGCAATAGCACAACATGATAACATATTTTAGAACGTACGTTTCTTTATCAAAGAAACAGACATCTCATACCTGTCAATACCTTAATTACAAAAAAGCCCACATGAAGTAAAGAGTAAGATCACATCAAATAAGTCCTACAGATAGTACTTCTGCTAAAGTTCCATTAATCTGTGCATGAAGGAACAACTGAACAGCTTTGATAGTGTCCATGAATGAACTAAACTTTTCAGGAAATTTCTAGGCCCTTTTTGTCACACGCTGCAGAGAGTCAAGCAGGTTTGCCCATGTCAACACGAATTATGGTGATGGGCAGGGGACAGGCAGCAGAAACCGCTTGGTGTGACGGTAGCATAGAAAACACGTTGTAGGTGCTCAGGATGAGACCACAGCTCTGTGCGGTCAGCAGGAAGCCAGCCCCCCGCTTCGGGGGCTTGCAGAGCCAGCAACGCTGGTACGGCCCTGGGTGACCAACTGGCAGGAACTAGCAGAGCACAGAGTGACACAAATACGCTGTGGAAAAAGAAAGATATTAGAGGAGTCTCTGAGTTAAGTAGAGGGTTTGTGTTAAACTGTCAGCTCATGTAATTGTATGAATAATTTCTTTTCAAACCACAACATTAACATTTTCCCCTTGTGTTCCTGCTGCAGTTCCTGAGGTATTATTCCTCTAGTCACAAACAAGCGTTCAGTCAAAGTATACACCCAAGCAAAAAAATGGCAAACCATCTCACCTGTGACAGATACACATCCCAGTGGAGCGACAAGGGCAACGGGGGCAAATCCGTAGGCTATGAAATTGCCCACCTCTCCAAGCCCCAGGAGGGTAATCCCACACCACCATAGCTTGCTCGTGTAGTAGGGCTTCGTCTCTGTTTGGCAAGCCAGTCGGAGATGAGAGCATTTCTAAAAAATTAATTATTAGGAACAGGCGTGAAAAGAAAGACTTCCATTGTGTTCTTGTGTCTGACAAAAGTGGAATAATTAAGGGGGCTGTCAACTTCAAATTCCAGGTGTGTCAAGTTTTTCTTTTTAAACATGACTTTCAGCTTGCTGTTGCAGACACACTGCTTTGTGTTAACTCAGTGCTGCTTTAGATGTGTGCTTTCTTAGCTGCGGTGGAAATGACTGAAAAATTAGACCTCTGAATAAACCTGAAAAATATTAGGTGAATGTTCGCTAATACTTCCTAGCTATCACTTCACGCCCCTGTTCTTCTCCCAAAGCAAAGCTTGGCAGCTGTGCTGTGAATCTGGAAACACTGAAAGGTAGGAGATGGGGCAAAATGAGAACTGTGGCAACAAACTGGAAGAAGGGGACCAGACGCCATGGTGTTCCTGCTCCCTGATACATATCATAGCCAGAAATACAATTTCAAAATGAAAAAGGCAGCACTTAACCAAATCTGCTGTAGGGAGAACTCTAAAATAACTAAGTAGAATTTAGGACTTGATCACAATCTCCTGTTTGACCTTAGAAGAAGATCTCAGGTAAAGCATTATTTTCAGAAGGAAAACCAGCTATACCTGTGTCAACAGGTATAAGAGATACTCAAGTAATACTTCATCAACACTTCTTGTTACACAGCAAAGGTATCATTGACACATGGTGTAATTGTTTTCTCTCTGGCTGTCCAGCAATAACCTGTATATAACAACATAATTTGACTTTGATCACATTGGTCTTCTGAAACAGAGTCCAGGCAGTCTCCATCAGGAAGGTGTCATGATTGGGAAGGATGCAATGTTTACCACATTAGTTCTGCAGAGTATTGCTTCCTTTCTCAGATTTCTCCCTGGTCTCTCTGCACAGGGAGGGAAATGGTCAAAAAAGTTGGAAACCAAACAATACGACTATTGCAGTATAAATGGTGGTAAAATACATTTTTTTTCTCCATCACTTGGTATTTGATTTTGGAATTGTCCCTGCAGAGCCCCAAGGAAGTTGTAAACAATTTTCCTCGTACTCCCATTCTACTCTGTAGGCTATGCTACAGAGCATGGGCCAAACAGTAATGTCTGTGATACACTATATACTCAGTCATTCCTCTTCTTGAGAGTATGCAGCACATTATTGCAGCTTCATGCTGTGGAACATGTTCAGGGGATGAAATCCTAGGAAAAAGTTTAGCCCTCCAAGGGGAAAGGGAGCATAAGGAAATTGTACGTCCTTGAGCCGCAGGATTTTGCATGTTCCATTTTTATAAACAAACAAACAAACAAAAAAAGACCAATAAAGATCCAATTGAAATAAATATTAAATAATATTAAAATCGAGAACCCAAATTTGTGCTGAAAACCAAATAGAACAAGTTCTTAACTGATTCATGAGCTCTGGTTTCTCCCTAGATTCTTGTAGGAATAACTCTTGAGGGCAGAGTGTGATTGAAAAGATGGGCAATGAACACAGGAGGGTGAGCACAAAGGCTCCCCTACAGCCTTTTTTCTCCAGATGTCTGCTGCCTTTGCATAGTAATGTGTGTGCATGGTGTTTAGGTGGAGGCTGTGTATAATCCAGCTGAAATACATTGCAAATGGTGGGCTGTTCTTTAGCTGACAACCCGCTAGAGGTAGGAGAGGGAGGGTAACTGACTGCATGGTGGGAAAGAGAGAGCGAACAATAAAATTTGGCCTGTCCATTTATTATGAGTGTGAAAATAAATGTTGAGATCTAGGGAAAGTCATTATTCATATTTATAAGATACTGTTACTAAATGGAGAAAAACCTATTTTAAAGAATAAATAAAAATTTCAGTTGAAAACTGTCTGTCAAATGGCAATGCAGAGCTATTGGGTGTTCCTAAACAGCATTTATAAAGCTGGAAGACAGTTCAAGTCCAGTAAATGCTGTTACTGATTACCAGTCGATAGAAGTCTGTCTGCATGCTTCAGTACATCCCCTGGCAAAGCAGCCGCTTTGGCACTCACTGCCCTCCGCCGACAAAAGATACAAAGTCTGAACAGCCTCATTATTATGGGCTAGTCTGAATTTCCACTTCACCAACAAGAGTTTTGCCATTGAAACAGAGACTGTCCTAGTACTGTCACTGTCTGCAGGTTAGAACTCATATTGGAGGGGCAGCAGTCATCTCAACCTGCCCGCCATCTCTGGCTAAACAGATTTCTTTCTATGGGATTCTCCAACTAGAGATACTTAAAATAAACAGGAATCAGTGAAGAAACTTCCAGCATTAATAAAATGGATTATTATGAATAGAAGATTTCATATTCCCAGCTTTCTGTTTCACCCTTTACAGAAAAAGCAAGAAGTAATTTTATATGAGACATATACAACTCATAAAATATAAGCGAGCAAAAACACTTTTTCTGGACAACTTACACAACAAGGTCTTCTGCGCTTTAAAAACTTTTGCTAGAAGACCTAAAAATACCATGAAGTCTACAAGATATGGATTATAATGAATTATTTAACTTTCTACTGAGTATATATTCTAATTATTAATACAGAAAGTATTTTGTAAATCTCATCCTACAGCCCTTTGCTATAGTTGTAAGGTCAGCATCTCCCTTTGCTTTTATGATTTAAAATAGTATTTACTCAGATTGTTTTATCCTAATTGCAGAAGGAATACTAAATTGGTCAAAGTCATTTTGGGGACCAATATTGCAAGAAATTGTATGCCTCTATGCATTTAATTATACTAATTGCTTCATTAAGCAGCACCTAAGACCTTGTGGTCAATTTCATTTTAGATTTGGACACTCTGAGACAGGTTCATGTGATGTCCAGTGGGACCACAAGCAGGTCACAGCTGGTATGTGCCTTATGGCACATTACAAGGAGGAGGAGGGGTTATGAATTTTTTTTGTGTTCCCGTATGAGAATCACAGCACGGAACAGGTTGAGACCTAGCATACTGCCAGCAGCTACAGCGGGGCACTGTTAAACTCCAGTTAAAAACAGGGAATGTTTATTAAATGCAACAAAATTTGTAGTTGGAACTTCACCAGAAAAACAAATCATAACACAAGTTACTTGCTAAATATAAACAACTCGGAATAAAGAGAAAGAATTCATACCTGTATATTCAGAGAGACACTAATCAGAAAATTTGAAGCAGCAGCAAGTAAAACTCCCAAGAGCTGAGTCTGCAAGATCACAAAACAAAGAAATACAAAAATACTTCTTATTAGTTTAAGAACAGTACAACGGTGGTTTTCTGATAGCACATTGCAACCCAATTAAAAAAACAAATTATTGCACTTTTCAGCCACTGAGTTCATGCTGCACTGAGTGAACTGATAAAAAATATCTCTGCACAGTTGACTAGGGCTTAAGTAGTAAACAACTGGGAATGGAAAGGGCATCCCAGTGCGGGAGGTGGTTTTGCTGTCCTTCTTAAATCTCATCAAATAAAAAACTAGACAGGTCTCAGTTGAACACTACACACAGGTATTCTTCTTTTCCATAAAAAGGACCTGTTTTGTTACATAATCCAGAAGGAAAATCAACAGCAATCGAACTGTTCGTATTGGAACACAATTATCTTATGTGTTAACATATTCACTATTTGACAGGGCAGCCAGGAACATAGGTCTCCTGACAGTTTCTTTAATCTATTGTGCTATTTCATCAAATTCTTTTCTAATCAGCCTGTCTAATTTTCAGAAAGATTTGCAAACTTTTTATGAAGCTGAGAAATTAAAAACATTCAAGCAGGATTCATTATTTTGGAAAGCAGCCATTTAAAGGTGCCATTTCAGCAAGCTCAAATAACAGGTACATGGTAGAGATCCCTGTCTACTTTCAAAATGTTTTAACACTTTGTATGTTGTCATAAGTGTACTCAAGACCCATTCAAGGTCACTGGTTGTAGTGCTGTGAGGAGCACTATTAGCTTGTAGAGAAGAGAAACGTACTGCCACTGAGTTTTTATAAACAAGGTCGTGGTAACAAACCAGCATAAGTATTGCAAGCTGTAAAGCAGCATCCAATGCAGTGCTCACAGCCTCAGCCTCAGCTTTCATGACTCTTCTCCAAGAAGGTCCCTGGGCGCCTGTGAACAGGCAGTGCCTACCAGCCACAGAGATTGTGAGCAATATGTGGTCCAGCCTCCTGGAGATGACAATTGGAGGAGATCATTGTCGTGGCTAGATAATTCCCAGACTAAGAAAGAGCATCCCCCAAAATGTGAAGAAACAACAGCCTTATTACACAGGGATGATAACATTCTTGTTTAAGAGACACAGCTGAATCCAATTGTCTCCAGCCCATGCATTTCTGTAGTGGCCTGGACTCAGAAGGAGAAGCAGAACAGAATCGCTCTGGGTGAAATGCTTGGCTGACTGCCCGGTGTTGCCAAGATGCAACTGACGGATACAAGGGGATGCAGAGGGGAATGCAGGAGGTGAGAGGGCTCCCTTTGCTCACACACCCTCTGTGACAAGTAATACAGCATCAGTGCTGCAGCCTGCGTGCAAGAAGTGTTCGATGAGAAGCATTACTTAAGAGTTTTGCCCATACCCTCTGGTGCCTGGCCACTGGAGGTCCTTCACCTCTTGCATCTTCTCCCACCCACCCCAGTTTCCACCAGTGGATGCTCCAGCAGCACGTCCTGGGCTCTCATGCACGGTGTATTTTCCATGCTTGGGGAACACCCCTCACTGGGAGCAGTGGGGAGTGTGTGACAAGACATCTCAGCACACCTTGGCACCGGCATCCCTGCTGAGATTAGGCACAAACTGTTACAGGGACAGGAGCAGCCTTGCAGCCTCCTTACACACTGGGGAAATGCTGTCAAATGGTTCCCACCCAGGGCCCTGCAGGAGCAGAGGGGATGGGTTTTCCTTCCTGCAGCTTTGGTGCTGGTGGTACTACATCTTGCACAAAGTTTGACCACTTCACAGGTGGATTACTGCACTCTTCTCATCATCCTGCACACACAGCAGCTTCAATAAAACAGCAGTTAAATCAAAATTGTTTTCTTGCTCCCAAAGACTTGTTCTTTTTAAACAACAACATGCTCCCTTGTGAGGAGGTGGTGAAGTGTCCTTGTCAGCCTCATCATGAAGGGTTTAAGAAAAAGGAGACAGGAAGGAATAGAAAACAGAAACTGCCACCTCATTTACCCCATCATTTTATTGCTTTCACAACAGTAATTGTGATACATCTATACTACTCCCAGCAGAGAACCCAGTCTCTCTGTGGCTTTTTCCATTTCCGCGGCCAATCCTGCCCTTATGGCTGCATCTCTGGATAACCCCTTGCAGCTCCTTTGTCCCAGCTTTCAGTCGGGGGTCACAGACACAGTGCAGGACTCAGAAGGCAACCAGAACCCCACGGAGGACACACGGTTGGTCTCAAGCCAACCCAAAGGAGGTTCTCCATCCAGCTCTTGAGTAAAACTTGCATGCAGCTGGTGGGCAGAGGATGAGATATGTTCTATCTGTCATCCAAATAAATGTGCAAAATCCACGTTTGGGTACCAATGATGACCTGAGTATCTGCCGCCAGAGACTGTGAATCAAATGCCCCTTTCATGGCTTTACACGCTGCACTGATAGGCACTCCAGCAGGAAGTCTTCCAATGCATCACTGGTGTCCTCTCCAGAATTGACTGATTTTGTACCATGGTGGTTGCTTCCTCAGGTGCATGTGAGCTTGGTACAGATATTCCTGTGGGACGCATCAGATTTCTAACATGTTGACCACCTTGTGTCTGAACAGGAACCATCTCCCAAAAGTCAATCCTCTTCTTAAAGGTTCCAGAAATTGCCAGGAACAGAGAACAGGTCAAAAACTTTGGTCTTCTCAGTCTTCTCCTCATTTTCTGGGAAATACTGAGACATGCATGACCACTGTGTACTGTGTACTTCCCTGTGAAATACCAAGACCAGTATTTCCTTCAGCTGAGCTTGGGCTGGGACATGGGTCTGTGGGTGGGCCTGATTCAGCAGGACTCACGGCTGGGCAGGGCAGGGCTGTGAGAAACTGGAGACCAGCCCTGCTGTGGCATAGCCGGGGCAGAGGCTGACGGCCCCAGCGGGCTGACATGGGGTCTTGGGCCATGGGCAGGGTGGGAGAGCCCCAGAGACAGGCAGGGACAGGCAGGGCTGTGGGTGCCCCCAGGGCCCTGATAAACACACGCAAAGCTGTTTAGGTGACACTCCCTTGTGCTTAACTTAGGCAACCTTCTGTGTCTGGACATAAGGAAAAACAGCACATGTATGATCAAGGCAAAGTTGTAGTGACAGTCTGGGGTCAAACCTTACCGTCGTTGCTCAGGTCAGTTTATCGTAATGATGACATGTTTCACCTGAGTGTTGCTGTTGGCATATATACTGCGCTGCCTGCTCCAGACTGATGTGTTAATGAGCTCTGTTTAATACTTTCAAACCCAGGGCTTGGACAGACCCCTAAAGATTAAAAGCAGAGTACGATGCCCAAAGGAGGTCAAATATCACATGGATCTGTTGAGGGAGATCAGATGAAAGTACAGTAATGCCATGCAGCTATAGGATGGCAAAACTGTCTTGTACAGGTTGATACTCAGATATGTCAATATTAAAGAAAACAACAGGGAACAAAAATGCACTAAAGAGGAAAATTAGATTGCAAACTTCACAAATTAGAGTGCATCTTAAATCAGCAGGCAATTTCTAATGCACGAGAGCTATCACATAAAGCAGCACACAAGGCAGGAGAGAAAAGAATAGAATACCATCTCAGGCTGGTAAAACCATGCATGAATGAAAGATGACCCGTGCGAGGAGATAGGTCACACATCAAACCAAAAAGGTTGCTGTATTGCCCTGAAGGCCACCACAACCCTTCTGTTCCCATCTTGTCATCTAAAAGGTTTCGTTATTTGTGCTGTGTCTGCCATTCAACATCCATTAGAGGCTAGAGAACTAGTGGAACAGCCAGTTTTATAAGTAATAAACATGATATTCTCTGAACACAGAGTTTCCAGTTGGGATATCCAGTTGTGATATCATCTGCAGCACTGCAGGGCTTCCCACACATTAAGTCTTGAGACAAACCTCCATGAGGGAATTCAGTTGCAGACACAACTTCAGAGCCACGGTGCTACTTCAGTCAACTAAGGACTTCTACAAGAAAAAGCCTTAAATATTCAAAACTGTTGGCATAAAATGCAAGTCCCTTCATCACCAAAACATCTGTCTGAATGTACAGGCCACTTTGTCGGACCCCAGATTTCAAACTGTTGACGCATTCTTCCAGTGCTTCCAAATGCTTGTTACAGAAACATCCTGCCCTTAAGTTTTCCAGAAAGCAAAAAAAAACCACCACAGAAATTTGATTTCTTTCACCTCAATATGGTTTAGAACAAGCCATAAAAGTCACTTGCTGGCTTTGCAGTCCTTTCTAGACAGTCCCCGAGCACACAGACCATGGACTGAGGCTGTGGATCTGCCGACATTTTCCTCAGTGGCAAAGCCGTCTTGAGGGATGTCTTCCTCTGACCCTCCATTCCCTCACTGTCTTGCTTGCTTTAAAACAATTACTTGTGAGGCTTGCAAGGCACTGTTCCAGTTCAAAACGGTTCCACTGTTTGAAATAACCCTCCCAAAATATAAGCCATTAGCATTAGGTTCTTTATAAGCCACCTGCCAATGTTTAGCACTAAAGGCAGGTCAAAATTCACAAGTCACAGCAAGGGTTTTAAAATCTTGACCCTGCACAGTTTGCCAGGGATGACAGTGGCCTGTACAGGGGGCTGCTGAGGGGGGAATGAGTTCAAGAAGTGGCAAATACATCTCAAGCAAGGCACCCTCAGCACTCGCCTGGCATCCACCATCCCAGTCAAGTGAGGCTCTTCCACAAGCCCAGGCGTGGGGAAGGGAGGTTTGAACGGCCGGTCAGTAGACATCCATTTGCCAAGTGAAGCGGCAACCTACTGCTATTCAAAATAAATGACCAGCAGCATGGCATATTGCTGTGTACGGTCCTCCTTCGAGCACTCATGAAGGACCTGATGCTTACTTACCCTAGCACATTTACACATCATTCTGGCAGTGTTTTAAAAGGGCATTTTACATGCAAGGTCTCTTTTTATTGTCAAAGTAAAGGAAGGGCTTTATGGCAAATGAAAGCCAGGCTGAAATCTAAATCTTTGGCACTAACTCTAATAAATTTATCCTTTGCAGACTAAAATCTGCATTGGAGACTCAGTTATACAGTGAGATGCAATTTATCCATATTACACGTATGTTTTCCTAATGCACATCAAACTGCAGTTGCCAGGCCTGTGAAATTAAGACTTTGAAAGATTAACTTAATTTGCATTGACTAAAAGGTATATCGCCATTATTTACGGAAACTTGCTATGCCTATAAATTGAACTGATGAGCAGAAAAAAACCCACTTCAAATGTATGTTGCCAGCTCATTCATCAAGGCTAGTTAAATTGTTCCTCCTATTTTTCTTTATTTCTGCATTTATTTGTGATCTAAAAGTGTTTCCAACAAATGTAATGACATATACTGCTTCAAAAACTACACATCGTTTCCAGCAATTAGGATTTTGTCAGATCTCAATGGATCTTATAAAAAAAAAAAAGGGGGGGGGGAGGGGAGAATGCCTTCTAAACTTCCAATTCTGAGTTAACTCTGAAGCAAAGGGAATTCAGAGTCCTTAACAAAAACCATATTTTTCAAAGAACCACCATGTGGAATTAGGAGAGGCTTATCATTTAGCTATTATTATTCACAGAGCTCTGGCTGTACTCAGTGCTTTACAGATGTATAAAGAAAACAAGGTCCTTGGTTTCAATGGTTTTCATAGTGTAATTCATATACTCATATATGGGTTCAGGCCCATATGAAGTACTGAAGGACAGCTGAAATAAGAGTAAAAGGGCAATTACCAGTGCTGGAGCATGTAATGAAAATACATTTGTTTTGTTCATTGTGACATAAAAGAAAAAGGACATTGTTCAATATATAAGGAGAGAATTAAAATGTTTGGCACTATCTTTGTTAGGAACAGAAGGAGAGAGGAGACTTGGTAACTGTCAGGATAAATTTGAGTGAAGACAAGACAGTTTGTAGGCTTTACACGGGTTACCAGGCTGGATTCCAGACCACAGTAGACAAAGTTCGTATCTCATGAATATTACAGCATCCTTGCCTTTACTTGGCTTTACCTTTCATTACCTCACAAATTTAAAATATATCTGTTTCCAGAAAAGAAACAAACTGTAAAGGCTGGAAAGAGAGCCTGGTAAGTTATGAAAAGGTGTGGGAACTTGAGAGGATAAAGCAACTACAGAAGTGAGACCCTTCTATTCATCTCCATGCTTTAATCATTTTCATGAGATCTTATTTATATTGATCAGCCTGATTAATTAATGTCCATAATGGATAACAAACTGAGACGAAGAATATGAATTGTGAAATATACTAAAGTAACTTCCAATATGCTCATTAAGGCTATATAAAAACATGTCCATGCGCTATAATGTTAACAAGAATTATGAGTAGTATTTTTTTTTTCCTTTCTGCAGAGTTACAATCAAACCTCCCAATTCATCAATTTCAATTTCTTATGCTCAGGAAACAACTCTCAAAATTAGAAATAAATGGGAGAATGGGGAAGGGGCAGAATGGATTTTTACACTGTTCCTCAGGTGAATAGCCTGGGATACTTTGCTGCATAATCAAAGAGCATTTCATGTTTTTAATACTGCCTGTTAGATTGCAAATAAAAACCTCTCCAATGACTGTATAACAGAGGCTTTAAAAATTTCAATCATAGTTGATAATATCTTAATAGAAAGATTTTCTCAAGGACCATCACATAACATCTCCATGGCAACTATAGACATGACATACCCAGAAAAGCAAGAATAGGATTATAAACTTTTGCCAGTTTCCAGATCACTCAGGAGAAACAAGGAGGAAAGCCAGTATCGCCTGACCAGCTTGTCCCACAAAACAGCCAGTTGGCTTGGGGATGCTCCTCTATTACTGCTCAGGAGCAGGCTTTCTGGATATTCCTGTTTGACCCTGTTTAATTCCTCGTGTACAAGGCAAGGTTCAAGCCAGACCACTCAAAGGCTAGGTATATTAATTCTCAGAAGCTATAGCCTGGCTCACATTGAGAGGCTGTGCCACTCCTCTCCCTGCTTCATGTGGCTCCCTGGACCCCTAAATCAAGAGCCGAGGAGGGGACTCAAGGCTCACGGGAAACTGGAGTGTACCGGTTCACGCCCTGCGAGATGGAGCTAGCTCTGACTCTGCTCAGAAAGACGGGCAAGCTCAGAGGGAGCTATCTGAACAACTGAGTAAATAGTGCTGTTAAGTGTTACACGAAGTTGCAGGACAAGGCACAGAGAGTACTGTTGGAGAGATGGCTCGCTCTGCATGTGCACACAAACATGCCTCCAAACCAAACATAGCTAGCTCATTCCCTCTTGTTATGGTAGTACAAGCCTTGCTGGAGTACAAATGAGCTATTTCTAATTCCACTTAAATCAGATACACAAAACCCTGACAGCAATGTAGCCAGCTTGATACATTATTTACCAAATACTAAAAAGAACTTTTATATAAAAATCTCCCTTTACCAGCTGAGAGAAGCAGGGGAATGACATGCCTTTTCCAGCATGCACCTCTCCAGCATCACTTTCCAACAAAGGCAGGCTTGTCTCCCATCCTGTCTCAATTAATCCTCTGTTAGCTATAACTAACCCTTCCTTTGATGTGCCCAGAAAACGCTTCTCCACATCACAACCCGAGTGAACATGTTCAGTTGTTGAACCCCAGTGTCACACGTGCGGACCAGGGGTAGGTCTGGAAATGAGGACGCTTCCAAGCTAGTGGTATTTCAGAACAGTTTCTAACAGGAGTTACAACAGAGGAGGGGAAAAAGAAATATCTGACTGCGTTTACAATGAAGTTTGATCCATCTGTTAAAAGAATTACTTGATTTTATGGTAGGGGAATGGGCAGCCCAAAGGCCCTTCCAGTCTGCTGTTCCTGCAGAGGAGGGGTGCTGTACATTAGTTCCTTGCTTTCCTTCCTGCACCTCACGCACTTGGCTCTCCTAGTTTCATTTCCACAGAGACTGCTAATCATTTACAGATAGTTCCTAATGCAAAAAAAATGACTGGACTCCAGAAGGCAAAACCTTCTGGTTAGCAACATTATTCATTTTAATATAAACAACTGCTAGATTATCAGTGGGGATTTAAAAACAAGAGGTCTTGTACTCTCTAAAATATTCACACGTATGTGTATGGGTGCATACACACACAAATACACAACTGGATGCTTTTAATTTGCAGATACTGCTGGTCAAAACTGTAAAACGCAAATCTGGAGACAACAAATAAGCTTTTTAAAGAAATTATCTCATATGCAAATTTCTTGCAGGGGCCTGAGATACAGGCAATGGGCTCATGTTTTCCCAGCTGTCTCCCTGTAACGCATTACAGTGGTGCATTTTGACCTTTTACTACAAACTGCAACCTGGTTTAAAGTATTGG
Organism: Burhinus oedicnemus; assembly: GCA_008921705.1. NCBI lineage: Eukaryota > Metazoa > Chordata > Aves > Charadriiformes > Burhinidae > Burhinus > Burhinus oedicnemus. The sequence goes on along the minus strand of VFFE01006968.1, from coordinate 212,611 downwards.
TTACCATTTTTAGTTCATGGGGGGTGCTGACCTAAGTCTAGTGTCTAGTTCACAAGAATCCAAAATATCTGCTACATAGTTGCCTTCTGCTGCAGAAAACAGAAACTAACTTAGCTGGATGACCCCTTCCAGGGACCTTTATCACCTATTTATGTTCTGTGTTGCATTTAAAGAGATAACAAGGTGGCAAGTTTTTTCCCCAGTTTTGAGTATTATTGATCTTTCAGCAACTGTACCTTATACGGATTCTCCAATATAGAACTTGCTGTCTTTTTTCTGGTATTTTAGTGTTAGTATAGGTTATAATGGTTGGAAAGTGTCTTCTTGACAGGGATTACGATAGAGGTGGGGCCATGAAGATAAATTCTGTCTAATCCCTTTCAGGAACTAAAAAAATGAAGGAGAACTGAGCACCCTTTTCATGATTCAGATGCTATCATCTCTATGCTTTTGTAAAACATGCATTGCTCTTCAGTTTGTCCTGGCAGCCTCTGGTCTGTAGCTGTTGTGGTTTAACTCTGGCCGGCAGCTCAGCCTCACACAGCCACTCGCTCAGTTCCCCCAGCAAGACAGGGGAGGGAATCGGAAGGGTAAAAAGTGAGAAAACTCATGGATTGAGATAAAGACAGTTTAATAGGTAAAGCAAAACCTGCATGCACAAGCAAAGCAAAATCAGGAATTCATTCACTACTTCCCAATGGCAGGCAGGTGTTCAGCCATCTCCAGGAGAGCAGGGCTCCCTCACGCATAGTGGGTGCTTGGGAAGACAAACACCATAACTCCGAAAGTCCCTCCTTCCTCTTTCTTCCACCAGCTTTTACTGCTGAGCACGACATCATAGGGTAAGGGATATCCCTTTGGTTTGTCCCAGCTCTGTCCCTCCCAACTTCTTGCACACCCCCAGGCTACTTGCTGGCAGGGAGTGTGAGAAACAAAAAACGCCTCGATGGTGTGCAAGCATTCTTCAGCAATAACTAAAACACCCCCATGTTATCAACGCTTTTTTCATCACAAATCCAAAACATAGCACCATACAAGTTACTATGAAGAAAATTAACTCTGGCCAAAACCGGTACAATAGTCAAGAGAAGGAGCTAGAGTCTCAATCAGATGAAAACTGCTATTATTTGTTTCAAGCTTCTGCAGACACTACAAGCTTTGCTCTCCGTCATCTTGACATGATGACTGAGTCTGCTGCATGGTAACACAGACACTGAATGATAATGTTCATGGTGCTTTAGTCACTGCAGGGAGCAAAAGATTGTCACAGAGAGAGAAACAAAGGAAAGAGACTGATGTCATTAGAGGTTAATAAATACAAGAACCTTGTGACAATCCCAAAGCAAGAAAAAACCCCAAAACTAACAAAACCCCCACAAAAATGGAAGAGAAACATTAAGAAATAGTAGATTAGAGTCATAAAGCAAAGTAAATGGAGTCATGATCTATTTACTCCCAAGCTGGAGCCCAAAAATATTAAACTAGGTATTAATTGGGAGTTATTTATCTGGGTACAAGTCTATTATGTACACAAAACCCATGTTTTGGTTTTTTTTCACAGGAACCTCTTTCCAGCGGAGATATCCTTGGCTGCAGAAGAAAAAGGCTTCAAGTGCAATCCATACCAGCTGGCAAAATGACTTTGTTTTGAGCAGGATGACAGTTAAGTCATCAGACATATTATCTAAGACTCTGGTGGAGATTTTAGCTCCCATGAAGCTGATTTGGTTCTAGGGGATTAAATGTCAGCAAGAGCTAGGTTTGTCCACAAGAGGATATGTACTTCTATGTTACTCCTTCACCTCAGCCAGCATGAAAAAGCCATATCCAAGGAGCCAGCATTTGCTTTGCTGTGAGTCATTGCTTCCACAAGTGGAGGGGGTTCCTCCAAACCTTGCACTCATCATAGTCTAGACCTTGCATTCACCACAGACCTCTGCATCACAGGGTTGCTTCTGCAGAACACAGCAGGATATGAATGGGAATATAGCCAGAGTGTCACTGCGTGCCTCATCCAAGAGTTAAACTCCAATGATCCCATAATTTGTCTCTATCACAGTTCCATAATCTCTCTTCATTTCCCCATTATGGGCAAAACAGTTCATCAAAGAAGGCCAAAGCTTCTAGCCTAGATGATGTAAATCAACAATAGACATCATGGAGGAGAATGGAGTTATACTGGTATAACCTCAGTTTAAGCAGTACACATCTGTTTAGTTTGATATTGACTATTTACTTTTGAGCACACTCTGCAAATACCACCGCCACATTTCTTAAGATCTCTGCTCCAGGCCTGGCATTGATTCGCACACCAACTGGCTGTCTTTTGAAGCTGCTGGCAGTATGTTTCAAAGTCCAGATTAGTCACAGAATGGAAAGCGTATCTCCCAACTGTTCACATTAAAGATTTCCATTCTTCTGGGACAATCTGTGGTGACATTATAAACATGAGCATAACAGTTTATACATGTCATCAAAACTCCAAATGGAATAATCGCAGCCTCCTGTTACTAGGTTAGCCAAAGGTCCTCACCTCCCTTATGACTGAAGTGCACAGTCTGCTGTTTGCTCATCTTTCTTGGTTTTTAAGTTTGGTCAAATTTCTACTAGAGTCATTTGGATTCTTTTGATTGCATCAAACAGGAGTTAATCAGATCCAGCACGCTGTTGGAGACATGCAAGGATAAGATTCAGACATCTTTTTTTTGATGCCCAAAGCAGACTTCAAGAGCATAGGAAGAGAAAGATCAACTTCAAAGAGCAATAAAGTCTTCCTTGCGTCACAAAATTATAAGGGCCTACAGCATCAGAAGTGAGATTTTAGGAGAAGGGCAACTTTTATTTAAGAAAGTATATCAGTTGGTATTTTCCTGTCGATTTAGTCAGACAAACTGCCTCATCAAAGAGTCAAATAAGTGCTAGGGCAAATGAAGCAGCAGAAGCACAGATTCAAGATGGGAGCAACACCACCTCTTTGGGTGGCAGTGATGTCCTAGATCTGCACAGCAACCTCATAAAATCTCAGGAGCAGACAGGTGTTTGCCTGAGCAGCCAGACCTTCTCCCTGCATCACCTTGCAACTCCCAGGCAAGGCTGTGAGACACCGAAATCAACACAGTAGCCACGGCCAATTTAATTAAGGCCATTATTTGCAGAGTAGTCTAGAAGTTGTGGGCATGGAGGTCAAAGCGCTGCACTGAGCCAGACACGTCCAAAGCAGAGTAGGGATTCAGACTCATCCCATGCCTGGTCTTCCCTACCCAGTGCTGACTAAGGGAAGAGGAGCGCTCACCCTGCTCTGCTGGCTCCAGACTAAATCTGATCCTGCTGCTCTGGACACTGTGCTGAAGAACAGTGCCTATGTTTTAAGCCTTGTAGTCAGTGGCTGAGCTGGATATCAGACAGAGTCTGCACTATGCCCACAATCTTTCTGTAAAATACCATATCAAAGCAGTCCAAAGCAAAAGTAATTTCTGCGCTAGGTAGGATTTGTATAACTTGTGACTCAAGTATCTTTGCATTTTTCTTCTGCACCTGACTTTCCGACAAATAACAAGAATTGTAATGTTCCTTATTGCCTAGAAATTTCTGAATTAACATTCTCAAACCTCTTAAAACAGATTAGTGTAATTACGAAGCTCCTGTTTAACTCACTGTCACCTTAATCATTAAAAAAAAACAAAAATCAAATGCACGTGTTCTTTAATGTCCTCAGAAAAACTGGAAACTCATTTTTCCATAGCAGCTGTTGGGAGTGGAAGCATTGAAAACAGTCTGAGATTTGGGAAAAATAGCCCAGCGAGAACAAGGGAACAGGCACTCGGCAGAGCTATAGCTGGTGCTCAGCACTGCCCCAGTCCTGCAATGGCAGTTGTTTCCAATGTCCTGGCTGAGGTGTTCAGGAGGAGGCACCAAGACTGCTTCAGTCAAAATGAACTGTGAGTCATCAGCCTAAATAAAAGGGCTTGGCTCACCAGCTTCTGTTGGCTGTCAGGCTAGGAAGCAGTCATTCAAGCAGCTCTGCCAGCAATGCTGAAGAGATGAAGGTGTCCAGAACAGATGGAGGATGAGCTCTCCCATCAATAGCATTTGCATTGGGTCTGTGTGCCCCAAGCTTAAAACGTGGAGCTGAGTTGGTTTGCTGTATCTGCTGCCCAGCACCATGCTGGGCACTGGGGCAAAGCTGCCACAGGCACCTGACTCCTTCCAGTCTTGGTAGGAGAAACGCAAGCAGGGTGACAGAGGCCTGCCAATGACACAGCACTAGGAAATTAGGCTGCTGTTCTGGGACCCAGAGTAGTCCCTGGTGGGAACCAGATAAACAGGTCTTTCCTCAGGGTGGCTCAGAAAGCTGCATGCTAACTCCAGTCTTCGGACTACTTTTCCACCCAGGGCATCTGTTCCAGATCTGCTGCCCCATCCCCTGCCTCTTGTATATTCAGAGGTATAAACAGCTCCATGGCTTACTCCCACTCTGCTTGCAGTGACTGAAGGGAAAAAGCTATGTTTCCCTACAGAATTTGAGAGTTGCAATGATATAAACAAGCTTATAGTACTGTGTGAGGGGGCAGGCAAGGGGTAAGGCTCTCCTGTACTTATAACCCTTACCTTTGAGTAACGATTAAGTTCCCATGCAGCAGCTGATCCTTCTTTAACCTGGAGGCTGCAGCTTGTACAAGCTGTGTGCTTATTTCACACCAGACATGTTGTGATCTTTACAACTGCAGGGACAGTCGATGTTTGGCAAGGCAGAATGGATGTATGAGGTTGTAAAAAAGATATGGGTGATCCTTTCTAACCAGTGCTCCGTTTTGCTTTCTCGTCAGCTTCTCACTTATGCTAATGCTAATCAGAGCGCAACCCCCAGCAGATCAGACCTCCAGCTCTGGCAGAACCTGAAAGCTTGGGTGCAAAGCTGGCCCAGCTGACAGTCCTGCATGACCCAAAGGCACACATCCTTTTCTAGCAGAGCTTAATTAAATGGGGACTAAGCCACAGAAATGCTGCTGGATTCCCAACAGCAAAACACCAGAAGAGCATGCATCAGTGCTGGCAGCAACTGTTTGCAGTGCTTCATTATAAGCTTTGACTTTTTGGATTCCCTATGACCGATTCAAAAAAGGTGTATTTGAAAGGCTGAACAAAGTCCTCTTCCCAGCTGATTTATACGGGCTGAAAATAACACACATTTCCCACCTAAGAAAATGATATGCATTTTCTCCCACACACATTCCCCCGTAAGGTAAAGGAAACTGGAACTGTGTGAACTCTGAAATCTAACAGGTGAAGAACAATATGATGAAATAGAGTCAGTGTTTTGATACCCTTGTTTGCTTTCAGTGAACAGTTTAGAATAAGGAGCTGGGGGGAAGAGGAAAAACTATAGTCTTCACAGATGAGTACAGCAGCAGAGAGCTGGGTGAGGACATGTTTGTCTCTACTCTCCCCATGCTTGGGGACTGGTTTACTGATTCGTCTGAAACAGTTAACACCTGCAGTCCATCGGGGAGCAGACTGCAGCATGAGGTACCCTACAGAGACTGAGAAAATGACATTAAAAAAAAAACCTGCAAAACACTTGAAATGGAAAAAAACAGGAGGGTTTGTGTTCACCTTTAATAGCCTGATAGTATCTGGTGGTTGCTTCTTGCAGACAAAAGCTGCCCTGGTTGAAACCCATGTGTGCTGTGGCCATGCTGCCCTTTTTGCTCCCACCTGCACTTCCATGGACACCATGGCTTGCACTAGAGCTTTCCCTGATTGAAATCCGTGGTTGGAAATTTCATTGTTTAAGTGCTTAAAATATCCTGGTGAATGTTTGTACGATGTGCCATGACAACTTTTTTCTCTGGTGGCATTGCCAGCTGAAGAGGCCTTCATTGTCTCTGGGGTGCTTCCTCAGCCAAGGGAAATGGAGAAATAATCTTCCTCTCCATGGTGGCAGCTCCCTGCCCTCCTGCACTGGGTCTCACAGCACAGGGGCAGCAGCTTCTACAGCAGCAGAAGTACCAGCAGGGACTGTGCTGCCACTGGAAGAAACCTAGACCAAACCAAGCCCTCACCTTACTGCGGCTCCGTGGCACTAGACATCAAGCCCTTAGCAAGGTGGGGTGAATTGAAGCACTGAAGACTTTCTCCTTGAACAGAATGAGCTAAAAACCTTAAATGTGGCACTTCACATGAAATCTAGATTTCATGTATATGATAGAAAGCAGTGTAGAAAGACCTCACAAGGATCTGTTTAATCCATGGGATTTCTCATCGCACCTGATAGTGGCCACCACTGCCTGCAGATTAGACCACACAAAGGATTGGGTTTCCTGGCTGCACATACTCTCCACCTGCACGTACGGCCTGTGACAGGCTGTGATATATTATCACGGGACAAGAGGCCACGGATCCATCTGAAGGAGCTGTCAACGTTTTAAACCTCAAATACAGAGCCAAAATGATTTATTACCACAACCCACGAAATAAAACAATCTCTCGAGGTGAGTGTCTGGGCAGCCAGTAATAACTCCAAGTTTATTAAGAGACAGGCAAAGGAGGAAAAAGAAGCAGAAGTGAAATGAATTTCCCTCTCCAGCTCGGCTTCCACACTTGAACAGCTGCACACAGTGATTACACACAACAGCCATGTGAACTACCGAGTTATGGAAGAAGTATTACATCTGAGCTTTCACTGACTATTGCCACCCAGCTCTTTTCTCCTTCTCTGATACAAAGTCACAACAAGATCAATATTGTAGTTAATAATCTCAACTAATCTTGCAAAATGTTCTTGTCCATAAACAACAATATTGAAAATAAATAAACAAGCTTTGAGAAGTGCTGAAGGAAATAAAAAAGGATTAAACTGAAGCAATGGCATACACTTCCTATTAAGCAGACCAAATCCACATGTGGTGGCTTCTTACGTTCATTACTTCAGCAGAACCAAAAATACTGCAATAATTTTAGTTTGTCAGGAAATACTTCAGGTAACTCAGTACATATTTCATCAGATTTTACTGCACCATTAAACACGCCCGTGTCCCATGACAGACAATGCAGGGCCAAGACCAGGAAGGCCGCGGGAGCACGAGATCCTGTGTTGCAGATTTCAGAGGTGTAGTTCCTCCAGTAGCATCAACTAAGCTACAGCCACACTGATGCCAAGAAGTCGTCCTACCTCCACCCTTTTTTTCCCCACGACCACGCATTCCCCCTAATACCCTCATGCCAACAGCTAGCACCAATTAGCCCAGTCAGGGACCTGGCAGGAGAATAACCCTGATGGAAAAAAACAGAGAAATGTAATGCCAGCACAAAGAGGCATTCTACTACACTGCTGCTTGGACACAGGCATTTTAACTTCTTCCAGGGAGCTGCACGTTTACAGATGTTGTTTAATGCTTACTTGAGTGCCACAGATTTCCCTAATGCATATGTCAGATCTGCTGATCCCATGTGGATGTCTCTTACGCCCACATGGCACTTAGGCAGCTGTGACCAGCAGCCATGCCAAGCCCCTCCAGACGGGACAAAATGGCCTCAAGAAAAGGGGAAGGGAAAGAGCCTCCACATGAAATCCTGAAACTGGGCTGACCCACTAAATCACAGCCAGGACAGCCCATTTGCCAGGAATGGAGGGAGAACATGGTTTCTGATATTTAAAAAAATGTAAAATGTGAAAATGGTGGTGCACAGAAGAATTTAACTCTTGGGAAAATGAAGGTTGGCAGCAACGCACAACCCATAGTTACCCATTGCTCCAAAAGCTCCAAAAGCTCCAAAAGCTCCAAAGCCTCAACTCTGCAAGTAAATCGAAGCACAGAAAACCAGTCTTGCACACTGATACCCAAGCAACACTGAAAAATGATTTGGGTCTTCCCAGAAAACTACCAAGCTTAAAACACGGCAATCCTCACACAACCACCCCAAGCAGTACAGGAGCAGGGCTGGGACGTTTTGCAAGCAAACCGATAACTCCACCGTGACGTGCAGGTGGGTGTCCCCATGCCAAGGGAGTTCCCTGTTGCTGTCTTCCCCCAACAGCTCTGCAAGCACTCCCAGCCCCAGGGCCCTAAATCTCAAACCCACAGTAACCCTTGGCTCTACACTCTCGTCTGCCACAAGAGATTCCAGCTCTGATCCCAGGAAGCACTGCCATCAGCCAGGAATCTTGCTGCTCCAGGAAGCTGAGCACAGGTTTCCTTCCCTCTGAGAACATGGGGCTGAGAAATGCCTGCTGCCATCTGGATACCCACCCAGCAGCAAATGCGGAATCCAGAGGGGAAAGTTTTTGGGGCCCTCCCCAGGCTATGACCTGCTACTCAGCTGCTTGCAGAGAAAGGAGAGCAGTTAGTTGCAAGCCATTTTATGCACAATTTATATCAATGCTTTGCATCATAAAAAAGTGGTTTGCCTCTTATGCAGCGCAAAACAAGAATGTTGCATATCCTCCCATGCCCCCTAGGTTGTGAAGAAAAAAGCAGGGAAAAGGTAAAGGGTTTAATCAACCTCCAATTCATTTTTATTGTTAGCAGATGCTTCAGCTTGCTAGTTCTCGGGGGCTGCCTCAGTCTCTCTTTTGCAGTTGCCCAAATACATTGTCAGCACTGCCAGCGACAGAAACACTGATGACAAAAACCAGCGATGCTCTAGTGCAGCACAGCACAGCTCTCTGCTCGGTTCCTGTTCGGAGAGGACTGTGTGGAGGGGGAAGCCAGGGTGGTGTGGGCTGAGCAACAGGGTGAAGAGGGAGCAGGTGTCAGCAGCAAACAGGTGCTGGAAAGGGGGCTCTTCGGAGGATGGTGGGGAGAGGCTGAAATGATTACCCTGCTCCCCCCAAGCCCACTTGTTCCTGGGCCCCAGCATGGTGCTGCACGGCGGGCACTTACCTTGTGCGTGCTGTACCAAGAGCCAGAGAGGGGCCCGCTCCCGGCGCCCGGCCCCCCAAGGGCTTTGTTCCAGGATGCCCACTCTGAAACAGGGAGGATGCCCATGTCCCTTCCCTCAGGCCCTGGCCACTGGCCATGCCATGAGCTGTCACACCAGAGGGGACGAGTGGCTGTGAGGAGAGGCGAGCAGGAGCAGGACGTGGCACTCGCTTCCTGATGAGGGAAAGGCTGCCCGCATGGATCACTCCGCACGCAGGTGTGTGCGGCCGAGGGCTGCGGCTGCCGGTGGGCACTGAGCAACCCTCAGCTGGGGAGTATTTGTAGCATAGGAGAGGAAGGGGAGTTTGACAGAAGGTTTTGCTGCTCCTTCCCAGGGCATTCAGGTGCCTTTTTTTTCTCTCTCTGACTTCCCCAATGCCCCACCCTGCTCTGAAAAGGCAGCCTGGGAATTTAACTCCTTCAAATCAGTGCCTAAATCTAATGGTCAATTATTAATTCATCACTGCTAGATTGCAAGAGTTGGAAGTTGTTGTTCCCATATGCATACAGTCACTTGCATAAATTCTTCTGTCATGTATTCTTCGCTTGTAAGTATTTCCTGAGTAGTTTCTTTGCAGAGATTTCAGGCAATGGGTTTGTTCCCAGGCTGTGGCTTTATCCATTCATTCTGTTAGTTTTGATTTGATCACTTTAGCTCTCCTGGGGAAAACAAAACTAAAAAAGCTCCTTAAAAGGGAGAGTAGGAGCTAGCAAAGTGGGAGCTTGACAGAATTATATGGAAGACAGAAATAGGCTTCTAAAGAAGCCTAGAAAGGAAGAATTAAGCCACTGCATCTTCAGGCTCTGGACAAGATAACTGCTTGCAATCCAGAAAGCTCATACTGTACCTTGGAAGTACTGGGCTGTATTAGTTCGTCGCATTGGTCAGCTGGGCTTGAAAATGTCCAAAGTCCTGATAATTAGTGTAGCAGACAAGGGTCAGCAGGCAGTTATTCTACCACCTGCTGCAGCAGAGTTTTCTCCTACTCTTAAGAAGAAGTGGGATTGGTCGCTTAGTTCCAGTGGGACTGGTGATCCTACCATCAGCAAGATGCATCAAGAAAGAACAGGTCAGCATCCAGGAGACCAGGCGGGGGACTGAGCTTCCAGCAGGCAAGGAGACATGACACCTAAGAGAAATGAGCAGCAGCAAAGTTGACTGCAGAGAGAGAAATGAGGATATAGCCCCTCAGTATGATTAACTTGCTCTAAAATGGAAGGAACATGCAATTACAGGAAAGAAACTGAAGTTAAATTAATACTCTCCTACTTGACTACAAAACCAATGCCTGCATTAGCCACAAGGATGTTACTTGAATCCAGCCAGAAGGTGATATAGGAAAGGCAGAAGTGGCAAGGTGGTGCTTCAGTTAGATGGTGATATAACAACCCAAAATACAAAACCTTGCCTTATAACAAGAAATGTTTTGTTCATGTGTGTGGCCTAACTTGAAATACCAGTTTCCGTGATCACAGCTTCAGTGAGTCCTCTGTAAATACTGGAGCTAGCTGCAGCCATGTATACATAGGTACACTGGAAAAAAACAGCTCCAATATTTCCCAGCTATGTAAATTGCTGCAGACTATTTTTACAGCGTTGTGTAATTATTCTCTGGAGTCTAAGCTTACATTTTAAAAAAAAAAAAGTTTCTAGGCAATGTGGGTTATGGTTGCAAAAAAACCCTTTAAAGTGGAACTGGAGTGTAAACTGCTACAGTCATATTTGCCCAGTCTAGAGAGAGTTGAAACAATAGCTCAGAGGGAAGTGTGAATGGACCCATTCTTCTAACTGGAGCGCTAAACTGGAAGTCTGCTGACAATTTAAGTGTCAACATCAGCTACTTCAAGGCGGATCATTTTAGCAGAAACACCAAGCTAATATTCTTATTTGTCATCCTCAATTTGCACTTGTTGGATAGCAGATCCTGGGGCGAGGAGGAAAAGCAGCAACTGGTTGTCAAAGGTTGCTGGGCTGAGGAAACTTCTTTCATTCTTCTGTCTCCTCCACCCACAGTCACCTCTGCCCCAGCTCAAAATGGGGAGTAAAGAGGTCGACACTTCACCAGGCTGGGAAGTTGTCTCTGGTAGCCAAAAGCCGCAGTGGTCCCCACCAGCCTGCCAGTGACCTCTGCAGTATGGTTCTCTGTCGCCAAAAATGCACAAACTGGTAAGAGATTGAAAAGGAGTGTAAGGGGAGTGGGAGGAGAGGAGCAACCCAAAATATTTCTTGAGGACAGTTCTTGTTCTTTTGCTTCATTCTTGTTGGTTCACTGCCTAAAATACAAATGTGACTGTGGTTTTCTCTTGCATAAGAAAGCTATCGGAACAGGTTTTCTGTAATGTTGTCTACATGGAGCCCTTGTTGAATTGCTTTTTGAGTTGATCTAGCAGTGACAGATTGCTGTTCCGCACTGAGTCCAAACATGCCCACTACGTCTAAACATCGCAGGGGCCCTTATGGCATCCTTTATTTATTAGAAATCTCTGATTGTCTTGCATGTATAAGAGTCCAAAGTTATTCAGATGAATTTAACCTTTCTTTACATTGTAAGCTAGCCCTATTAAGAAAGTAAACAGCACTTTGGAAACTATTTCTGCTCAGTGACCACCCTCCATTAGAAAAGCCAACTAAGTATGTGCCTATACTTGTGCATTGCTGGTTTCAGGCAGAAAGTGATGCTAAGGTGATTGGCATAAAGGTATTAGAGCTCTTGGGACTGCCACTTAAAATATTCTGAGGAAATGTCCCATGGAGCAGGAGCAGAAGCAGAAGATGGGATCTGCAGAATGTTTTGACTGAGAACACGATTTCCAGTTTTCAGTGGCACTCAGTTGTGCTGCAAGCTTCTGCCCAGAGTTCTGTTTAAGGATCCTTCAAAACAGGGGTGTCCTCTGCCAGGTGGGCCAGCAGAATAGACTAGAGCACCACAATGCATTAGCAAAACAGCACAGCAGAGGTCTGGCACCAAAGCCAGGGTCACATCACCGGGGCTGTGTTCAGAGTGCACCATGCGTGGTTCCCTGCATGTGTATTTTTGTCTGTTGTCCTTGTTGTGCTGTGGGGAAACTGGGGTAGCTCAAGAAATACCTCAGGGAAAGTATCTTCAGAAAGGTGACCTGACTTGCTATTGCTGGCTCTGTCTGTCCTTAAGCCTGGGCAAAGGCAACAGAAGCAAGGGTTTGTATGTGGATGTGGTGACTGACCCACATCAGAATCAGGACAGGACTGAGCCACCACAATCCCTGTGAGTAGCACATTGCTCCCTCTAGGTAGCATATAGCAGGAGGTAGCATGGGTGAAGATTGAGTAGATGCTACCTGAGTTGGTTGCATTGCTAGAAAATCTCAAGGATGATGAAACTGAGTCATTTACAAGATGGCAATCTTTGACACCTCCCATTCTAGAGCCACTCATTTTAGGGTAGAAGAGAAGGGGTTGCACAGCCTGGGAAATGACATCCACCTTCTCTAGTGGCTCCCATAAAGCTCTTATCAGCTTGAGTGACTTCTGAGAAATGGAGACGCAAGAAACTATTGTGGATTTTAATTGCAAGGATTCCCTTACTTTGATGCTGTATTTTTATCTGATATTCTTTGGCCAAGCGTGGGTCTCTATTAACAGAAGATGATGTTCTTCTGTTGGGTCACAAGGCCTTGCAGACTGTAATGAGTGCTTTGTCAACCTCAGGTTTGGATGATCTGGGAAGGTGCTTGATCCCAGTGTCTCCCTGAACTCTTGTTTGTCTGATAGTAAAACCGCATAAACAAACCAGGTCATTATGCAGTTTCCTACCTCTAGTTGCTATAGCCTCCTGAAGTCATCCATGGATAGCCTGACCTGGAACCAGGGTCACTTCATTTCAGATACTCAATGCACTTGGGTGTCTGAAGAGGAAACAAGAGGGCCTTTCATGTTTGCTTGCCCATGTCCCATCACTTCTCTGAGCTTACACTTTGTCACTGTAGATGATCCACATTCTTATCCGAGAAAAGTCCACATCCTTGACTACTGGCCTTTGTCACAGTTACCAAGACGCCCTAAGCCAGAAAATGAAAAAGGTTATGGTTTCCTCCTCTGCCAAATAGGAAAACAGTCCTTCCTCTAGGGTGTCTAGGTGTTCCTACCACAATCTGCTCTCCACTGTGAGGACAGAGTCCAGGTGATGGGAAGTTTACTGCCAGGATGGATGGTCCTAGCTAGCTGACACAGGAGAAAGGCGAAGACCTTGCTTTGAGCTGCTGCTCAGAGGACATGGCTGCTAGTGCCAGGTTAGTGCAAAAAGTACTAAGCTTGTGCAGGATGATCAGACATGTTTCTGAGTTAAATGTCCACTGGCAAATTTTTGCTGGGTCATTTACTGTGCGTGAGACCATACCTGAAGGCCTGAACCTGTAAGGTGGGGAATCTGCCTGGGGTGGGTTGCAGGCAAGGGTATACTGTGGAGTGTTAGCACGGGACAACTTGTGGAAGATGTGTACAGACAGTCTGTTGAATTGTACAAGCAGCTTTCATCTCCCTTCCCCCAGCAGCTTTAGAAGTCCATGGTGCAAGTATGTACTACTCCATATGCTATCAATTACAGTCCTGACTGGAAGTTGCTTTCCATCTTGAAGTCTACAAATATACGAAAACCAGGAGTCCTGGAATCAAGATGTACATTACAGACCTTGGAGAAGGCTTTTGTCCTTCCTTTCTGGATGGTGGATCAGTGAGAGATTTGTAGACTTTGGACATTTTCATTTTTGCCTTTTAGACTCTACCAATTTAGGCTTAATCCTGATCCTTTTAAAATCAATGGCAAAGTTCCCACTGACTTCAAAAGAGACAGCCTGAGCCCTCAAATACTTTAAAGAACAATTTAAAACAAACAAACCTAAGATGGATAAGAGTCGCATTTTCTCTCTCTATTAGGCATGCAACTTATTTTCTCCAAATGTAAACGTTACCTGGAGAGCTAAGCAGCGATGTGTTTTTTATTATTTCTTCCGGAGACTACAGTACCGAAAGTATATTCCATACATACTTCTTCATTTAGGAGCCAAACATAGCTATGTAAAGTGAGCAGCTTGTTTACAGTAGGCCCTTATGCCTTGCTATCAAATTAGTGGCAAATCAGGACTGTAGTAAACAGAGGTCAAAGATCAAACCCACAATTTCACATAAAATTCCAGACCATGTACACAAAATTTAAAATGCAAAATCTTCAAATCACAAGACCATCAACTGCTCTTAAAACTAATCAAAAGCAGGATAAGGACTGGAGGAAATGAAATTTAAACATGATTTTAATCCAAATTTTAATGGAACAGCTACATCATGGATATCTTTTAAACCATGACAGCTGACACTACGCTACTTATTCTCACTTGCCATGAAACAAGGTTTTGGTACGTCTCACTCGCTACTCATACATGCTGTTTTGCTTCTTTTTCACCAATTTGAAACAAAGATAAAATAAATTACAGTAGAAGTGTTACCACCTAAGACTTTACACTGGCTCTGTTCCTGGTAAAGCCCATGGTAGTTTTGCATCACTCCTTTTTAGCACAGTGATTCTCTGTGTTCAGAATGGGGAACGGTAAGATGCCATTTGCTCCATTTTGTGCTGGAAGGACTGTGTTTGAACGCAGTCAGGACCCTTGGCTGACGGTCCCTTCCTTACCTGAAGGCCAGTGCCCACGTGTCTCACAAGAGATCCAGGACCATGCCAGTCCCATACGTGTGCGTTAGACTAATCCCCAGTCTGACGTGGTCTCAGAGGAATCCTGTTTCTGGACACAACTAAGGGAAAATAAGAATGTGGACTCCTTAAAACTGACTTATTTGTTTAACGAAGATTTGGTTACTGAATGCCACCAGATGTCAGCATACACTATATGATTAAAAGCAAGTGTCTAAGACCTCTGAGAAGCGAGCAGTGATAAAACTGCCTTCTGTCTCATGGAAATGATGTACTGGATCAGCTTTGCTGCAGGAAAAATTATGGCAGGGATTAGCTGGAAAAAATTGCCTGTGAGGTGTGGCTCAAATATCTGCTCAATTCTTCCATCCTTGGGGGTGCCCATCTGCCTTCCCTTCACCCCGTCTCTGCATTTACAGGCCTGTAAGAGGCCGGAATCAGCCCTGTCCCCAGTCTACACCTCCCTGGGGTTTCCCAGCATGGGTCCGAAGATCTGCATCTTCTTCAGATCCAGGGCAAGGCAGGGGGAACTTGCTGGGGATCTAGAGGCTTGCTTTTCATATACGTAGTTAGGGAAGATACACCTCAACCCCAAATACTGCAGCAGTATCTGCTCTGGCGATACAGGAACATGAAGCACTTGGGCACAGAGAGTCATTGGTGATTACTTACTTAGGGAAAAAAAGGTGAGTAGCAGGAAAATTGTGGTGCGATTATTTTTTTTTCCTCATGTACTCTTTCCCACTCCGGCAAACACCAGAAAGACGAAGCTGTCCTTTGGATCACCCAGTTGAATAGCTGCTCAGAACAATTTTTAGACTATAATCTATGTATATGGGCTTTATTTTCTTCTACTGAAATCAATGACACAGCTCTTCAGAATAAGGGCAAACCTTTGGGAACCTGCAGCCAGGCTTCTGCCCTGTTTCTTCTTACCTGTCCTATGGCAGGGCATGTAATACGACTAAACATGCCCAGTCTGCGTCCTGATGGCTTGACAATTTAAATTTTGCTACAGCTGGGCAAACATTGTACATTTTCCTTTTCCTCCAGTCATATGCACCTTTTAAAACAGCTGAAGCAACAAGGCTCTGTACTGTAGCCCTGGCCTGAAGGGCCCTTTCAAAAGTTTTTGTTAATGAACATGTACAGAGATGAAGCCATTATTTTGCCACTGTAAATTTTGACCTAAATCTGCCACTGTCCACACACATCCCAAGAAGTCAGAGAACATTGAGCGATCAGAAAGTATGAGTACAAATAAGATAGCCAGAGCCCGAGGGACAGCTGAGCACGGTGATGTTCCTTCCGGAGTTGGGAGTCAAAATGCCATACAGCTGGGTTTTCCAGCACATGTCCTTTTTTTCTCTCCGAGATTTAATTAAGTTTTGAGGATTTTGCTGTGTTTGGCTGACTTTCTGGGAGTACAGCAGCTTTGGTTGAAGGTCCAGTACAATAGCTCCAAGTGCACTGGCAGCCCTCCAGACTTCACAGCCGTGGCTACTGTGCTGCAGCAGATAAATTCTGCTGCAGGCACGTGCTGTTGTCACCATGCACCAACACAGCAGATCTGATGCTTTGGGGCAGCTTCAGAGGTCACACGTTCATAGGGAAGACACAAAAACCACAGCGCTTCTGGACACTATCAATGCCGTTGCCTACGTGCTGTTCAGCTGCTTTGCTCCTGCTCAGCCAGTTTGGTGCATCCCAGAAGCATCAGATGTCCATGCCAGAGGCACGTGTATGCAGACCATCTGTGCAGCAAGCTTACTGCACATGTGTATGCAGTAACATCATGGAAACTCAGGCAATCCAAGGGCAAAGAAATCTATCAGGTCTTTCAATCTCATCCACAGCATGAGCTGGAGCAACCTAAGGACGGCTCTGTTTGCATCAATTGAGTCTCACCTAAAGAAGGGCAACATCCCACCTATGTCTTATGTTAGTGGCTTAACAATAGGGCTAGGGGACAAGTAGTCATTAGATTGTCTGGGGTGTGCCTGTTTAACCTGGCTTTAGCTATCATTTGGAGAATCCCCTCACCTTTGAAGGGGATAAGGCAAGCACCTCACTCCAAATCAGTGGAATATCCTTAAGCAGGATTTGGGTGCCTATGTGCCTTTGAAGATCTGACCTATGCCTCAGAAACCTCATTCCATTGAATAGCCCATTGACTTCAGAGGAAGGAAACTGCATATTATAAAATCTGTATTCCAAAACCACAGTGAAACCAGCCCTGGAGCCAGATGCTTTATGTATTACAGCCTTGACAACACTTACATATGGTGGCAGTGAACTGAAACAGAGTATGATAAGGTCCGATGTGGATTGGATCTGTTTGGGAAGAAAAAAGTGATTTAAAAATAAAAATTATGGTATTTTGGTAAATCCATAAAATCCCTGCAATATTAAACATAAAAACTAAAATAACCTGAAGCAACCTCCAGGATAACTGGACTAAGAAAGCACTGGCTTCTTGCCTCCAAGAAATAAATTGATAACATGAATATCACATATGTTTGTGTGTGTGTGAGTGTACTGGGAGCAGGGGAAGAGCTCAAATATGTTTAATAACCAGTCAATTGATATCAAAAAGCTTGTATATACACAATATTGCTTGTTAAAATATTTGGGGAATTGGAAACAAGCTTTCTTCACATTACAAAGGACAGAATCTTTTTATGCCTTTGCATTTTAAATTAAGATTCAATAGGTTTATTTCCTTAGATGTTCTGTTTTCATAAATGTACCATTTTGCCTTCTAAGACAGATAAGATATGCTGATTATAAACTAGCTTTTATAAATGCCAAAGATCAAAGTCCAGTATTTTTTGCTTCAAATACAGCAATACTCACCATAGTGTTTCGGAAATGCTGCTTTCATCCTTGTAAAACCATCCAAGCAAACAAAACCTGTACAGATCTTCAGAGATGGAGGTAAACTCTTTGGATTATTTGGATAGCACAACAGCAAATAATAATAAATCAAGAACATGGTGATAGATTTCTCTCACTGAGAACATCTTCACTGAGGTATATTGACACAGATGTTTCCTGAAAGAGCAAGTAGACATCCCCAAAGCATTTGCTGCAGAAATGCAGATGTTTGCTTTGCTGAGGAATACTACCATGGTATAAGTAAACAGGATTTTTCAGGGGTATCTGTTGAGGGAAGGTGTGTTACATTTTCTTCAGGGAAATGATGAATTTTAAGTAATTCACTGAAGAAGCAGCTAACTGCATTAGTGGAGAAAAGACATATTTTGCCTGTGATCTGGGGTTTTTCTAAACCTAGACAGTTTTGTTAGAATATGTATTCAAGTTCTTAAAAACAATTCATATAGAAAATACCTCCACCAGGGATGCTCCATGAGTTTTAACTTCCTTTGGGGAAAGTATTTCTTTTCTTGCCAGAAATTAGGTTCCTTATTTAGAATTTATAGAACATTCCTCCCTATATTTATTATATGTTTTACCATATTAGAATAAGTTTAATATTAATAAACCTCGGACTGCGTGACAGTGTCCCTTTTTCAACTTAGACACGAGGAACTGATCTTACTTCTGAAAATACCTTTTTTATTATTAGAAAGCCATTTGCGATACAGAGTTTACAGACTGTTTATTATAGTTTTGAACATGATGGAAAGAAAAAAAGAGCAGTATAAACTGAAATCAAGCTCTACCAGACAAAGAAACATATTATATAAGGAAAAGATTTACAGTATTTCAATCAAGAGTGGCTTATGTGTGTAACACATGGAGAGTTTCAGTTTGGTTGTTGCGGATCCTCCAATTCCTCATCCCGTCTTTGCACATGTGGAATAAATGGATTCCACCCAAATCTCAAGCATGCAAGGTTTTCCTTTGCCCTGTAATATACTCTCCTAAGTGGAATAGGTTTTGTGGGTTTCTCCTAAAGGTCCATGATCAAATCCCAGATGCATGTGTGGGTGGGGAGAGCCAATTTCCAGTCCACAGCGGAACAGGTTTTTTCAACTATTAGCAGAGTTTCATGCAGAAACATACTCATCTCTTTATAAATCACATGCAGTAATTCTTGTTATTTAAATAAGCACCGTGTGCACAGATATCTTCACTTATTGCCATCGTTATATAGATCAGGTTTGTATCCACTAGTTTGCTAGCTCAGGACATGGGTAACCAAAATGTATGACAAAAGCCATGGAGATTTGCTTTATAAATAGCTGAGATACAGATAGAAACTGTAAGCCAGAGGGGATTTTAGGTCTTTGACATTTTGAGGAGGTTTTATTTTTTCCCTTTTTCCTAGAGGGTGATTTAGATTCTCTTTGAGAAATGGTGTTTTGGAGTTTGAAAGCTTTAACAGGTTTCCCTTAACTTTTTACATTGGTTGCAAGCTGTGTTTTCCATTTCTGTAAAGCCTTGTCTCATCCTCATGTCTTTTCTATTTTTGTGTTATCCTTCAGGAAGAATCTTATGTATGTGTACATCCTCTCTTTTCCCCTCTGTCCTGGGATATGGGAATGGCAAAGTAGGGATTATGCCATTAAGCCTGTGGTGCACTTCTGAGATTGCATTTATTTAACCTGTACAGCTCCTGAGTTTGCTACTTTTGAAAATCCAAATGTAGACAAAGACAAAGAAGAAGAAAAAAATGTTCTAATTGCTTGCTACAAGCATTGCAGGACTAGCCTGGGAGATGGGAAATCGCAGTGGACAGGCAGGCACCATACCAAAGTCACAGCCCTTCCCAGTCCAGATATGCATGCCCATCCCTGGTGGCAGGAGGGAAGAGGGATCTGGGACACGCCGTCTTTCAGCTGGGATTGCTGCGCGGCAGCTTCTGCTACAGCCTGCTGGAGAGGCTGCCTGGCATGCTGCAGAGCTGTACGGTGCAGGGGATGGGGACCGGGTTGGACTCTGACTTTCATCGGTATGGTAGTGCTGCACAGACATTCAGGTCAAAGTGGGCTGAAATAACTTTTAGCTATTTTTGCCTGACCTATCACTGAACGTGAATTTCCTACCATTAGCAGTCATAGCACTGATAAGGCTGCTTGGAAAATGAATATCTATTTTTTTGCAAAGGTGCCTTTTTTTTTTTTTATTAAACCTAATATAAACACAACTCAGTTTCAGGTTTCCAAATGAACATTTTAAAGTTGTTCAGGAAGGAGCGTCTTGCCACAGAAAAGACAAGAAAGAATAAAGAAAAGCAAATTTTTCATTTGAAAAATTTCAATGGAAAACATATTTGCCAGGCATTTTAGCTTTTGTAGGTCACCCATCAGCCTCGGGTATGGCTTACAAGTGTTCCCTGTGTAGATACGTCAGTGGTTTTAAATAGCATGTTGTAAGTATCAAGCTTTTGTAATAAATTAGTTCAGTATCAGTAGCTCAATTTTATGTTGTCTGAAGACGTGAATACAGATTCCTCTAATCCCCATATTTTCAATGAAGAAGGGTGTATTTGGTGTCTGTTATTGTTAAAAATTTGCATTCTGGTAGCACCTACAATTCCCCAGCACAGACCAAGACTCCAGTGTACAAATATGACAAAATGATAATTCTTTCCCCTAATAATGATTTTCATGTGGAGACCAACAGCAACTTCTCTTTGCTCTGTGCAGTTTGATTCAATGCTCCAAGGTACTGAAAGCAGCTACTTCGAAATCATGTTAGATCTCTGCGTGTGGTCACGTTATAAGCAGTTTGTTTGTTTAGGATTCCCCATGTGTAGCATACTGTCTGGTTCTGCATGCTTATTTTCCAGCACATGCTGGTGCTGCTGAACTGTCAGAGAGAAATTCCTTCCTTTGCAAATGCAGAGTTATCTTTGAAGTGGTTCATTGTGAGCTTCTTCTCAGTAAAATTCTGTCCGATACGAACCACAAGGGAAAAAATACACAGGAACTGAAAGGGAGGTGGTTTTAAATTAAGTAAAGAGAAAGCTCCTCTGGGGATGGCTCAAGTCTTGTGTCCCTACATAGCCTAAACTCTTATCCACAGTTTATTCTTCCTATTTGTCCAATGGAGAATAATGATAGACAAAGACTTTAAAGTGACTAGAGGTTTCATAGGCTTTCATTTTGGGTAATTCATATAGCAGTGCTACATGCCAGGGCTTTGTAGGAGTTTTGTACACCTCATATTGAAAATATTATCACTTTGAGGCACTCCATCCAGACACCGAAGGCTCTGAAATCACTGTCTGCTTTCCACAGGACCTTTAGTGCTGTGCAGAGTTAAATAACAGCGAAGAGTATGAAGCAAGCCCACGTGTTGTGCTGAACTAAAAGAGAGTTCACTGTCCAGAGTGGTCTTCCTGTCATCTCCGATGTCAAGGACTGTCCCAGATTTACCACCTTTCAATGTGTGAAATTTCTCAATTCCAAAGATAATCCAGATTTCCTCTGCTCAACTCTCAATTATCCAAACTTTTTTCCTTGAACAAAAGCTGATCCTAAAGGATGTGACTGGTCCTGAGGTTTCACAGATGACTTACAGCAACCTAATGGGGACTGCTACTGGAAGGATTTTCCTTTTCTCCAGATCCCTCTTGCCCCAGCCCTGGCTGCGCACTCCTTCCCTCCTCTCATTTCAGTTCTTGCAATCCTGAAGCCCTGTGGAAAATCAGAGACACGAGCCGATCTGGCTGAAGACTTTTTTTTTTCCTTTTTTTCCCCTGTGGGTGAGTTTTATAGATTTTCTGCTTACAGTTACACTTATCTTGATGTAAAAATCTCCTACTTCACCCTATAAAATATACACACACTACAGTATACAAAAATAACACGTTACTTCAAGTTCGCTTAAGAATCTGGTGCCAGAAGTACCATGACCACCACCCCTCACCAAGGCCCTGTGTAAAGCAATGCAGCGTGGGCACAGGGTGACTGAAGAGACATGAGTGGAGAACTGAACACTTTGGCATGACCTGGGTATAATTAACCTAATCTGAAATATAACCAACTATTCTTTGGTATTTAACTTTTCCTTATATATAGTTAAACCATAGGCTCCCGTTTAAATTTTAAATTAACAGTTCTTGTAGGTGCTATTTCTTTCTTCATAGCTGCCTAAAGGCAGGAAGCCAATGAACCCTTGCTTCTTGGAGCAACTGAATTTTGAATAGCGGAGCCTCAAATCCTGCACAATGTTTTGCCATATTTGTCCTTGCCTAAAAGCACTGACTGCCCATTCAGTCGCAGAACTGAGCGTACACAGCCTGCTAATGGACATTTTCCTTTTCTGATCTTGGTTGCTGCCTGCCAAAGTCATTGGAAGAAGAGGGGAGCTTTTGCTTGTTTTGAGACCATGAAAAAAAAAGGCATGATCTAGTTCTCTGAAGGCCATTAAAGTATTTTTTTTTAAAAAAGCACTTGTTGGCACTTACAGCCAGCAAACAAAACCACACAGTGTGCCTGCACCATGCCATTGGAATGATGCTGAGGGCTGGGGCTCAGCCCTGCCCCGGCTGCAGCGCCTGCAGCGTGCGGCTGAGTCACCCGCTGCCCAAGGAGCTCAGATGGGAGCAGGATCAGCCCAGTCCGCTGATGCTCAGCCTCCCAACAGCTGTCTCACAGGCCTTGTTTATGACGGGAAATTACACTGTGGTAGTCACCAGGAGTCCCGAGCAACATGTTCTAACATGATGTAATTTCCCAGTGTAAACCATCCCACTGGTGTCTCATTCCAGTTGTGAGGCCAACAAACAACATTAACATTGGGCTCAGTTGCTAGTCTTGCAAAAGTGTCCAAAGATGCCAGTGCAAAGAAGGTGCAAGCTCCTTTCTCATGTAATGCAACTGTAACAAGTCCAGGTGAGACTTCGCACCTATTCTGCATGTGCAGAGATGCATCAGCTTAATTATGGCAGCTTTAAATAGATTCCATTAAGCCAGTGCAGTTGTTCAGATTCAGAGTTGCAGCCCACGTTTCTAGGTGCAGCTGTGATTGCTGTCCTCCCCTCTGTTAGCACCGAAGCGGATGTGAGCATCCCCCTCCTTCCAAGCAGGCAACTCCAAATCATCCTGGGTGACTCCTACAGTCCAAATCATCCCAAGTGACTTAAAACGGTTGAAATTGCTGGCCTGAGCCAATGCTGGGGTTAGGCTACAAAGCACTTCCACCTGCTTCCCCACGAGCAAGCTGCAGGGATGAAGAACGTGGACACCTGCCAGCAGCATCTTTTCCGTCAACACAGCTGGATCCTGAATAGGATATCTGTCCATGCTGAGGAGTGGAAAGTTGCACTAGGTACCTCCAGGGGTGAGCAGAGCAAGGGAGAGCAGGAATCTCAGCAGCAACATTTGCCTATGTAGTGTAGGCACTTACACAGTCTCACAGCTCTGAGTTATTTCATGATTTATAAGGTACACACCAACAAATACTGACATTCCCCTTGGCTCTCTAGCCGACCAGTGGTACTTAATGATTTCCTACAGGCAAAGCAGATACTTCAAAATCAGAAAGTCCCAGCTTCACAAACAATTTGAGACTTACACTTGACAAAAAGTCCTCTCAGGACAGTGCAGTGAGGAACCGAGAAGCAGAGACGGGAGAGCACAGAAGGAAAGGAACATTGGAAATTACTTCGATGTATTCAGCATCTTGCCACGTGGATGCACTTTGCAGGAGGAAAAAAAGATTATGGTGGTAATAATAATAATAATAATAATAATACATTGCAGTTGGTATAGTGCAAGGGCTAAAGCAAGCACTGACCTCACCCTGTCAGCAGGGATTATCTGATCTGTTTGGTCTCACTTGTGGCGTTTTTCCTCACATAAAACTCCATTGACTACAACTGATTTACACCTGAGTAAATAAAAGCAGGAGCTGTTGAAATCACTTACTCCTCAAAAGACAGAAGAGAATCTACAGTTAAGAGCCTGGTTTAGGACGTTTTTCTCTTTCTCAGCTAATTGATAGGAAGCCAACATTTTCTGTCAGAACAATGTCACAGTAATGTAGCAATAAACATTTGTAGAACCAAGCATTTTCATAAACTCCTTCCAAACTAGGTGGATCGTTGAACACATCCTCAGCACATGAGATTAATTTATCCTTCTTTTTCTTTTAGAGTTGGCAAGCAAAAGCACAACAGCCTGAAGTGCTGTATCTCCAGGGACAGCATGGTCCTCGAATACAACCATGATCTCAGCTGGAGAATTTAGGAAACCTAAATCCCATAGCATTTGATAGGCTCCGCTCGACTCCTACTCTTGGATTTCTCGCGTTTTTCAGCTAGGAGG
Source organism: Burhinus oedicnemus (assembly GCA_008921705.1). Taxonomy (NCBI): domain Eukaryota; kingdom Metazoa; phylum Chordata; class Aves; order Charadriiformes; family Burhinidae; genus Burhinus; species Burhinus oedicnemus. The sequence continues at coordinate 188,767 of VFFE01006968.1, read as the reverse complement.
GGCAATATATTTGTGTTTATGGTGGAAACCCAGAAAACCTGGACAAAGAAAAGGATGCTATAAGAAGAAAGGCTGGTGTTTGCTTTGCAGTGCTGTCCTACCCACAACTGCAAGTACAATGTATTCACTTTATATGTCATATGAATCCACAGTGTCTCTTTGCCAGGCTACAAGCATCGCTACAGCCTTGTGGTCCTTGCTCGATGCCCTCAGCTCCACCCCGTAACGTTCGCTGGCAGCAAGGAAAGCCCGACCGTAGGTGCAGGTGTCCCCATTACCTGCCATGCTGGTGCACAGTGCCATGGGAGACTGGCAGCAAACACGGGAGCCACAGGGGATGTTTCGCTCTCCAAAGGCACTTTGATATTTCAGAGTTGACAGCAATGATCTCCTTCTTCAGCTGGTATCAGCAGGAAAGAAGGTAAATACAGAGTGAAAATCACCCATCCGCAAAATCCTAAGTGCTTGAATTACATTTAAACACCTCTGCACAGGAATGAGTTTCCTCTGCAAATAGCATCTCTCTTCAGACAGCAAATACTGGTTTAACACCATCACTTGTCACCACACAGCCCCAATTCATTTATGTCAGCCAGTCATGTTGTCATGAGCCTGGTTCTCTCTGGGTGGCGGCTGATAGTCTTTACGGGACTGATAATGTAATCAAACCCAGAGAAATTAATAAAAGGTAAAATATGGTCTCTATTTTGCCAGTACAGTGTAATGACAAGGAGAAAAAAGTGCCATTTGTTGCAGAGTAGTTAGATTTAATACCAATATTGTTTGGGCTTTGGATGGAAGCTTTTATTTTAATCAATTGCTGTCCTTGGAAGAGCGGGCGTTACTTGCTGAGTGGCTCTAAGTGGCATATTAATATTGAGATCTTTAGCTTGTTTGCAAAATTGCCACCAATTTCTTAAAGCTTACAAAGAAGACAGTAGCAGCCCACATGTCCTCCTGTATAAAACCACTGATCTCCTCAAAATTTGTCTGTGTGCCTGCAGAGACATCATTAAAACTGCATGATCCTGGAGACTGCAGTGCCCAGAACAGCCTGCACGCTGAAGACAGCAAGAGCTGGCTCTGAGTTAAAACAGTGAATTTGTATTTATTTTCTTTTATTGCTTACTCATTTACTAAGAGGGAGAACATTTGTCACTTGCTCAGTTTTTCCAGCACTGCACCATCTCTCTCTTTCTCTCTTTGTTCATAGTCTTCAGCTGGTTTGCGTAGGACACACACGGTCTCTCCTACACCAACTTAACTCCCAAGGTCTCTGAAATGCCTATGCCCTTTATATCCACTAGAATGCTTTTTTTTTTTAAACTCCAGCAGATGAGGAGTCCCACCACAACGAAGTGGGAGAGGCAGAGGTCACCCGCTCCCCAGGGAGCAGAGGAAGGCGCAGGCAGCACATCCCGCTCTGCGGGGAGAGCCTCCCGTGTCACCCTCCAGTGAACCAACCCACACTGCTGACCAGAGGAGCCCCGTTAGTGATAACAGCTCTAAAAGCTCAGTTAGCCTTGCTCTGTGTAAATAAGGATATGTAAAATGCTGTCGCTGTAAACAGGCCTGAGGGAGTCGAGATCATTAACACCATTAAAACAGAGCTTCATCTCTTCATCCTCACAGGGCTGCAGAGCAGCAGCGGAGAGTGAGAGCCCCAGCTCCTGCCTCCGCGCTGCGCGGGCAGAGGGCAGGCAGCCCCTTTCCCTCCCCAGGTGGGTGCCTGTCCCGCAGCAGCTCGTTCCAGATGGCCCTGCCCACATTGCCTTCCACACCAGCATCCTCCTGGCTTGTTTCTCTCCTTTGACCCCATGCTGGAATCGGGACAGAATAACCTGTCAAAGAGCTGTCATTCGACAAAGATTTCTTGTGGCCATCGTGCCTCCCCACCAGGAAATAAAATCTCCCTCCAGTAACAAACCTCACGCACACTCAGAGCCACGGAAAGGGCCATTTTCCCATCGATCGATTCCCATCGCTTTCTCAGGGAGTCTTGGTATTCTCCATGATGGGACCTTATAGATTTATACTTACTTATGGCTTTACATTGTTTCATTTCCTGCTAGCTTCTCACTAACAGCCTGCTTTGATTTAACTCCATGTGGCCAGGCAGGATATTATCAGTCAGGAAAATAGAGAGGCTCTTGATATTGATATTGATGTACTGATATTTATGAAGAAAACAAAAGGTATATATTTTTCCCATTCTTTCCTCCTAGAGTTTCCAAATACACCTTAACTTATAGCAGTAGCGCAGTAAGGAAGACTCCCAGCACAGGGGAGAACAAGGCAGCCTAGTGTCCCTTCTCTGTCTTTTAGGAAATGGAAATGTGAGAACTTCTGTCATCTTTTGTGTAGGTGAAAAGTTAAGGCTAAAGTCTTAGAGGACTGCCCATTCATTACCTGACAATCTCACTGCTCTCAGGATTCAAGAAAATTAGACTGCAATCTTCAGTTCTTTCTGCTTCAAAAATTACCTTATTTTTAGAAAGAGACATTCCTGCATTTATTTTGTCTTTGTGTGATAGATTTTTCCCTTTCTGAGTCTAGGAGTTTGTTGTTGCCTTTATTGAATTTCACCTAATTGCTTTCAGACCATTTCTTAAATTTATCAAGATCATTTTAAATTCTTCTCCTGGCCCCCAAAAAGCCTGCAAGCATGGTGTCATGTGTGAATTTCACAAGCATGTTTGCTCTTCCATCATTCAAGTCATTCATGAAAATACAGAGCAGTACCAAGCCCAGGACAGATTTCTATGAAACCTCATGCATGCAACTATTCCTGTTTGTCAGCAAATTCTTGAGAACTACTTTCTGAGTACCTTTCTAATTATATTTTCCAAGTATTTGTGCATCCTCCCCATAGCAGTTTCAGTTAGACCAGACTGCCAAGTTTCTGCAGGAGAATATCACATGTTGAAAATCTTACTAAAGTCGAGATAGTTCCCATCTACTTTTCCCTTTCCATGATATCCGTTTCTTTCCAAAGAGGGAAAGTAGATTACTTTGACATGATCTGTTATTGACAATTCCATGTTCCTGTTTCTTATCTCATTTTTTCCATCTAAGTGCTCCTAAATAAATGCATTTATTTGAATAACTTTAAATCATCGCAAAGCTGTCTAAGTTATAAATTTCCAGATCCTTTCTCCACCCCTCACCCCTTTTAAAGGCAGGTATATTTATCTCTCTTAACTCTGTGATATTGCCACTATTCAAAGTCAATTGCTTCTCATTAGAGATTGCTTTTGATAATTCTTTGGCTCTCCAAGTTTTATTAAGCTCTTCTGCATGAAACATCTAACCCACCGCAATAAATTTCATATATATATGTCCCCTGCTTTGTCCTAACACACTGTCCCCTTGTTACTATTAATTCATTGTGCATTTGTTTAAAACTTCTTATTTTCCAGCCTTTGCGGTAGGATTTCTTCACCTTCTACATCAGCTGCATTCACCGAAACCTTTTTGGTTTGATTGGATTTTTTTGCAACTCTTGCTGTTGGCAACAGCTTTGGGGCCTTTAAGTCTTTCTCATAGTTACCTCATGTTGTAGTTTCTATTCAGCTTAAGAATGTGCTCTTTTTTCTCCTTTTCGGATTTCCAGATGAAGAGGAACTCTTGAGTGTACTCCTCCTGAGGGTAAGAAGGTCCAGTAACCCCAACAAAAAGCTGATCTTGGGAAGGATGATGCTCTAAAGAATGGTCTGACACTGCCCATGAGAGAACAAATGTGCAGGTGTTTGAACAGGGAGTTCAAAGGAGTTGGGACAAAACCAACTTGTTTGGAGACCCACTGATGTCTTTCAAAAATGAATTTGTACTTTAGGGTTCCTCCAGTGACCAGGCAGATGTGCAGGAGGCTCCAAGGATCTCCACCAGCATTATTTTTCACATTCCCCTTATTAGGAAAATGCAAAACTTTGGCTGCATCAGGGAACCGATCCGGTAGAAACAAAAGCATATTTTAGCAGAGCCTTTTCTTTTTATTTTTCACTGATCTGATTGAGAACAAAACTACACAAAACACTGAGCCAGTGCCACAGAGGCAGCGGTAGCGTAGCTGGAGGCGGGGAACAGCAGGAACCTCTTAAATCCCCTCTCTAGTGGGGACAGGCTTTCTGCAGGCCAGCTCTGAAGGAGAGACCAACTTACAGATCTGAAGTAAGCGCCAGTGAAATGCCATGCAGAGCAGAACTGGTCAGGAATTTTTGCTTTAATTATTTTTCCCCACAAAAAAGTTTACATTGCAACTTTTGGCAGGAACAGGGCAATGGCCAGAAACTTTCTTTTTTTATGTTTTGTAAATAATTGAAATAGGATCGTTCAAGGGGTTTTGGTTCAAAGCCAGCTTTTTTCAATTGTAAGTTAATTTATAATTTTAAAAATATGATATCAACATCAGAGCTATTTCTAAGTTATTACCCAGGCTGTGCAGATGAAGGGGACTCTGGACTGATGGCTGCTCCCTGAAAAAAGAAGTGCAGTGCCTTTAACATGGAATTTCCATCTTCTTCTTCCTTTCTTAAACACTAAATATTTATCCGTTTTTGAGGAGGAAATGTAGGACAGGCAGGAGTGATTGCTGCAGGCCACAAAAGGAGCCAGGGTGAGCTGGATCACAATTCAGGAGCTAAACCTGACTTCTCTGGGCTGCACCCTGATGAAGTGGGAAACCTTCTGCTATTCAGTGATTTTGAGATTAACAGTAATAAAAGCTTTAACTTCAGGCAAGCCTGCCTAAACTTGACACAGCAAAGAAGTGGACTTAAGCAGAATTGATCAGCTGAGGGGGCTGAACAGTCGATCAGCAATTTACCCTTGTAAAAGGTGGATCGTAAAAACACAAGGTAGCTATTCTGGTTAACAACATGCTAGATAGGGGTAGTGAAGCTTTGCATATGTCCTAAGTTGCATGAGATAGCTCAGTTAACTCCTGAGATATGTGCCAGAGAAGTAATAGCAGGGTCTGGCCCTGCTGGAATGCGATGACTTTTAAGAAGTATAAAAGTCAAACGAGTTGTTGGTAGTGAAGATATCTTCCCAAGATGTAATCATGGAAAATTCCTTTCAAGAGCTGGTGTTTAGACCTCAGCAAATGCACAGCAAATTGCATTGTGATTTATTTGTCAGTGTCTTTATAGGTTGGGCGTTACTTTACCCCACAGCTGGAGTCAATTTTTAATATTTAAAAGTGGAAAGAAAGCAAAACCTAAACACATACAGATCTGTCTGTTTTAGATTGTACTTTTCCCAAACATTACTGTTTAGAATTGAACCCTGAATAGATTTCTGCAGAGGCCAGCTGGCAAGACAGAATTAAAATAACTGGGACTGGGTAGACTATATAGAAAGACCTCCTAAACTGCAGTTAGCTGGTCTGGTATTCATAGTCACTCCAGAAATAAATCTAATCTTTCCCTTCTTCTGATAAAGGACATGAGGTTCCATCTTCTTTTTTTTTTTTTTTTTTAACCTCCATCTCTTTCTCACTCTTTTCCTGCCTTTCTCTTTCCTTCTCTCTTTCTCTCACTCTTCCACAGCAAAGCGCTGTACTGAGTAGGTGTGGTACAGTGCATTCTTTAAATATAGTAGTTGCTGGTTACCATGAGAGCCTGCTGAAGAAACAGATAAATAGAGTGAGGTGGCAATGATGATTTACGTCACTCTTGAATCACACACATTCGGAGCAATTAATGGAGAAATAGAAAACAAAGAATTTTTCCGGTGCCCATCAGCTTTTACTCAGTTAGCCAGGAAAGGCTAATGAAATAACAGCTGGAGTCAGAAACAGATCCTATTTCAAAGCGCGTACTGTACCTACACTAGAAAACTCAGACTCCTGTGGTTCATGCTCAAGCTTTGTTACAAAGCTGTGCCTGGTTTGCTGCAGCATGAAATGAACTGACAGACCAGTGCTTAAAGCACAGCTCCAAGGACCAGGATTTGGGAATTTTATTGCCTCTTCTGCCAACAACGTGCCAGGTGATTTCAAAGCTTAGACACGAAAGCAAGTTACCGTCATATGCAGATAATCACACAACGGCTAAGCCCCAGTAACTGTCTGTACATGCGTTTATAACCTCTAAGTCTGCTACTAAAGGCTAGGTAACAACTTAACTTGGTCCACAGAGAAAGACAGTTAAGTTGGAGCTGCCGTGGGCTGAGAGCAGAAACACAGACGCAGCTCAGCTGATACGCAGTGAGTTGTCAAGCCCTTGTTACCAGCTCCTGTGTCTAAGTGTTGTGAAAAATCACTTTGCTTCTTCATATCTCAACTACAAACTGCGATAGCGTTGCCTGACTCACAAATGTACTGTTACTGTAGTCCTTCATAAGGTCCCAGAGATTCTCAGGCGGAAGGGAGCAATGGAAATGTTTTAGTTGCTTTATTATTACTGGGGATCCACCATACAAAGAAACAAAACTTACGAAGACTATTCCCAACCTTCCTCCTTTTTCTTAGGGAGAGGTACCTGTGGAAGAATCATTGTGCCAACTGCCAGCAGCTTCCAGCTTCTCAGAGCCTCTCTGTGTTATAGCAGAGTACACATGGAAACAAGACCATCTTTGCATGGCATATCGGACTTCACGCACAATTTCAGTCTCCAAGTTGCTGGTGAGTGGCCCTGGCACCCCTGCAGGGAGCCATGGATATGTTTACCAACAAAAGGGCTCTGTAATATGCAACATATGGAGATAGGAAAAACAACTCTAATTGGGAAAGGCACAATCCCATTTGGTAACATTGTTGTACCTCTTAATAGTATTTTATTTATTCTCTCTTCCCTACTGAGTCATGGTGGATGCCAAAAGCCAGGACCACCAAGCAAAGCTGGCTCCTTCCCAAAAGTATGCCTTGCCTGAGTGGATTCGCTCTGTGAAGGATTGCAGGGAGATGTTCTCCTTCAAAGATTTTTATATGATTGGAAGGGATGTTGTGAGATAGGCAAAGAATGCTTCCAGCTGAGAAAGCCTTTAGCTTCCTGCCTGTCTAGTCCAGAGCAAGAAACTTTTTGGCTGTCTTTGTGGAGCTGCTGTCTGCAGACCACAAGGCTCTTGGTTCAAACCTCAGCTGTGAAAATGTGCACAAAAGGAGTTTTTTCAGCAGATGGGGGACATCTCTGTTTGAGGAAGGCAGCTAATTCAGTGTCTGGCCAGCAGCTGGCAGTCCTGGCAAATGATATATTCTTTTAAAATATCGACTCTTGTGGCTTGTCGCCCCCACCATGAATTTTCACATCACTTCTTTGAAGATTTGCACAATTACAAAAGGTTTCTATTACAAACCTTTCAGGATCAGAAGGGATCCTTGGAGCAACTCCTTGCTCTTAAAGGCATCTGGTCTGGACTGGTCAGGCTCCATCATGATGGAATTAGTTTATCTTTCAGAAATCTCCAGGAGGTGAGAAAGGTAATACATATTGCTGTAGTGGCTAATAGAAAACACCAGTGAGGAGAGGCATTGCTCCATATCTTAGACTCTATGTGCGTTCTTTGAAAAGAAGCATCTTGCTAGCTCTAGAGGCTACCTGTAGTCATAGGAAACATGGCAAGGAATTTTTCTGACAAGACTATACTTCATGGGAAAATCTTTTGTTTCTATTCCTGCAATGTTTTTGTTTGAAAAATCTCTTGTTCATTCAAGTTTTCACCAAATTAAATATGCACAACCCTGCCTGGATTCTGGGCAGGATACACAAAACCAGGGCCCCTCTCTCTGGGTCTGTGACTCCAGGCCAGCCCAGCCAGACGGGTCAGCCCGTAGGCTCTTGGCAATCCAGACTTCTGCTCGTAGGCAGGTTAGCCCTGGCGTGAGGGCCTCTGGCAGCCAGCCCCAGTCTGCAGGACTGGGGGAGGGATGCCAGGCAACACGCCCTGAATCTGGAGACCCAATGACTCCAAAAAGAGAAGCTTGCAAACTCTGGCTCTGACCGGGTCTTGGCTCCCTGGGTCAGGGCAGGGATGCTGGCATCCTGCAGGGCCTCAGGTGGAGCTGCCTGACTCCAAGCCGCAGAGCCAAGTCCTGGGAGGACTGAGACAAGCCCCGGCATTTCTGTCTGCAGGGCAAGATAGGAGGGTGGGACTGCTGCAGCTCCTGAACGTAAGTAGGAAAGAAAGGAAAAATATTTTCAGGCCAGTTTGGCCCAAGCCAATATTTTACAAATTTTTCTCAGACCAGACTCTCTTGTTTTGGACCACCTCTAGTGACACAAGAAACCTCACATGTTAAAATGACTCGCAGTACTAAAATGAGGAATCTAGTCCAAACTAAAGAGGCCACCTAAAGGAGACCATCCCCTTCACTGGCATACATGCAGTCTTATTATGAACGGCATTTGAATCTTACTCACATGAATTACATGCTTAGCTATCTGAATGGAAATTAATAGATTTGGACTAGATCTACCTTTTTGCAAGAATGACCCAAATCTTACCAAAATATTGCAAAATTTTCACATCCATACAAAAATTCTCAAAATCAAGGAAATGAAAGAAAAACACTTTTTAGTGTGCAATGAGAGGACAGGAGAGGGAAAAGAGAAGTACATAACATATAAGGAAAATATATAAAAGATCGTCAGACATAGAAATATAAAGGCCCTCTCTCACAGGCCCCAACCCATTTGATCTATAGTGTGTTTGTGCCAACTTTTTTCACACATTCACACCTTTTTTCTCTCTGAGGCAAGGAAGACATAGATGTAGAGTTTAGGGCTGGAAGGATAGTTCAAAATCATGCAGCTGGATCTTCTATCACAGAGAAAATCTCAAGGGCTGATCTCTGCATCATGTCTCAAACTTATTGTTGAACATATCCATAAATAGACTTGACTAACATCCCTAAATAAATTGCTCCAATGTTAAATTCTCCTCAATAGTAAAAATGTGTCTGCATGTATCTACCTGGTAAGATCTATTTCAAAAAGTGGTGAGGCAAAGGCAAAGATTTAAGGTATGTCATCAAGTTTTGCTCAAGATCCAGATATAACAATGTTCTCACCCAGCTGGGGCCTGAGGAGGTTTGGCCTGGGTGTTTCTCCAGAGAAACCAGATGTGTGTTTGCATATCCCCAGCATTGACTGCAGTACATAAATGTAAGCCAGGAAAGCATAGCCCTGCCCATGTTTCCTCTGTTCAGCATCACTGGAATGCAATGGTCCTGCTGTAGTCACCCTTAGTTGTGGTGGTGTCCCAGTGACATGCTTCTAAGCTGAATAAGGCAGTCCCAGAAAATACTTCTAATAAGTACTTTCTAATATTACTTCTAATACTTCTAAAATACTCCTGATTCCTGTGGTTAAATCTCACTGCCCAGGGTGACATGTGCTCATGAGGAAGAGAGGGAATTTTCCTTCATCCCACTCTAAGCCAAGCACTTCTTCACAACCCAGAGGAGGTAGCACCACCAGCAACTATAAAAGTGTGTATGCAGGTAAGCTCTGGCCTGCCCCAGAAACATCTTCAGTCTCAGAAACTTTTCACAGAGACTCTCTGAAAAATACCAGGGAAACAAGCCACAGAAGAGTTTCATCCTCCCAACAAAGTGCTCAAGCAGATCAGCTAGAAATGGGGTTTGCAGGAGGAACCTGAATGGAGGGTCAGGGTCACTTTACCCCCAGTTGTAAATACCTGTCGTGTGGCACAGGTGATCGGTCCCAAAAAGCAAAAGACATCTCTGTACAAGAAGACCCCCAAATATGTCCTCATCAGCACAAATGATTCAACAGCATGCAGAGAGGGAGAAATTCCAACAGCAGCTGTGAAATCAACCTTCCTACTCCTGGCAAAATATGACTGAGGTACTCCCTGAAGTGAGTCCTCCATGCAGTACAGCACGGTGCTATTGCTGGGTATGAAGGAAAGATCATTAACCTTCAGAAACAAATCTTCCTGCTTTTCTGTGTCAGGTTTTATAGCACAAATAAGGAACATGCCCGAAGGGTCTTAGCAACACTCTTATATTCGCTTTCAACAGTTTGTTTTTAAATATGCCCAAACAAGCTGTTGTCCATCTCTCCCAGTTGTCAGGAAAGAAAGCTATAGCACTGTAGCACTTAAATTCCTGGGTGAAATCTTGGCTGCACTTAGTCATTGAGGTATTTGCTATGTACTTCAACAGGGTGAGAACTGCATAGCTCTTACTTGCCTGAAACCACAGAGAGGGACTATCTGCAAAGTTGGCTGCAGGACACTTTCACAGAGCTGTTTCATGGGATTTTGAGATTGTTGCCCCAGGAGAGAGGTTCTTTGTGGTTTCTGATTTGGTAAATTTGTGCTGCTTTTAAATTCTGCCATCAGATACACAGGAGAAAACTCCAAAGAGGGAGGTGTGAGCATGTACCCCAGGGCAGAAATGGCTTCTTTTGATAAAAAAATTACACAGGTTGTGTGTGAACTCCTGGACTTGTGAGTGCCTTTGAGCATCTCAGTGCAGGTACACACCCAAGCTGTGTCCCCCTTCTGTACTTGGGCAAGAGCTGCCTACAAATGATTACTGTACCCTCCTGCACCCCAGAAATACAGCCAGAAATGGGGTCTAGGCAGAACCCAGTGTGTCCAGTCAGGTACCTGGTGTGAATAATCAGTGACTACAGATGAGTCGTACCGTATAGCCTGTCATATAGAAATGACTGGTGATGCTCCATTGCAGTTCTTTATTTAGTTATTCTTTACTTAATGCTAGTCTCAATCTATGGGGCACCTATATTCTAGGGGCACCTCTTGTGAATGTAAATGTGATCTGCAAAGCCTTCAAACGTGAGAGTGCTTTTGTGCAAAGTGCTACATATTTTGAATTTATTTTCTGGGCTGAATTGCCAGTTCTTGACAATGATAATAGCACCTAGCTTCTATATAGCATGCTCTAACAATACATCTCAAAATGTTTCACAAAGCAACACAAATCCCTTTATTTCCATATGCCCCTGGAATTTCCATATTCCTGATTCAGCTCATTGCTTTACACAATCTGATACAATTCAGGAGGGCAAGGCGAAGAGGGAGGCCTTCACCTGCTGTTGTTATCCAAGAGAACATCATTGCTACAACACACAGATGGAGAACCTGCAAGAAAGGGTAGGTGGAAAACATGTCAGTGAAGAGGGAGCCAGCAGCTGTGTGGACCTAGCACCACACTCACGCACAGCTGCACTGCAATCCTCCTTGTCTGAGTAGGTGTAGAAAAACCTGTAGCCTAAATTTCACCTATCTACTTACGGCAGTGGGGGAGCCTCAGAGAGTGATTCATAGAACCTAAATAAGTCAGTAAGCAGGCAGCTGCCTGGAACTAGTCAATAGGAACATCAGGCACAGAGACACAAATGGAATTTCGCCCCAGTGGTCTAATATAAAAGATCTGCCAGTGACCAACTCGCTGCTTGGGTGGTTCTTCTGATGGTAGTTTGTGGTTTCAGTTATTACTTTCAACAAAGGAATGAGGATAATAAAGATTTCTGAGTCTAAATTAATCTTGTGAGGCTTGTAAAAGTTATATTCTCTACCAGCTTCGTGTTAGACACAATCCAGTGGCTTTTATTTGCCTGAATGTCCTTGACTTCTGAAATATGCACAGTACATGGAGATACCAGATTCTACAAGAAACACAAGGATGAAATTCATGTTTATTCTGCATTAAACCAGCCGGTGTTGAATGTCAAAGGCCTGTCAGGAGAAAGTTTCTTGCAAACAAAGCACCTCAGATAGAGCAGGATCAAAGTTTTACTTTGAATTTAGAGTCAGACGCTGTATTTTCCAAAAAATAGCTATACTCGCATGACTAGCAAATAGGCCAGAACAAAATGAGAGTTTTTAGATAAATTATGCTCTTCTGCCAGCTATTGTGAAACTCTGAAAACCTACGCATGCTTGTAAATAGATCACACTTACATGGAAGGAGATCTCTAAATGCACTGTGAGTCATACAGCTTAAATATACAAGGATGGATCGTACACTGCACAGTGCTGGAGTTTCTTTCAGTATTATACATTAACAGACTCGTGGTATGCAGTATTACAAGGAGGCATTGGTAAGAGCATTTACCTGCCAGATTTTGAGGAATAAAGATCCAATCATCATTTTACTTTCCTTCTCAGTAACTACTAATCAATCTAATAATTATCAACAGGACAATTTTAAAGCTTTTCAAGGTCTCATTTCACTCAATAAGGAAGGAGAATATATGGCTATCCTCAGAACATTATACTGCAGGCTTATGAATCTGCTCACCAATGTAATATAGGACAGCTTTCCCTCTTTTGATTCCTTATAGTTATGAATACTCAAAAACTAATTGCTTACAGGCTTAAAGTTAAGTGCATGCTAAGTGCTTTGCTGGACTGTTGCTTTGCTTAAGTGCTTTGCTACATTCTCAGCAGACTGTGGGCTCAAATCCTCATCTGTCTTCCCCATGATTTTGGCATTTAATCTCATAGTCTATGTCTACATAGCTCTGAATGATGATGGACTCAGCAGCCCATGCATCTCCGAGTCACTTGGCTGCTGTGGTGATCACTGGCTGGTTGCTTCTGCAAGACTGCCTGTTGGCGGGTCATCGTGCGGTTGTGTTTTGGCATAAATTCCAACATCTTCTGGAGCATGTGTGCGGGCTGTACCTCTGACCATGCCAAAGAGGGTAGGAGTAAGGATGGCTGGCGCAGCCCCTCTTAATGGGGGTCCTGAGACTGCTGTTACAAGACAGTGGAAATGTAGTCCAAGACACAAAGATCTTGATTCGAAGCTTGTTTGAGCAGGGAGTCAGAAGTCTATCCATGGCCCTCTGAGCATTTAGGGTCTCAAATGAGCTCCACTTGTCAAAAACAAAGACTTAAAGACAGCATTGACATGTTTTATACATTTTTCACATTATTCCACAGTAATGAAGACTATAAACATCGTTTTTTCAGAACTGAAAGATGAGATTTTTGGAACATGAATCTTTGGCGAATTTGGTAAGGAAGTTGCCTGGAGCACTAAGTTTGGCTGATGAGTGTATTTGTAGGCTTGCGAGCCAGGATGGGGCAGTATCAGCAAATGCTACAGGAAAAACCAAAGAACTCAGCTTTGCGCACATTTGCCCTGGGAGCCTGCTTTCAGCCCTGTCCATCAATCAGCACATGCTTGAATGCTTCCTTTAACTGGAGCTCTGAAACAACACAAACCATTCACTCTGAGGGAGGAAAGGAACTCCTGAGACTTCTGCAGCCTGAATTTTGAGCATCAAACGCTAACATCATTAATTGCTTCCAACCAAGCTAGCAAAGCCAGAGCGATGCACAGACATCTGTGCATGAGCAGCTCACATTGAATGCATTTAGGAACGTTGGGGTATGTCTGCTTGGAAGACCAGTAACGTTCACTAGGCAAGTCAGTCGCTGCCAATTATTCACTGTGCTGTAATTCAGAACACGGTCCTTATGTTACAGATTTCGTGATCATGGCCCCTGTTCAGAAAGACTTAGAAGTACAAGGCACTCTGCTTACAGGCTCTGGCTCTGCACGAGGCTTCAGCATGTGAAGGACACCTATTTTCATTGGAAGAGACTCGCCAGCAACAACTGTCAAATTTTGGCCCCATGAATTTTTTTGTGAAAGGAAAACTTTAAATCTATTCTTCAACTTGGAAAACAAGTGAGTATGAGTTTGTGATTCATCTTGCCACTTGAGGAGACAAATTAATGACGCCTAGTAATACATTAGTCCAATAACCTCTTTTCTCCTATTGAAAAAAAGAAAAAATTACATAGAAAGAGGTTAAAAAATGTCTGCCCATTGAGCTGGTGCCTGCATTTCTTGAGTTACGAGGTGCATACATTATGAGCCTGGAGGGATGCAGAGTTTTGAGTGCATTTCGATGCCTTCCACTCGCTTTGCCATTGAGATGTTTGCTGACAACCTAAAAGGGTGGAGGCACCTCTGCAGTTCTCTCTGGGGGCTTTTAAGGTTTATTTTGTGTTTTTGTTGTATTCCAGGCTCGCAGCTGTAATTTTTCTACTGTCCTTTGGATATTATTACTAGCCATGAGTTCATTTCCTTACCCAAACTGGCTGAGGCCTGTTTGTAGCCATCCCTTTCCCTCACCACATTTCATGCCTGAAGAGGGATCCCACAGTCGGTGTTTCTGCATTTCCTGAGTGGAAAGGGGGGAACACTCACCCAGCAGCCCCACTTCCCCCTTGTCACAGGCAAGCATCCTCTCTGGCCCCAGCAGGACCATGCAGTCCAGGGGCCATGGAGATGGGCGCTAGAGGTACAGCAATGTGCCCGAGAGGCAGGCAGAGGGGGGCTGGTGTCCTCTGCCCAAGTTCATCCTGCAGGAGCAGCTCTGCAGAGTCAGGCAAACCTGCAAGGACTCTCGGGCCTTTTACATGCAAGGAAAGATCCAAGAGACTCTGTAACCCCAGCCTGTCCCCTCAGCCCATTCCTACTCTTTTCAAGCCCCAAGGTCTTACGTGATCCCCCAGCGCACCACAGGTGCACCAGGGCCAGCACAAGGAGGAGCTGGGTTTGGCTGGGTTTGGCTCCAGCCAGGGCCACAGCTTGGAGCAGTCACACCCTGGCCTGCATCCAGCTGGCATGGAGCTGCTCCATGAGTGTCCATAAACACAGGTGTTAGCTTAAAAACAGCAAGCAAACACAGCCAAACTGCTCTTTTAGCTGGGCTGGTAGGAATGCCCGTGACAATGTAGTTCACTAACTTGGGTTCTCCTATTGCTTTCCATTTGGTTTGTTGCTGCAGCATCTGAATTGCCCAAAGCTGTTGAACACTCAGGAGATAGGCTGACAAAATAGAAATCATGAAGTTAGTTTAAGTAGGAGATTTTTAACAGATCAATCAATCCCTTCACTATTTTTTTGCTCTGTCTTCTGAGGCATTAGGATGCATGTGCATCACATTGAGTTTTTCCTCTACTGACCTTACTTTTTTAAATAAAGCTTAAGATTCTCACTCAATTACTTTTCTCTGCTGCTCTAAGAAAAAAACAGAAATATGATGAGTCTTGTGTTAAAATCAGTGTTGGCAGCACTGTCTCATATGTTGAGTTTTTCCATGGCAGAGAGTAACTTTGCCACTAACCCAGAATATGGAGCAACACACAGTTTACTCACAGAACCACAGTCTGGTCACCAACTGCCCCTTATTCTAGGGATTCATTATATTAGTAGATAATTTTCCTTGGTTGTCATATGGATGAGGAAAATAAAGCTTCACTTCATGGGTGCACAACTTATTTCAGGAGATAAACCATTAAGACGCGTTGACATCAGGTAAGATCCCGTTGCGACCCCTCCAAACCTCTCCCACAGTCCTCACATCACATTCCCAGTTGAAGAAAAGCTCTCAGCACCACAGAGCTGAGCTCTTAGAAGAGGTACCACATTGCTTTATACATTTATAAATATCCTGTATCGTCATCATGAGGGTATTGCATCCTCTGCAGAAGACAGCATTCAGTGCTGAATATTCACTGTCAGCATCAGCACTTTTGAACTTTCTATGAGGGGTGAATATTTTGAATTCCCCAGACTTTGCCAAGAGAAAGATAAATCACCATGGTGTAAAATTTCCATATTTCAATGGCACCCATTTTATGTTCAGGCTCAGGACTTAGAATAATTGAGTTAGTTTCATTTCTGTTTATAGCTCATTTCTGCTCAATTTCCTCTCCTGCCTTTCCCGCAGTAACTTAGTGTGGCGGGGCTCGGGCTGCAGATTCTACAGGAAAATGCTTAAATCCGAGTCAAAATTTGTTTCACTAAAAATACATTCACAGTTCATACAAACCTATTTATTGATCATATTTGCAAAAAGCTTCACCTGTGACCTAACTGAACTAAACTACAACACTCTAAGCTTTTGATGATATGGGTTTTCCCAGATATTGCTTACTGTCTGTTTCTGATTCATATGCATGTTCCTCATCTATGACAACTGGCTGGTTTATTTTTAATATCATTGCTGCACATGAGCAATAAAGGGTGACACTTCTTCAGAAACCTACAAACTAGCAATAAGCTTCTTAAGTTACAAAGGAAAAGAGCAGAGCCCTGCCATCAAGGAGAAATCATCAAATTTGGGGAGAAGTTGCAAAGAGAAGAAAAGTGTTTTCACATGGTTTGCATCCCCCGTACTTTTTTTTTGGCCAAAGGTTTTTTGCAATTGCCAGCCAAGTGCTACGAAGCAAATTCTGGTTCCGCTGGTGCTATCAGAGCTGCTCTGGCACTGTGAAGTTAACCTAAAGCTGGCTTATGTAGCCAGATGCAGTTTTTCCAGTTGCAGAGGATCATCATGGAACGATGGAGAAGGTCACCAAATGGACATGTGCTGGGCTACCATAGCCCATCTAAGGCTCCCTAGCTCCTGGGGGAGGTGAGGGCATTTCACAGGGGAGACTCACAGTGGACTTTCACAAAAGGCAACCACAGATGAGAAAGTACCATCCTGGGGCTAAACAGGCACTCCAAGGATGATGCAAGGCTTCATTTGGCTTCCTTGTCTCTAACTGAAATAAATGTGAATAAAAGTCTCCTCCCAGTGGCACCATCTCTCCAGTCTGCTGAAGTGGAGTGGGACAAGCAGCAGGAGCATGATGGTGGGTGCAGCTGCTCTCAGACGGGCCATGGAGGGAGAAGCTGAGCCCCCAGCAGGCTCTGGGAACTGCTGGTGGCCGCGAGCTCGTGGCTGGGACCACACCACCAAGATACACACTGAGCAGTTATTCTCTCTACAGAGTGAGGGGATGTTACACTTTAAATTTCTAGATCTGATCAAGATTTATTCAGTGAGTTCACAACTATACACAGATAAAGAGCGGTTCTTTTCCAACAACCCCACTTTATTTTTCATCACATCTTCAGTTGGTGAAGGCAATCTGTATAAATAATACAGTTACACCTTGGCAAGGTACTAGATCTAGTGTTACACAATGTTCTGATGATAGCGTTAGGAAGTATCAATAAAATGAGCACTAAGCTGATGAGGAACCAACATATCATGGTGCCAGCCATTATCAAATCAGGCTGACTTTAATTAAGGCTCTGTCAGGCCGGGTGCTGAGCCTGGCACTATTTGATGTCTTCACTGGTGATCTGGAAGCATAAAATCATTGCTAATAAGATATTTGGTAACAGGAAGGTAAATAATTGTGCAGGCTGGACAGTTATGCAGGACTGAGGCTGTGCATTCATTCTATCTAAATACCCTTTAATACAGGTAAATTCTACGTTATAAACTGCTGAACAAGGAATGGAGACCAAATCTTTGCAAAGAGGAGGGATCCTAGCCTGGGATGAGTGACTCAGACTAGGTCCTAGTAAACAAATACCTTACCAGAAATTCACAGTACAATGTAGTAGAGGAAACTAACTGAAGTCTGCCACTGAGTATGGGCACTGAAACCACAGTACTGTGTATCATCAGCATTCTCTTTCTCAAGTTTTTTTAGAGGGCTTCTGGGAAACTGAAGAAGATGCAAAGAGACATCAACGTATTAGAGGGCCAGACAAAATGCCTTGTATTGGGAGACTTAAAGAGATCAGCCTGATTTAAAAAAAGAAGACAAAGAACTAATTTACAAGCATGTTAATAGGAGAAAATACCCAATTTGAAGTGGCACTTCATTTTCACAGAGAAAAGCATAATAAGATCCACAGATGGGAGATGAAGCCAAATGAATTCACATTGTAAATAAAGCACAGATCCTTAGCAGTGCGAACAATTAACCACTGGGAAAAAAAATTGGAAGGGATGGGTTTTCCATAATTTTTTCATATTGTCCCCTGTTCAAGTCTGAATGCCTTTCTGCAAGCTAAATTTTAGTAAAAAACCCTGGTTGTTGGACTCAGAAGCAACAGGAAGTAATTGAAAAGCTGGAGATACACAGGAGGTCGGGCTCAGATGGCAGTCCCTTCCGGGCTTAAAAATCCCTTGCATCTATGAACTGTGCTGTTAAAAAAATTGCCTTATCTCCTAACAAGTGTAATAGGCAGAGAAATGTTCTTGGAATGGATAACTGTAAGTTTTGATTGGCCAGTGATACATATCACTTAATGAAATCTAAAACGAGGTGACAGATACCATCAAAAACATCACTGACAGAAATTGTTCAGATGTTTGTTGCGAGCCTCTGTTGTTATATTTCTTTGTTTGCACATTTGCCGAAGGATTTCTTGGCCTGCAGAGGTGATTATGTGCCTTATTGTACGGATGGGAAGAAAGCACTCTTTTCATGCAGATGATGCAGACCATATTGATTGTAGTAGTCAATTTATTAGAGAAGCAAGTTCCAAAATGCATACCATTTAGTTGCTTGGGGATTATAGTCAGTTGCAATTTTTCTGCTAATTTAAGTTACTGTAGAAATAAAAATATTTCCATGTTGATTTTATTTCAAGAGCAATGAGATTGCATGTCTAGTGCACAGCTTTATTTGACAGAGAAACTTGCATCTGTATTATATCACTGACAGCTAGAGCATTTGCCTGCAGAATACTACGGAAAGGTCATGATTACCAAGAGAAACATAAATGTGCATGCACTTACTAGCTTATTTGACTTGGAAGCTTACAGTTAGATATAGCTGAACAGAGTATTGCCATAGTTAGGAATATTTCTCAGAAAAGGGTGTAATCAATTTGTAATTTTTAAAGAAAAGCATGAATGTGTAGGCAATCTACTGTTCTTGCCTTCAGTTGGCTTGTTGGTCTGTGTTACATTATTTTAAGCAGCAGCTGCCTATTACAAGATTTGTGAAGGTCCTGCTGATTCTGAAAGAGCAGGTTTCATGTCGACAGATTGAGTAATAATACTGTGTTCAAGACTTTGCTTCCCACTCTGACCAATTTAAATTCCTCAGAAAAAGAAAGTGTTCTTGTGTGTAGGTATCTCGTGTGTGTCTCCTCAGCGGATAATAACAAATATTTCCCCAAAGCTGGCTTCGTCAGAAAATGTAGCAGCAATTGCACTGAAAGACTCAAGCTCCAGAGAGGGGAAAAGTTCACCTCCCTTGGTAAGGCTCAGCATGCCTCTGAAATCATCCAGGCTCTCGGCTCTAACTGCCTTTCTCTCCCCCACATCACAAAAATAGCCTTTGAGTTCAAAATGATCACATACTCATCTTACATAAAATGCACAGGTTCCCAGAGAAGCTTGTGTCCTATTTGCTGAGGCGTTTACAGAATGATTTCAATGCCTGCACATGATGGAAAAAATTCTGGGCTCGTGCTACTGTTTTAGAACTAATGCATGGGCTGGTAATGATGAAAAACATAATGTTAGAAATAATGGGAATAGCACTTACTGAGGGACCATCAAAAGTAAGACTAACAAAATGAATCCTTGTTTCAAAAGGAAGGTGGAATTCTAGGTATTATGTCTATATTGCCTGCCAAGCCTGGACCTAATGCTATGTTTGAGGCCCAAATCACCTGCCATGTAGGTAGGTTGGGCAGATGCCCATTCTCAGCTCTAAGTTTTGTATCAGTCCCTGCAGTGGCATCCCATAGCCGATGTCAGGCAGGTCTGCTGCAGAGGGCTTTTTATACAGGTTTGACACAATGTGCATTGGACACTTGCTGGGGGATCCCTGCCACGGTCGCTGGGGTTGCACCAGGGGCTGAAGGTCTGTGAGGAACTTTTCTTTCCAGCTCTGCAGGGAGAGTTAGAGGAAAATGTGAATCTGTCCTTTTCTGCCCAGCTTGTCAGCTCCCCGGTAGCTCCCCAGCAAGCTGAAAATGGCCAGTACTGACCCCGAAGGTTGAAATCACACATTTTCCTCATGTTGGTATAGAGGGTGAAGAGGACAAGCTGTGGACATGAGTCTTTATACATTCACTTTATACTTTCTGGGTCTCTCTGCATATGTAACAAGATGGCAGAGCATCTCTTTATACCTGCTGCAGTGGGTGGTGGGCAGTCCCAGGTCTAGTCCTCACACCAGTCCTGGGCTCACAGGACTCACAGCCCCAGGCGTGCTTTGTGAACAAGTGGAGTTTCTGTACAGCTCACCTTGCTCCTTTGCTAGCCTGCCTTAGCTTCTGATGTTAGGTCTCCTCCAGATCCATCTGCTCCCACTCTGCCTTCTGGAGTTACAGGGTACATCCCCATTACTAACATCAAGGTGCATTCTGCTCAGTCGAGGGCAGGTGGCCACCTGAGCACAGGATCTGTCCTTGAATTAGATTTCCCAACCTAATGCCTTCCTTTAGGCAGGACCTGGTCTCTCTGGAAAAGGTGGTCCTGCAAAGCACCTTGTGCCCAGTGCACTGCTGGTCATTAGGCTGTGTGGGGGTGGAGGAATCCCTGCCCTGGAGCAGTTTTCTTCTCCTCTGCCTGGTCTGGGTGGGCTGCTAAGCTTAACTCTCTGTACAACGCTCTGAAGAACACTCTCCTGTCAGAGGATCTCCCTGTCTTCTTTCAGACCTCACTTTTATTCACACATACTTGTTTGAGACCAACTCTAAATCAGGAGCCAGCTCAGCTTTCTGCCTCCAACAAACTGGATTGCCCCAGGAGGTTAACACTCTGCACAGACACTGCACAACAGAGTTGGGCATCCCCTCTGGTTTTAGGAATCTAATGCTAAGTTCCAGCAGGTGTTTGCCTTTCTTGCGTCTTTCCCCAGGGACCTCAGATGTCTCCAGAATTAGACAGTTACTGAGCTGGGGTGTTTGGGAACCACATTTTGTGCTCTGGCTCCTACAGATCCACACAGACAGGACCAGTGTATCCAAGCCCTTTGGAGAATCCAGCCCCAGAACAAAGTCTCCTTGCTGACTTTTCTGGAGACCAGGTGATTTTCCAGCTCCAACCCAAGTCTAATACCTTGGAGACGCAGTTGATTAGTCACAGACAGGGACTAAACACAACTCCCATCTGTTGAAAAGATCATCTTTTTTCTGTTCTTCCAAGAGAAGGAACTTCCCAAGAACCTAATAGCCAATGTGATTCGCACTAAATGCAACACATTGAAGTCCCCCTTAATTTAACTAGGAGAGACAGTATTCTGCTATCAATGCCTTACTGTGGTTCAGGGATTTATCCAAGTAAATCCTAGCAGGGGACTATTTAATCAGCAGAGCCCAAGCTCAGAGTTTGCAAACAGACCTTAAAAATAAAAAATGTAGAAGTAGGTTAGACTGAGCAGGCAGCTTGGCATTCCTTAACACAAAGGCAATTTGTTTTCATAACTTCTGTAACTACAGCCTCTCACCCCTCAGCACATAAGCACCAATCAACCTGCAGGGAATCATTAGCTTAAAACAATTACCAGCAGATTTCTTTCAGGTCTTAGGAGTGCTGGGGACTGCAAAGCTTATCATTTGGCATTCACTGCATCCTTAACCTTTCCAAAGACAGCTAGAGAGAGCAGAAACCAATAGAGAGCCTTTCAAAAATCTTTTAATAGCTGCTTTCTCCGTTTGTGTTTATAGCGACCATAGCTGTTGCAAAAAGCTTTCTAAAGCACTCCAGGCCTCCCTGGAGCAAAGACTGGCTGGTGCTGGGCATTGTAATAGCAGCACATTGTTTCACAGGTGCAAAGTCACTCTAAACCATTCCTTTTTCCTCTGTCCAGAGACCACAGCTGGCCATAACTTTCCGCACCAAGCCATCCAAGTCCGGTGTCATTACTGCAGATGTGGTTTCAGCACAGTGCGTGGGGCTGGGAGTTGCACTGGCAGCTCACTAATGCTGTGTCTCTGCACTGGGGACCCTCTCGTTAGAATCACCATGTTGGCTGAAGAGTAACATTTTAATGACATTTGCAGATGTCATTCAAAGCATGGGTGGCTTTGCCCATTTAAACATAGTGGTTAGGCTACGTGGCTTGGTGCAATTGATGCTTTGTGCCAAAGCATGGTCTTTAGGAACGTTTTTCACTCGTGAACAGAAAAGTCCAGATCCTCCATAGCAGCTGAGACTACTTAGTAAAACTGTGGAGCAAGGACAGCAGGGACTAGTTAATGGCTTCTAATCTTCTGTTGTATTCTGGCTTCAAACTGAGTTGGAGAAGCTTAATACCATTTAATGCTTTTAGCTCCTAAAGGATTCACTTCAAGATGTATACTTTTTCCTGCTACAGGCTGAGGCGGAGAATAAATCTGAAAATCTCCTCCCTAAAAGTAATAGAAATGTGATTTTTCGGCACTGTTATTTGCACGTAATCCAAGAACCAGGATCTCTGTGCAACACCTATGCTATCTATGCCAAAGAGCAAAAACTCCTCAGTCTGTGGATCTGCAGCTACAGCTGTCTTGGTTACGTGCTTTTTACACGAGGCTGATAAAATCACCAGTAACCTTCATTCACAAAAGCAGTATCTTCAGACTGTAGCCCTTATCATTTGAAGCATCCTTACAGAATGCATGTGGCTCTACAATGAGACTTCTGTTAAGGCCAAGAGATCCAGATCTCATTCATAATAATCAGTATCTCCAACATTACAGTGACACCTATGAACAAAGCAATGAGAGGTCCATGATCTTTCTGCTTCCCCACTCAAGCGACAAGAACCAAACCACCTATGCATTCAATGGCGCAAGGCAAGGTAAGGAAATGCTCTTTTTATTCATATCCATGCATGACATCCTTACCAACATTCCCAAAAATTTCTTCACAAGGTGACTAGTCTACTGCCTGTCTTCCTCACATGGCTACAGAGGAAGAGGCATAAAACCTGATGTACTGGACCTGTTCACTGCTGTCCTGACTGCCTAGCCATGGAGCAGTAACAGAGGGTGAGAGTGCCAACTCTTGTCTGCTTCTCTCTGAGCAGCTTTTAAAATTATACCCTGGTCTCAACAATCCAGACATAAAGAAAATGTATTGTCGGTTGTGGGTTAAGTGGAACAACACCATGCTGGAGTTTAGACAGGCACTTCTGGTTTCACCCAGGAGCACCCCGTCAGTTGCTGTCTTTGTGGAAATGATGCAGAGCTGACTTCTACATCACAACCTATCTTGCCGACGTGACTGCTAGACATCAAGCTTTTGGAGACAGTCCAACAGAAAAGCTTTAATATCTCCCTTGGAAACCATCCTTCTGTCTGGGTCACTACAGATCATCAGTAACTAGGTTTTGACTTTTTTGTAAGTTCTTGCATCCATACACTCCTTCACATTTTCCTGCTACTTTTTCTGTATTTTATTTCTAAAATGTGAGCTTTATCAGGGAATTCTGATGCTGCTTTATGCCTGTTAAGGTTTGTTATCAGAGCAACAGAACCCCTGACCCAAACCTCCTGGGAGCTGTCACTGAGGCATGATCAGGCCCATGGGCCAGGGGTGACACCCAGCAAGGTGAGTCAATGGAAAGGCTTTCCAGAGCACATTCCAGGCTGAGGGGGAGGTATGGGACTTATTATGGGATGATTAGAAGGACCACAGATGGGAAAAAGGATGGATCAAGATTGTTTTGGAGGAACAAGCATGAGAAAAGAGTGACATAAGGAAATAAAAGGGGCTGCATGTAAACATGTGGCTGGTCAGTATGTTTGCTGGGCCATGCTCTGCACCTGACCAGTGCAGGCTGTTCTCTCATTAACCTCCATCTCTCTTTCCCTGGGGGAGGGGACTCTTTTCTGCATGCATGAGTGTGTATGGAGGTCTAAGTGCCAGGAACTGGATTTGGACCACAAGTCATAAGAGCCCATGTGCCTAGGGTGCCAGCAACCTGAGCGAGTAAGGTTTCGTATACCAGTGTGTCATTGCTAGCAAATATCAAGCCAGACTAGCCGGCAAGTGGAAGTGTGCTGGGAGCTGAGTAAAAGTGGCCATAAGCCTGGGCAGGGTATGTGCACGTCTGTGAGTGAGACCACTGGAGGAACTGGGTACTGGAGGCACCAGGAGATCCAAGCCAACTCCTGGTTGGTCAACTGGGAGACCCGTTCGTGTGTGTGTGCAAATCCACATATGTGTGCATGTCTCTGTGCATGAGGCAGCTGGAGACGAAAGGATGCAAGGGCTAGTTGCTGGGTAGGCTCAGTGCCTGACCTTACTGGGGATCCACAGTGTGCCATAGGGGACTGGGGAGCACATGTGTGTGTCTGTGAGTGACAGAGACCATAGCAACTGGAGACTGGCCTTTGCTCCACACCCTGGCCTACACTTTATCTTGTCCCTTGTTGTGTATAAAGCATCATCTGTGTAAGTAAATTGAAAAGCACCAGAGACTGTTCTTAGAACACTGAACTCAATCACAGTAACTGTAAGGTTGTAAGAAGAACCCTTGTCGTGCCTTGGGTCTGTGCCAACAAACACTCCTAAACAGTTTGAAGGCATGATTTGAGATGTAGCTCAAGTTAGGGTTTGCATGCAGTCATCCTTTTTTGGAAACTAAGTGAACTTAAGGCCCCTCCTGTGCCAGTTAGCTTCAGTGCCAGAGATTCAGCCTGCACACTTTCAATTTACTGACTGAGCTGTAGGCAGAGAACCCTTTCTGAGCTCCTGCACCTTCCACTTGTTCACTGAGCATGGTGTCTCTGCACCAAAAAAATCAGCCTGCCTGGACTATGGTCACTGGCCCTGCTTCCTACCCAGCTCTCTGCTGGATCAAACATTAGGTCATATCACCCACCCCCATGCTCAGCATTGGCCCATACCTTTGTTCACCTTGCCCTTTCTGAATCCCTCCACTGACTCCCCGGGTCTGGAAGTTCACGCTTTTGTCTGTACTACCTATCAGTTTTTCTTACTCAAGATCCGTAAACATCCATGTACCCAGCTCACCTTGAAAGCCCTCTTTGCAAATCCTCTGTCCCAAAGCCTACTCAGCAAACACTTGCAGCAGGTAGCCCACTAATGGGCTGAGACTACCACTAATCAGGTTGACCAGAACTGTTTTACTGTTTCTTTGTGCTGAAAGGCTTGAACTCTGCCCCTAAGATAAGGGGGCAAGAAAAGATAGGCAAGACAGTGAGATATATTTCTTACAGAAAGAAAAGATTTTTCCCTTCAGTGCCTTCTCTGCACCAAACTGTACGGCTGAGCCATGGCAGCAGCATGTTGTGGCATGCCTACGATAAGTGATGGGGTGCAAGAACTCTTGCTACCTGATCCTGCCTTAAGAGAGTAGGTTGCTGCAGTCGTATTACAGGTCCTACTGCAATGTGGGAGGGATGTTCGCTGTGCTGGAGGTGACATTTTAACCACATAAATCTCCCTCCTGCCTCCACCCTCCTAGATCAGTCACAATTTGTTTCTCAGAATTTGTCAATGGCAATCTCTTTCCTCTTGCTACAAATTTGAGACCTTCCTAAGCAGATGGATAAAGTATTTGCTAGTAGGAGGCAGATGAGAGTCAGCATGGAATAATAACCACCTGGCCATCATGACCCATATTTTACATTGTTAAGGGACTGGATTAATGAATACAATGGGATTAATAAATTCAATAAGCAGTGAAGAGCCCAGGGAAATTTCATTGCTGGTGCAAAAGGGAGCACATCCCCAACACCAATGATGGTGTGTTTGCTTAGCACCAGCATGAAAGTCATCCCAGAGAGTCAATAAAGACTAAATCTTGCCAAAAAAAACGTGATCACTCCTTTCTTATTGATTTACAAAACCAGCAGATGAAAGGAATGAAGCAGCAGCATTCAGCCAGTCCTGAGAAAAGCCTCAGCTACAAAACATGACTTGAAAAATGAATGCAAGTTGGCTGGGAAATGAGCACTGTCACAGAGATTGAACACAGGCTGTGAGTCCATAAACAAAGAGGAACAAAAGATAAACATGAACATAAAGAGTCGATGGGAGAATATCTGGGGCATAGATTGGGCGTGGGGAGGGGAAGAAAGGAGGGCTAGAAATCTGCTCTAAGTCTGGTTTTATTTAATGTCTATTAATGATCTGGAAGGAAGCAGTAAACACCACATTCATTCAATTTATATTTGATGTAACGACTCCTATGAATTAGAGAGGTGGAGTGTAAACTAGTGGGGACAGACACAAAACATAAAGAAACCTAGACAGGCTGGAAATAACAAAACGACAGCCAAGTGGATGGGCACAAGACAATAGTCTGCAGGAGGAAGCACAACCTCAAATGCAGAAATGAAGTGGAGAAATGTGCTAAAAGAAGGGAGACAGAAGGTCCTAATAACGGCAGAGACCAACAAACTGGCTGTGAGCTTGTGGAGCAGACTCATCCCAAAGGAAGCAAGAGGGTAAGTATCTGGACCTATTGATTTATGAGGAATTAAGTCAATGAGATGAGTTTGGCTGCATGACAGCTGAGCAAAGAGAGCAGAGTGTGCTCAGGCGTTAATGTTGAGACAATCAGCTGGAGGTGAGGAACCACCCTAGGGACTTCTATCTATTTGGACAGTGTAAACACCACAAAGGAGGAGGAGGACTGATTTATGGAGTGGGGAGGAACAAGGGTCAGAAACAAGCTAAAAGAAATATAGGCTGGCTCAGTGACAGGGTGAGCTATATTGCCCTGTGAAACAGCTACCTGCGGAGGGGTCTGACATTTCTTTCTCTGAATCTCTTAAAACTAGATTGCATAAAAACACGTGAGAGAACAGGCTCTAGGAAACAGGTTTTTGTCTTTGAGAGGATGAACTGAATGGATATAGAGGGCAATGGCAGCCAGTGTGACTGCAGTCCAGATAAAAGGGTTTGTCTGCTAATGCATCTCATCTGTTGTAAAATCCTAAGAAGAGGTGAGGCTCTCTCTCCCCTAAACTGCCCTCACGGCACAGTTGTCTGGGAAGGAAGAAAAATCACAAAGCTAATGAAAACACAATGATAAGAGAGAGGCCAAGGAATTAAAGTGAGTGAACTGCCAGCAGGTACCACCTAGGAAAAAGACAGGTTCAGATCAGGGACCTTGGCACTTCACAGGTCAGGAGCTGCAGTATTCAGCAGAGACAAGGGAGACCTGAGCTCGCTGCCCCTTTCACCAGGCTGAATTTGAGCCCACATCTCCCAGCTCCCCAAAGACTGTCCTAACCACACAGCCTAGCAGAGGGAGCAGTGGTTACCAACCCTCCCGTTCATGCTTTTACTCCCCTCAAGGGTTTACTGGGTTACAGGATGAGGAATGAAAATGATGTTCTCCTCATGCGGGAGGTCACAGGTCTGGCTTGCAATCCCGAGAGAAGATGCTTCAGCAGTCAGGAGTGACTGCTCTAGCAGCAGAGTTACTGAACAAGAGGAAAGCATCCACTCAGTCTCTTCTCCAGGAGAAGGGAGGAGGTGCAGGGAATCTGAGAAACATTCAGCAGAAGAAAAGGGCAGGGTGGCACAGTGGATTGTGAACTTCAAAGCTGACTGCTCAGCGCAATATGGATTTGGATGGATCTGGAGGCAAGACCAGAAGCTGCTGATTAAGAGAAACTTGGCTGACAGATGTGCAGATGACTCAGATATTTAGGCAATCTGAGGGTGAAGAGGAAAGGGCAAGGGAATTTTGAGGTCTAGTTTTGGTTATGAGGTGGGTTAATCTAGCACTAATATCTTACAGGATCATTGCTTTAAGGTGTTAAACCTCTTCCGTGCACCATGAGAATGTCCAGAATGTACTGGAAAATTACCCTTCATTTAGATAACTCCATTCCCCAGACAAGCAGCTATAATGCATTATAAAATGAGATCTCATGCTCTGGGCTGAAGGGAAGGAAAAAAGAAATCTATTGAAAATCATGTTTTCAAGCATAAGACACCAGGAACCGGCTTCCCAGCTGTCTGGAGAAGATAAGCACTAAAGTGAAAGTGAGGAGCATTTTAATATGCCGCTGGTGAGGGAAGCAGTAGATTTGGCAACAAGCTGTATTTCTTTACTTAGGCAATAGCCAATGTTTTGGAAAAAGTACACAAGTATGGAAATAAATTTAAAAAAAAAACATTTACACCTTACTGCAGACAGTTGCGAAGGCACCCAAACTCCAGATCCTCATGAGCAAGGGAGAACTCTCACCATACAGAATCATAAAAGGTATTCAAACATTAAGTATTTCTACTTTGATTCCCCCTATTATACAGACAGCCCATGAATGAAACAGCCATCTCCAATTTTAGTGCAAAGAATAGCTGCACAATATCTTCAATATGCAAGAGGTAAATACCAGGCTCATGCTTTTTACATACGGCTCCTAGAGGCACCAAATCACACAATAGCTGAGGCTGGCAGGCACCCCTGGAGATCATCTAGTCAATCCCCTGCCCAAAACAGGGTCACGCTAATGATTGTGTCTAGTGGAGTTTTGAGTATCTCCAGGGACTGAGACTCCACAACCTCTCTGGGCAGCCTGTGCCAGTGTTTGACCACCCTTGCACTGAAGTTTTTTTCTTATGTTTTAGAGGAATTTCCTGTGTTTCAGTTTGGGCCCATTGCCTCTAGTCCTGCCAGTGGGCACCATGGAGGAGAGACAGTCTGGCCCCATCTTTACACCCCACTCCCTCAGGTATTTATACACATTGATGAGATTCCTCCTCCAGGTTGAACAGCCCCAGCTCCCACAGTGTGTTCTCGTATGTCAGATGCTTGAGTCCCTTAGACATCTTAATGGTCCGTCACTGGACTGGCTCCATTGTATCCACATCTCTCTTGTACTGGGGAGTCCAACACTGGACCCAGCACTCCAGACATGTCTCACTGGTGCTGAGCAGAGGAGAAGGATCACCTCCCTCAAGCTGTTAGCAGCGTTCTACCTAATGCATCCCTGGAGGCTGCTGGCCTTCTCTGCTGCAAAGGCACATTGCTGGCTTATGGCCAGCCTACTGTGCACCAGGAGTACCAGGTCCTCTTCTGCCAAGCTGCTCTCCAGGCAGTCAACTCCTAGCCTGTGCTTTTGCAGACCATTGGTCAGGGGCAATTTTTAAATCTTTTTGGAAATAAAGGGATAATCTCGGTTCTGCACCCTTTACGTGTGGACTACGAGGCAGTCCCACATATGAAACTTTCTCCCTCTCCCCTGAGGACTGGGCAATCAGTGCAGCAAAGAGGAGATTTCACCTAGCTACTGGGAAAGTCTTTTTAATAGTAAAGAAAGTAAACCATTGGAAAACATTGCAATCATGAAAATTCTGCCACTGGAGCTTAGACAAGTATCTAACAGGAATATATTCGACTAGCTGATCCTGCTTTCAGGCAGGGGAGTGGATTAAATGAACTTTCAAAGCCTTTGCTATGGTTCTCTGCTAATTCACTACACACAAATAGTGGCATCAATATTTGAAGACTCTTACCCTGTTATTCTAGGTATGCCACCTATCATCTGGCACAGTGCTGAAACACAGGTACTTATTCCCAAAAAAGGCATTTTATAGTTTTCTCCTCTGCAGGATCCTGGTGTTCTACAAACACTTACCATTTATCTTCCCAGGGCTGCCGAAGATGAGAAGGAAGTATTACCTTCTATGATTACTCATGGTCATCAAGTCAAAATTGCCAAAAGAAACCATAGACTTTGGTTTCTCATTTGAGATGCTTAAGAAAAGTTTTTTTCAGCATCTAAAACATGTCTTCAAAGCACAGTTCCCATGATAGTGAGTATTCAGCATATCCCGTATCAGATTCCAGTTTTCAGGGTTTCCAGAAAATCAGTTACCGTCCATGAAATGTTTTGAGTTAAGTGACTAGCCTAGCGTTACATAGAAATGATGTTCAGGACAATAACAACAAAATCCATAATAGTAACAAAATCTGATACCAGGACAGCACTCTGTTTCCCAAACCACAGTACAATCCTTTCCTATCTTAAATCCTTTGCCATCACCCTCCAAATTCCACAGTTTCTGCAATGAGGTAACCATGATTCATCCCAGGTCTATCCTCTGCAGTGAGGAAAAATAAAAACAAAAAAACCACCAGTCTGTGGTCATGCAATTAGAAATTGGAAGATAATGCACACAACAGACCTGAATTATGACAACTTTAGTTCTGGCATTCCTTAGCCTAGCTTGGCAACTATTATGATCTTTTCTTATGGGTTTATTTTTTTCACTATTTCAAGTAATTTCTTAGCTTTTTACAAAAGCAAGCTGGAAATACAAGTTCCTCATATGGAACCAGCTGATCCACAGCTGGGTAAACAGCAAAACTGGAACTTTTGTATCCTCAGCGTGGTTCAGCAGGTGCGTGGAGACACTGAGAGAGCTGCTAATATTGATACGCTGTTATCGTCAGTGGTTTTTGCTTTTGCGTATCTTCAGACATGATTCGTGCATTCCACAGGAAAACAGTGGTACATCTTCTTTTCTTAAAAAAGATGCTTTTCAAACAAATTTATGTCTCTTTCTGTCACTCCAGCTTCTTTCTCTCAAGTTCGGTTAATTTTATAGGTATACCAGCATACTGGCTAGCCTCCAGATATAAAAAACTAAAGCCATATTGTTAAAAGAGGGTCAGTTGGCTACATTTATCTCCATAGATTTTAGGGATAAATGATGCACTGTGGATCTCTAACTGGATAGGAAAGCTAAGTACCTTCTTCCTGAAACTGTGCATAGTCCCTGTGCTGATTTCTAAATCTAAAATAAGACTGAAAGCATAAATCTCTGTTCTGATCTTCCACAGGTTTTATATACTTCCAATTACACTGACTCCTGTAGAATTATTTTTAGATAACTAACACCAGCAAGTAACACTAGTGTTATACAAATACTTTTTATTGTTTAAATATGGCTGTCTTCCCATGTTAAAAATTCACAAATGATCTAATACATATGTCTATAGACAAAGGCCCAATTCATTTCTTCTTCTTGGCAATGTAAATCTTACCTCAATCAGAGTCAACACAGAAGCACTAATCAAACAATTAGATCTGAAGTACCTCTGGTTGTCTAATAACTTTAGACCTGTATACAAATGGGTCTTGGCCTTCCAGTTCTAAATATCTAGAATAACTGAAGAAGTGTAATGCGTTTCCCTGCAGAAGAGAAGAAGCCAAGGCTGGAAGTATTGCATTTGGAATGTAGAAGCAAGAATCACAGAATCAATCATCCAAAATAAATGATATTATTATTAACATCACTCAGAAGCTGTGTGAAAGAAGACAAGCTGAAAGGATGTGTTTAAACATGCCAGATGTGTTTGGGATATCTCAGATGCATTTCACTGTCCTCAGATACGACCTGATTGTTTTTCTGTTTAGGGCTAGCTAGCCTACAAAGCAAGTCAGTACACTGGGAAACCAGAAGAAAGTATCAGAGGAAAAAAGGACACATTTTTACCTGATCATTGCTGCTTACAGCTCCAGTGACTTATGGCATAAATCCATGTAACATCAGATTTTTACGATTTCTTTGTTTCTAATGACTAGGCAAAATCCCTAAAGGAGATAACTCTTAAGGCTTTGAGCCAAGTTCAGGGCTGATGTAGCCCATGAAACAGCAACAATAAACAAAGCGACCAAAATCTGATGCCACTGATGAAGCTCAGTGCTATGGCAGGAACACCAGTCCTTGAATAGTAGCAAATAAAGCACATCTAATTGGTATTTGAATCACATCTCTACTTCTTCTTACACCCTCAACTGATATGGTTGGACTCAATGATCTTAAAGGTCTCTTCCAACCTAGGTGATTCTATGATATGCATGCTACATACCTGTGCACATATTTACTACAATGCATGTTCTAGTACTGTTGCTCCATTAATGGTGCTTGATCTCTAATTTATATCCACTGTTTGACTGCCCACCAAAAGAACATCATGTGCCTAAGTGTCAAGAGTGTCAAGTGATATCTACTTGATACACTGAAATGCTCTGCTCAACACTATCAATTGTCAGGAAGATCTGCATTAACAAATACTTCAGATTTTTTAATTTAATTTGATGGAATGGCAGAATGGCTGAGGCTGGCAGGATCCTCTGGGGAGCCCCTAGTCAATCCCCTGCCCAAAGCAGGGTCAGTTACAGGTGGTTGCCCATAATCTGGTTGAGTTAGGTTTTGAATATCTCCAAGGGTGGAGACTCCACAATCTCTCTGGGCAGCCTGTGCCAGTGATTGATCACCCTTGCATTGAAGAAGTTTTTTTCTTATGTTTTAGTGGAATTTCCTGTGTTTCAGTTTGTGCCCATTGCCTCTAGTCCTGTCACTGGGCACCACTGAGAAGAGTCTGGCTCCATCTTCTTTGCACCCCTTTACGCAATCAGGTATTTTATACACGTTACTGAGATCCCCTGGAGCTTTCTCTTCTCCAGGCTGAACAGCCACAGCTCTTGCCACCTCTCCTCACACGTCAGATGCTCCAGTCCCTTAAACATCTCAATGGCCCTCCACTGGATTCGCTTTAGTTATGTCCATATCTCTTGTACTGTGGAGCCCAGACCTAGCAGACTGCACCCTTTTGGCTGAGAGAGGCTTCTTATTCTACATCCATGTCTATGGAAAATCAGCACCTTCCACGCTCGGAAATAGTTTGCCACATATTTATTCTTTAATTCCTTCACAGGTAGAGCTGGAAGTCTTTCTGAAAATCACCTGATGAGCTATATTCCCTTGGAAAAGAGAAGGTCAAAGCAAAGCACCTGCACTGAAGGTAGGCACACCAGCCTCTTGTAGCTGTTCTGAAGTTAGCTTTAACAAGTAGCCACAGCAGTGTGGTCATAGTGACGTGGATCTCTGTAGAGAACAGCAATTCAAGTACAGTTCTGGGAATGCATGTAAGTTGCCAATGTATACTGAAGTCCAGCCTGGTCTGGCTTATACTATCATTATGCAGAGGAGCCAGAGGACAGCTAGTGTGAGAATGCCTTTCTACACAGTACTTGCATGTTATTTTGGCTATGTAAGCAAACCCCTCGTGTCTTATTTCTTCTTGGGATGGCCTATACTCTTGGGCCAGCCTCCAGGAAAGCCCCATGTCCCGCACAGAGAAACCTCACCACTGCTGTCTCTCCATCTTTGCCAGGTTTTGTCTCTCATACAAATCTACCCAGGTTAACACAGCAATTTAGTTAGAGGGATTGGATCTGTAGATAAGAGAAGTTTTCCTGGCTTAGTTGTTTGGCTACATTGCAACAAGAATGCCTATCTAGAGAGTGTTTCCTGTTACTAAAGGCATCACTGAGGAATGTTTAATTCTTAGCAGAACTGCAGTTCTTGTTCTACACAATCCAGATGATATAAATAAATAAACCATGCAATGTTCAGAGAAGACAAATCACCAGTCCATCAAAATGCCTGATAAATTAGTTAAACAGACTGGACTACAGACATGTTCAATGAATCATCATCACCAAGAGTAAATAAATTCAGATTAAGCAAAACTTGATTGAATCATGCTGAAGTTTGGCACTTAACAAAATAGATCAGTCTGAAGTCTCACATTAGGAACACATAATCTCTTAAGATTTATGAGTGTTTTTGCTCACCACATATGTTCCTAGGTTACTGTTTGCTGTGTTGAGAACTGGATCCTCTGAGTATACAAAGGTTTGCCTGCTATTACACGTTTTAATCTCCAAGAAACTATTCTCCTTGCTTCCCACTTTGGGGTACGGAACAAACTTTTACAGTAGTATACTTCCTGATTGCTTCCTCTCCCCCAATAAAATTCCGTTTCTTCCAGGTTGTTTTCGATTCCATCTGGTCATTGGGTGCTGTTTGCTAAGACATCTGTAGCATGTTGTGATACAACCAAAATGCAAGTGGACCAAAAGCTGAACTCAGTCACTTTGGTTCAGCCATTGGAAAGAATCCTCAGCTTTTTAAATTCAGTGATGCTATCCTCACACACTGGGCATTGTATTAATCTCGTGGTAGCTGCATATTAGGAACAACACATGTCCATGGAAATCTTTTAAACCACAAATCAAGACAAGAAATAACCTTCCCACTTTTTATCCATAATTACATTTTTTTAATGTTTGTATTATGGCAATATCCAGAGGTCACAATCAGGGTGGAGATCTAGATGTGCTGACTACTATGGAGATGGGAAGGTAAAATCCTTTACAAAGTAAATTAAAAATTATAACCACTTGAAAATCTGATGTCAAGTTCTCCTCTGGTGTAATAGCATAAAAACCTCAAATATCTTTGCATTTAAGGATGTCTTTGTCCTGTAAATATTGGCTGGTGATAGAGTTGGTATTATTAACCTTATTATACTAAGAGGTATAATATGCAGTAGAAGTTCCAGACTGACACTGGCAGGGACTCTCCTTTCACCCTAGGATGGCAATCATACTTCACAGAATGTTTAAAACAACAAAGCAGGATTTACCAGCCAGCATCATGGATTACGGGTCAACATTGTCAAAAGTTGATATTTATAACATAAGTGTTATCACACAGGCAAGAAAGCCTCATGTCTTTATCCAAGCAACCGGGTGTATTTTCATCTGGAAATATTGATCTTCCCCCATGCCCCCCATTCCATGTTTTACTGAAGGTAGTGATACAATCTTTGCAGGGCCTGAACAGCTATGTCCCAAACGGTTACGATCAGAGTTATGCCTGAATTTTAAGTACGTTCAGTGCAAGTCAAAGTGTGCTCAACATACATAGCCTCTACGGCTATAGAAACAAACAAATGAAAAAACTCATACAAGATCAATTTTGTACCAAAGTCCTGTCCTAAAGGCTAAGAAGTGTTGGTGGTTACCACATAAGCAGTGCCTACACACATATATGTGGATGCACACACCCAAATAATATTTATGATAGTATGACATGGCTCTGAAATAAGCCTATTCATGATTTCTTATATGAAATACAAAAGTAATATTCGCTGAAGAAAATGTGCCCCTTGGTGAACCTGATGCTCTAGCTCGTCTGTAGGGCAGACGGGACTGCTTTACAAGGCAGCTTCTTCTGCTGGCTGCGTGACATTGCTCAGTCAGATGTTCTCTGTCTATTGACGTGGTCCCTGTGATGCTAAGTTAACCCTTTAAACTAACCCAAACAATACTGAGAACAGAGAGCAGAGTTGCACTGCTGTTTTCCCCACTGCTACACCTGGGAGAAGGCTGGCTGAGGTACATCTTAGCACATATTTTGTCCTAGAACTGCAGAGAAACAATCTGCAAAGCATGCATCTATGTCAAGCTCTCACCAGAAAATATGGTACAAGGTGGAATGTCCAAAAGAAAGCATAGCTAGTGTGTGCGCTTGACAGGGGCACCAGAAAACAACAACAGGAGAACAAGGGGCAGTGGAGCAGATCAGAAGGGAAGAAGAACCCACGTACCAGTGGCACAAGCACCGCTGCATCTCAAACAGCTCTTATTTCCAGACACAGCAGCAATACCTCTGCTCTACTTGTAGCAGATTGTGTGAGTCACAAATAGGATTTCACAGCCAACAGCAAACTTGTGAGCCGTAAAACCCACTCCCTTCAATTACAAAGTGATCACCTCACAGGGATGTTGTAAGGCTTGATCAACTGATATTTATAGAGCACTTTGAGATCCTGAGATGACAGTCACTATAAAAGGCTACAGATTTTTCATAATGTTCATAGACCACCTGCTCAGACCAGAAGCATTCACTTTTAACATCCCTTGAGCCAGCTACCAATCTGATATCTCCACAGCAATTTCCTAAAACAGATGTGGCTGTCACATTTAATCTCTCTTTTACTAGGAACTCTGAGAACAAGGAACTCCTGGAAAAGGAAATAAAACAAAGTGCATTAAAACTGATGGTGAGAAGAAGCCCCATAATTCTGTTCCCACAGCTCGTGGATTCTCCATCTGTACCTTTCAGAAAGCTGCCATAGTGACTAACTCTGTGAGCTTCACAAATTAGACCTGACCTAGATTCGGTGAAGTCTTTGTTCAGCAGCTGGTTAGTGTAATATTCCGACAGTGGCAAAGTTCAGAATTGCTCCACAAAGCAGCAGTTTGAAAAGAAAAGCAAATAATACAGAATTCAGGTTTTCCTGTGCTCACAACATGTTGGCCCTCACTCGACTTCATACCAAATGAATCACTCAGCCAGCTGAATGGTGTTTAAACTACTGCTGTATTCTCATAATTCCATAGTATATGCTCTTGAAAAAAAATTCTTCATTATTTCCTCTTATTCTTTATTATAGGAACAACAAACTCCAGGAGAGCAAAGCATATTTCTGAAAACCAGAGGTGGTTATAATTAAGCCTATCATTAAGTGGTTTCTTGAATTGAGGTTAAAAAATTTGAAGTTTAAAATCATGTTAGCTAAGGATAAAACAGTTCAGAGGCTTTTTTTATAAACTGATCTGAACCATATGAAACTCTTCAGAGCATGGATCTGGACTGGCATCCCTTCAGAATAAGGTTTCCCATGATGTTTTGGACTTTCTGCATTGTGTATAGAAACTGAGCACAGATGTCCCAACATGTTTCAGAAACTTTAAAACCTTTTGTTCCATGATAGCAGTGGGAAACATTAATTAGAATCTTATTTAGTGATCCTTTTTTTTTTTTAATTGGCTTGTTCTTGTTTTAAATACAATCCAAAAATATCAAAGTGAATCAAATCCAAAGGAAATAGTTTCTTGATCCTCCATCCACTAGTGAGAGATCTCTTAACAACCAGAATATATTTGTAGGCATAGAAGAATATGCATACTCTTGATCAGACCCTCAGATAGGCAAGTCTGACCTTTAGGATAAATTACAGCCCAAACTGCCTTTGAGATACATTTCAGGAAAGGTACTACCGTTGCAAAGTTACAGTGAATGACTCAGAGATGGACTGTTGCTGCCAACAGTCCATTAGTATTTTTGAAGGGGTGGGGGTGCTCTCCCATTCAAAAAATGGGACATAAGCATTATGCAGGCTATGAAAAGTTTTTAATTCTTTTTGCTGTATGGGCAGCTATAAAAGAATAAATGGTTAAAGTTGATTGTCTGTTTTCCACTAAGCAGAACTTTTTTTAAAAAACCTATAGCAATCACAGTGAGGCTTCGTGTGGCACAAAATCTTTCTCTTTGTGCTTTAATTTGTTACAAAAAAAAGGAGAAGTTGCTGGAGGTGATACCATTACAGAAACGTATTTTGTTGGCTGCATGTGATGATCATGTATCTTCCAGATAGTGCCCTTCCAGGCTATTTGCTACAAACATCTCAAGGAGAGACAGATTTATCTTAAATTCCCAGCTGGCAAGCTCTGCACGTGATGGTTTATGAGGCAATGGTGAATGGTCCACACAAACTGGGAGACAGTATTCATAAAATCATACAATCATAGAATAGTTTGGGTTGGAAGGGACCTTTAAAGGTCATCTAGTCCAACCGCTCCTGCAATGAGCAGGAACATCTTCAACTAGATCAAGTTGCTCAGAGCCCCATCCAACCTGACCTTGAATGTTTCCAGGGATGGGGCAACCACCACCTCTCTGGGAAACCTGTGCCAGTGTTTCAGCACACTCATAGTAAAAAATTTCTTCCTTTTATCTAGCCTAAATCTATCCTCTTTTAGTTTAAAGCCATTACCCCTTGTCCTATCACAACAGGCCCTGCTAAAAAGTTTGTCCCCATCTTTCTTATAAGCCCCCTTTAAGTACTGAAAGGACGCAATAAGGTATCCCTGGAGCCTTCTCTTCTGCAGGCTGAACAACCCCAACTCTCTCAGCCTGTCCTCATAGGAGAGGTGCGCCAGCCCTCTGATCACTTTTGTGGCCCTCTTCTGGACCCACTCCAACAGGTCCATGTCTTTCCTGTGATGAGGGCACAGGACACAGTACTGCAGGTGGGGTCTCACCAGAGCAGAGTACAGGGGCAGAATCACCTTCTTCAAGCTGCTGGGCACGCTTCTTTTGATGCAGCCCAGGATATGGTTGGCCTTCTGGGCTGTGAGCGCACATCGTCGGCTCATGTTCAGCTTTTCATCCATCAGTACCCCTAAGTCCTTCTCCACAGGGCTGCTCTCAATCCCTTCATTCCCCAGCCTCTTTGGTACTGGGGATTGCCCCAACCCACGTGCAGGACCCTGCACTTGGCCTTGTTGAGGCCTCATGAGGTTCACACGGGCCCACTTCTTGAGCCTGTCCGGTTCCCTCTGGATGGCATCCCGTCCCTCAGACGTGTCAACCGCACCACTCAGCTTGGTGTCATCTGCAAACTTGCTGAGGGTTTACTCAATCCCACTGTCTATGTCATTGATGAAGATACTGAACAGTACTGGTCCCAATATGGACCCCTGAGGGACACCACTTGTCACCGATCTCCATCTGGACATTGCCTCTCCATTCACAGCACCTGTCTTGGGAAGCTTCAGGAAACTGGTTAGGTGTGATGTGCCTTTCCCTTGCTCCCTTTTGGTGATGCTGGGCAGTGAGGATGTACCTGTGCTGCCAGTTTGGGACCATTCCTTTTCAGGCCCATGCTGCTATTTCTTTAGTCATCCAGGACCCTTAAGCTTCCTCACATTCAGGCTGACTTCAGAGGCAAACTTTGCTCTTCTGTTGGTGGAGCAACTGGTGCAAATAAAGTGGAGACTGAAGAACTGTGAACACTGGAGCCCCCAATGCAACAGCTAAATCCTTCACAAGCAGTATCAAGATAAAACAAAGGATCTGATGTTGGATGGCTTCATAAAAGCCAGACAATGCCAGTATTTCATATTTAAGAAGCTGAGGCCTATGTTTAGGAGGCAGGAGCCAACAGCTTCTGAATCTCTGCTGAACTGCACAAATATGGGGAGGCAGAAGGAGCTGGAGCCCCTGATGGTCCTCTATGATCAGAGCTGAGTCTTAATACTTATGTTAGCTCCCCGAAATCTTTCAGCTCAAATCTCTATGACCTCAGTCAAAGATCCAGTAGAGTTTTCTCTCAAGCTAGAAGATGGCTGCAGACACCAGATATTGCAGCATCAAGCTGTTTGGGCAGCCAGTGAGGCGTGACAGTGGCAACTCAGGCATGGAAAGCAGATAGTGCATCTTCTGCTCTCTCCCTGCAGAAACGCCTTTGGGAGGTGCAGGGAGCCTTGTTGGTATGCCTGCCTTCCGTTTCCTTTGCTTGTTTGTTTTATCTCATTCATTGATCTAGTTGGGCGTTAAGGTTTTCAGCTGTAAAATAAACACATTTGGACAGATGAAGTGTAACATTCTCTTATGGTCCCCTAATTTTTTTTAAGGTTAAGTAAAGATGCTTCTGAAACCAAGCTCTACCTGGCCCACTGCAGACTGGAAACTGATGCAGTTTTTCCAGTTTCCAGACATCCATCACGTTGTGTGGATGCTGACCATGAAATGATCAGTCCATCCTTGCCAATATCCCTAATGACGAGGCTGGGCAACAAAAGGCAAGGGCAAGCTGCCTGGCTGGACCCTTCTGCAGAGCACTCTTAGGTTGCACCTGAGGCAGGCCAAACAGAGCAGAGAGTGTGCTGGTGAGGTCTGTGCTAACAGGGCGTGAAGGGCAGTGGGGCAGGTCTCATGGCAGGGTATATGCTGTATGGTGTGACTATATGGATGAGAAGAATTGGACACCCAGCAGAAACTCATCCAAAGAGTTGGAAGGGCGAGCCACTGGATTAAGAAATGGTGTTTGGCAGTACAGGCAGTCTCTTCTGGCTGTTATCAGCACAATTTCAATGTTGTTACTGTTCATTGAAACACAGGGTCTCCTAACTCCAAACTCCCCCCTAAAAAGTCAGGAAGTGCCAAGAAAGAAGGAGATAATACTGATCCATGTGGCAGGCAACGGTGGCAACACTGGACAACCCAGACCTGAAGTTTACTAATCTGTGTAAAGTACTGCATGGCCCTTTGCTTCTCCAGGAAGTTAGGACAGTCTGTGAGCTTGGGTCAACTAGTTTGAGCGGTTTCTCCTGCCCTTCCGCATGCTGGTTTCATAAACAAAATCAGTTTTCCTCCCAGACTGAAATAAATGTAATTTAGGAGGGGGTTTCTCATATTCCTGCTTTTTGACTAAAATGTTTCCAAGTAGGGACCGCTCTTCCTGCTTGTGTTCAACTTGTTTTCTTTATTTAAGATGGAAAATCCTGTGTTGCAGATATATATATCTATGGAAACAAGAAATTATCTCAATTATTTTTTTTAAATAAAGGGGTCAGATTAGCTTTGGGTGAGCTTTTTCTCACTTGCTTAGAGCAAGTAGCGTTTTCCCCATCTTCTTTAAAAGTGCACAGAAGAAAAATGGAGACAAAACATGCTGTACCATCTAAGCACGAGGCATGTTCTCAGTGAGAGAAAATTAGCTGAGAATATATCAAATCTTGGGATCTGCCCAGAGGAGCTATACTGTAGCTGGATTTCCCATGGCTTTGTTTTCTAGATACACAGAAGCATGAGAAGTATAAGGGAAGAAACACATGGGTAGGTTCTGAATGCATGTGAAATAGCCTTCAAATGCTCCAAGTCAGCTGACTGACAGCACAGAACTAGGCTTTTTAATCACAATTTAAAACTAATAGCTATAACCTGGATCCAAGCAAGATCCTCTTTCCCCCCATCTCCACTCAGGCAAATATCAAAGAGGTCACGCCCACTGCTGACTGCACCACTGGGAAAGTGACAACTGAGCTGTATCAGGTCATCATCTTTACATCCAACACTGCAGTCCTGAAAAATCCTTCTTTCCCATTGCTTATTGGTATCGGCAATGCTTACTCGTGCAGCTCAGCTTTTGGGTTGTTTTCATCCAAAAGGAATATAGTTCTCAGGCTCAATGTAAATGAAATCAAGGTAGTGGAGCTGATCAAGATGGTCACTTCAAAAGCACAATCCCAAAACCAAGTAACATGTTCATGTAAACATACTCACTGCAGGCTCCTCTAACATATTGTCAGTGGGGTCTATAGCTGTGGTTTGTTTAACCCATCTTAGACATCAGTTTTCAGGAGGGGACAGAAGGCTGAAATTCTACAATCTACACTAAAAGAAAGCCACAATTATCTAATGATTCTTTTCTGCCTTGCACTCCATGATTCTGGGATATGGTGATTTAATTAAGGAAGACAATGCTCCCCACAGGGCTTCCAAAAGCAAATATTATCATGTGTCTCTCATAGTCAAGAGTCCAGTGGAGCAGGCACACCAGTGACTAAGCAAGTCAACTCACAACAAAAGGCATACTACTGCAGAGTCATCACAGTAAAACATTGCTCATGCAATCAGTGCACCGCAAAAGATCAGTATTTGTCACTCTGTTGAGGCGCTGTCAGCCGAAATTAAATGTTCCATTCATGTTCAGTACATGGTTCAGTTTCTTTAGCTGCCAGATGGCCTTTCTGTGGTCTACTGGAGTTCCACACCATCACAGTGGAGGTCTGTTTTCAGACATCAGTATCACTGCCTCGTAAACTTCTAGCTTAGTGAAGCATTTTGACTAGCTTCCCTCCCCAGTTTCATACTGCACATGCCACAAGAGCTTGTGCAAAGCTTTTGCCTCCTAAGAAAAGCGGGCATGTCAGTAAGGGCACTTGTGGGACGAGCAGATTCATAAACAAATGGTACTCCTTTTCTGCCTGTGGTTATGGAAGGGCTGACATAGCCCTTTCTAAAACAGCCAAAAGATCATGCAGCAGGGCTCATCTCAGCTTTCTTTAAACTTCCAGTTAGGAAAATCTGGCTGTAGATGCCAGCAACCGAATGTCATGAGAACAGCTACCTTGCTGATGTGAGGGGGTAAGAATAAAGCATGTTTAGAAGGGTCCCTCCTTTGCAACATTTTCTGTCAATCAAGGGTTTTCTCAAATTCAGGCTGTACTCAGATCATTTGGATAAATATCCAGAGAGGGACGTAGCCTTTATGAATCTGTTTAAATCCATTTTCAACTTATTCATTCTTTTAAACTCGGCAATATTCTGCAACAGTCCTTTTCCAGTACTTAAATGAGCATTACGTGCAAAACTATTTTGATTTCTTTTAAACATATTCACAAATTGGCCACAGTCAATAGCTGTGGCAGTAGGAATGCTGTCACGAAAGGATCTCAGCTTTGCTCCCAGCCGCCTGTGAGTCTTTGCAAAGGAAACCAGATCATATCTGTTGATCTTAAGCTAACACATTAAGACTCTAGGATTTTCCAATCCATCTGGAGCAAAAGGAAATGGTCAACAAGAATGTACATTTGAATCTGGCTCTGGGGCCAGAGAGGGACCTTCCAGTAAGTATTAAGTTCAGACTGAAGTTCCACCTTCAGCCTAATAGATGGCTGTATCCTCAAGTCCAAAGTGAATCTACCTACCGTGCAGTGGAAGTGCTGCTAAAACCACTGACTTAGGTCCCATGTCTTCCTTTAGACCCTATTCAATATTTAATTAACGCTGTAGAAGCAGTAGTAGTTGTAGCAGTTTCACTTCTTCCAAAGCTGACAATGCATCTAAGGTATCAGCGTACCGTGCCTGCAGAACAGTGCCACATGTCCTCATCAGCATTAAACTCAATGTGGGGTACCGCAGCTGCTGTAATGCTGGGACAACCAACAGGGACCAGGCAGGAGGTGCTGTCCGAGGACGCAGCTTCTTAGGTGGCAGCTTCCTACACCCAGTCAGTCGCTAGCACAGCAATAATTCCACATGCTGTCACAGTTCATGTCACCACAAGCCCAAAGCAGGGTGTATAGTCAAACATACGGTGATTAGTATGTCTCCAGACCAGCCCTGGTGGGCACCTGTACATATCCCATGTCTTTGCAGAGCACTGGCACCTTCTCATATGCCTTAAATAACACAGTAGCACATGTACCAATAAAACAAACCCTGTCTCTCTCACACAGTCTCCGTCAACAACTATAACCAGCAGAACCAAAATTAGTTGAGCTTTTATAATATTGCTCCAGGATGATATGAGTCACCCATTCATCTCCCCACTCCAACAAGCAATTCTTTCATGCTTCCTTCCCATCCCAGCCCCATCTTGGCACTCCTTTTTCATCCTCCCCAGTCCAAGAAGCATCCACAGGGCAGTGGAGACAAAGTATTGTTTTATATTTACTTATTATTAGTACATCTCAAAATTTGCTCTTATCTGACACATCACAAGCTTATTTTGTGCAAAAAATGACATCTCTGATTCCTTCTGACATATCAAAGTGGATCTTTTGCTTTGGATTCCACCAGTGATAGTGTATCCACAGCAATTCCTCCTGTACTTACTGCTGGGAAAGGCAAAAGCACTACGTCAGAAACAGACCTGCTTGTGTGTCTGTGGAACAGAGTGCACACCTTGCAGAAACATTCAGATGAATTTTGTATTACTACCTTGGGTGCTGGAAGCATTTTAGCCTTATTAGCAAAATGCTCTGATTGAGCCAATTAGCCCTAATTACAGGAGCAGTTACATTAGACTAGGGGGAGTTGTATCCTTACACAGTTATTTGCTGTTTATCTCCAGTATATCTGCAAAA
This sequence comes from Burhinus oedicnemus, assembly GCA_008921705.1. Taxonomy (NCBI): domain Eukaryota; kingdom Metazoa; phylum Chordata; class Aves; order Charadriiformes; family Burhinidae; genus Burhinus; species Burhinus oedicnemus. The sequence continues at coordinate 145,503 of VFFE01006968.1, read as the reverse complement.
ACTTCACTATGCCTTTTAATGAGAAAATACAGGTTAGAAAAGTGATCAGTGATTTTTCCAGGGTAAAGATAAGAACAGACATGGATAAACACATTTCCCAGAAATAAGTATGAGGTTGCCTATAATGCTTTTTCTTAGACAAGTGGCTTAGAAGGCAAGAACAATGTATAAATCCTTGAACATCCTCTAAACATATCTCCACTTAGTTTCTTCCAAAGCAGCATTAGGAAAAAAATATCTAATTTAAGAATAAGAAAAAAAAGTCATGAAAAATATTTTCTTTTACAAATTTGCTGAAGATGTTTCAACATGTCTAAAGCCCTCACTAGATATCTAGGATAGCACAGAGCTGGTGAAAACACACAGACATCACTTGAATGAACTACCAGCAGCAGCTCACTATTCCTTGCAACATCACTAAGGAATATGAGTTATTTTTATTCTCCTAACGGTGAGTGGGAAATTACAGCAGAGAAGTTTTGAGATTTAGCCAAGCTCTGGGGAAGGGGGGGACGGGACACATCCAACCCAGAAATCCCTGCGTGGTGGTTCGCAGTCCTGTGCCCTGCCATCCTTTGCCCCAGGCATTAAAAGCCAGTATAAATAGAGCTCCCCAGCGAGTGGTTCACCAGCGGAGCCCAGAGAGGAGGAGGCTGTCACAAACTAACCTAACAACTGTGCTGCTGCTGCTGGGAAGCAGGAGAGCTGCCTCTCTGGAGACAAAAAGCCATTGTTACAGGGAAACATGCAGGTCGCCACTGCAGTTGTGAAGCCTCCTCCCTGCTATGGGCACTCTCTCCTGTGTGCCCATTCCCAGGTGGGGACGGGCTAGGGGGAACCAAACTGAGAGGCAGCAGCACATTCTCTGGCCAGGAGGGCAGCCTGGTGTGCATAATTCAACATCCTGTGAGATACCACTGGACATGTAGTGAAGCACGCTGGGACCCAGAGCCCCGACCCAGGGCATGTGTAGCAAAGGGAGGGACACACCAGAGGACGGCAGGGGAAAAAAGGGAGGCAAGAGGCACTCTGTCCACACTCACCAGCAGGAGAGCAAAGCAAGAGCAAGCACCACCTGAGAAAGGGTGAGCAGCATCTGTAGCACCCCTGAAGCATGGATCTTCTGAAGCATCCCTGGGGGGCTGAGGGTGCTTGCTATGGCTCCATGGACACCACTGTGGGAGCGTCCCCAGAGGTGTGAGGCCTCTGGCCACACAATGCACCAGCATTGGTGGGACATGGTGGGCTGATCACAACACCCCAGGTAGGAAAGCTGAGCAGGCTCTTGGAGACCCAGCCACTGGCATGCACCAGGACTTACTTGCCCCGCTCCATGTCCGCACTCAGTTACCTGGGCTCTTATGGGGCTGTTCTTTAATACTGCAGGGGTTCCTTGTAAATAGGGCTCATGTGCTGCTGGAGTTGCGATGTATAACCTCTTTCCCCCTCCAAAGGTTAGAGGAACAAGCCGAGGGCGATCCATAGGGCTGGAATGCTTGAGGCTCTGCCAGGGCTGGGGAAAGCAAGCAAGGAGGCTTCGTCCCCCTGCATCCCCTAATCCTGCAAAGCATTGTCAGCAATCCATTTCCAGGAGCCGGGCTTTCGGATGTGTGGGATCATGAGTGAGAGGTGGTCACGAGGCAGGTGGCAGGAGACGATGTGGCTTAGCCCGGTACAGATCACCCATCTCGGAGTATCTGCACAGCCGGCTCCCTGCTGAGGGTGGGTGAGCTGCGCAGCCGGCTCCTGCACGCAGGGACTGCCACCGCTTCCCATAGCCGCCAGGACCAGGCTTCTCCCCGGCGAAACTCGGCCTCATGCCGGGCTCAGCAAGAGGAGGGAGATCTCTTCGCAGCCGCCTCCAGTCCGGGCAGAGACGCTGCCATGGCTGACCAAGTAATTAGACATTATTCCACATGCCAGCACTAAAACTCTGCCCCGCCAAGAGCAGCAGCGCAGGGAGGTCAGGCCCCTCCGCTCGAGGTGCAGTCTTTCAGCATTATTCCTCCCGAAACCGCTGGGCCGGGTTGCGTGGGGAGGTCGGGGGTTCCCAGCCGGCGTCTGAGGGGGCGGCGGGCAGCCGCCACACGCGGCCCCGCTTTCCTCACACCAAACTGCTCTGACGAGTGCCCCCACCTTTGTGTTTTCAGTCCCCGCAGGGACACGGCCCAGGCGCCACAGCGTGGGTGCGGGGGGGCCCGCGGCAGGACCCGCTCGTGCCGTGGGCGAGGGGGCAGGCAGCGGCACCCTCTCCCCGGCCCCCTCCCGGGGCCCTGCCCGGGCTGCGGCGGCGCCCGCCGGCGGGCTGAGGGGCCAGAGGGGCGGGGGGCTGACGGGCTGGGGGTGGGCGTGTGCGTGTGTGTCCCCTCCGGGGAAGTTGTGCCG